>CM031239.1:1026741181-1027232794 GCA_018340775.1 Taxus wallichiana var. yunnanensis
CCTACCTCACACTCTAAGCTCAAGTCCATAAGCTCCTAGCTCTTTGTCTTCTCAAGCTCCTAAAGCTCCCCACCAAAATTTCTCCCCTCAAAACCACCCAAACATCAAAATTTAAACAAGATATAAGAAAATTGTCCATTACACAAACCCACGGGAGGGTGATACATATCACCCTTCCAACTAAGAAAATCCTTTATGTCACCCAAGTCAATTTCCATGCTCCCAATTATCCTCCAAAGCCCACACAAAATCCCAAGGTCAGACATGTGAGACAAGGAAAATTTTTATATAGTGACTTGTCGAGAGGATGATGTCGGGAAGAGGTTTTTGGTTCACAAAAATATTCCCCACCAATAGATTAGGTCCCATGGACCATTTTAAAGATAGATAATACCATTACCTTTTAAAACAAGCCTTCAAAAATGCCCTTAAAGGTTAAATTCTGGATTTGGGGTTGAATGAGAAAATCAAGGTGAGGAATGGTCCCCACAAACTTGCTTATCAACTCCCAAGAAATCCCTAAACAAGTTCAAGACACTAAAACACCCCATAATAAAAATCACCCTAAATGACCTTATTATCACAAAGAAATCCAAATTAGGTGATTAATTAAGTAACTTAAATTCTTACCATTGTGCTCTAGGTTAGGTAAATAACAATATTAACAAATCAAAATTACATGTAAGAATCAACCAAATTCCCAATTTCAAACAATGGCCAAAATGAAACAGGTGAGATAAAGGGTTCGACAAGATGGCTTAAACATCCTTTATAGTGCTACAACTGAGTCCCACATTCACCAAGTGGTGTAGCTGCAAATTCTACACACTCAAGGAAAACCTCAAATCTGCTTGACATGATAAAATATCCATATAAATCATAATGAAAATGACTAAACTATATCAGCCAAATAAGTTTTGCCACATCTATTCCGCCAACGATACATAGAAGTATGATCCAATATCAAAATATATAACTCAAAATCACAATCATCAGTGAATATCATATAACAACATGATCCATCAATCTAAAACATCATAATATCATTATCTCAATAACATTCATCACAAAAACACAAAGTAATGACAACAATATTGGTAATGTGTGCCTCATACGCAACTGTCAAGTTAGGTTAGCATATTCCAAATAGAGATGACAAGTTAATATACATGTATTTGAGAAATTAACCAATATAAGCATTATCCAAATATAATTTGAGTAACCTTAGATCACTAATATCCACCACACTAAATCAAAACCAAGTGATGAGGGTAAGGGTGGTAAGCCATCTTTATGAGCCTCGTATACCTTCTTATCAAGGCAAGGTGACAACAAGAGATACAACCAATTCATTGTAATTTAATTCAAATAAATCATGATACTATTCTCTTAGGTTTTCTCAAACATGAATCTATCACCAAATCGATTGCTAAGTAAAGGAGCGAGACCTAGAGGGACACTACACCAACATAGAAAGATATTTTGTTGAAGAGAATGAGAAATTTAATTTTGGTAACTTTTAGGTCAATTAGATACATTTAATTTTTATGATTCTTAAGGGTGGTCCAAAACTGTCTAATTTAGAATGAAAAAATTGTGATGGTTTGACCAAAATAGCTAAATTTGGTTTGAAACACTAGGATAGTGATTATTTGATCTATAGGATTTCGATATATTCATATATAGTGATTCAAACAAATTTTTCAAGCCACTAACTATAGTCATTTATACCATACCCGTAGTTGCAATATCCCATTTACAAATTACACGTAGATTAACTTCCTAGGGATAACTACTTATCTATGCACACAAGAATTAAATGGATGAATGGATTCCTATAGCCAAAAAATTTAAAACTTAGGAACTTACTATATAGCATGAGCTATGTGTAAGCTAAAGTTTGTCTACATGTTGTCTAGGTATGGGTATTAAGGGAATTCCCCTAAATTTATGGATAAAATGTGTCCACTTAGCCATTAACAACATATTTTTCCGAGTTTTAAAATACCAAAACATAGTATACGACCTCAAGGATTTATATATAAAAATAAATTCAACTCTTATTATTGCGCTATGTTCACCAATTTTTTATCAACCAATATCTATAAAGGTTAAGATGAGATAATGAGATTAGTTATTTACAATAGGCCACTAAGAAAATTGGGCTTAAAACTCAACATGTATGAAAAATAAAAAAATGCACTAACCTATATACTAGAACGTTTCATGTGGTGAAGATCTATTAGATCTAATACCAAGTAAAGTTTTTGGACATGTTTCAATATTGTTACACTAACAAAGATAAACACCCGCATGCATGCAAAATAAAAACCAATGAGAGTTTTTAAAAATAGTACATATATATCCAAGTAGCCTTATCGCCTCTTTATATTAAATAAATTATAATAGAATGTCAACATTACAATAGTAGTTATCATCCATATAATTTTTTTAATCATTAGACCTCTATTTCCTTATATAGATAGGAAGGAGGCTAAGATTACTTTTGGAGATTATTTTACTTGTTAAACAAGTATTCTTTAAAATATGTTGTAAAGTATATTCTCCTATAGATATACAAATTCAATCAATTCAATTACTTAGTTGATAATCTTCTCTAATAAGAGGATATGGATAAGTGTGTGCACACATTGCCTACCCATATGATTATATTATAAATAAATAATACAATTACATTTTTAAACCATAAAAAGTATATGAGTTAATAAATACAATACCACACAAGTAAAATACATGCATAAAATCTCAATTGTGATGTGAAATAAACATATTAAAATTTTGAATATGCATAGTGAAATATGTATAGAATGACTACACCTAATTAGACATGATGAGATATGCCTTAAATGTGTTATATGAAAGTGTGCAATAGATTCCCCCATGTTGTATAGGTGTAAAAATGATGTAAGTGATGTAGTATATCATGTGAGATCATCCTTACGATGATGAAGCTAGGTATAAATTTTGAGTTACTTAAGAGATAGTGTGCTGGTTTTGGGCTATCAAAAGAGATAGATTAGTCCTAGGCTACCTTGAGAGATCTAGATCACTTTTTGGAATTTAAGGGATACAAATCAATTTTGGGCCATTGAGGGAACTAGATGTCATGTCTATGATATAATTTTCATAAATATTATTTGAATGTGACCCATGCCAAAGTTTGTTAGGTTGTGGAGCTAAATGACTTCACAAATAACATGCTTTACAAACTTTTAGGTTTACACAAGAACCGGCGCTTGGCCACCAGAACACTTGACATTGGTTGGGTAATCGACGTCGGTCACTTGACAACAACCGACATCGATTGGGTAACCAAAATTGGTTACCTATGCATTAATTTTTTATTTAAAACGCGCGATTAGATCTAACCTTTGATTAAAAGGTGATCTAAGGGTTTTAATTGTATTGCTGAAGTGCCCTATGTTTGTATATGCTTATATAAGCTTGAAAGCTAGGGTTAGAAAGATTAGATTGTGATTGATTGATCATAATTTTAAGAAGGAATTATTGGAGAGAAAAAAGAGAATCTTGTGAAGGAAAAGTACTGTACATCCAAAGAGGTGTGGAAGATTGTAGATCTTCATTGTATTTCCTCTGTAAAGAAAAGATTAATAGATTGGTTGTTTCTTGGTGGACGTAGCCCACACTGGGTGAACCATGTTATATCTTGTGTATTTATCTTCTGGTATATTTCCGTGTTTTATTTCTTGAATGCTTAATTCTAATTATAGATCTGTACAACAAGTGTGTGCTAACCCCAAAATCGGTATCAAATATTTTTTGTTTGAGGGTTTTTTGTGTTGTGAGTTATCCACAAATGGATTTTTGATTGAGTGGGAGCTACAAAAATGGCAGAAGATGGCAAATACAAAGTTGAGAAATTTGACTGCCGTAATTATCAATTATGGAAGATACAGTGGAATATTTTCTCGTATCGAAATATTTATATTTACCGTTGGATGTGAATGCAAAGCCTACAAAGATGACTAATGAAGAATGGAAGATTTTTGATGAAAGGCTCTAAGATCTATAAGATTGAGCATGGTAGAATCTCTAGCTTCGAATACTATCAAGCAACAACGATGGTAGAGTTGATGAAATCTTTAGCTAATTTATATAAAAAACCAAGTGCTTCAAATAAAGTTTATTTGATGAAGAAATTATTTAATTCTAAAATGCAATAAGGTGGATCTCAGTATCAAACCATTTGAATGATTTCCGTTCCATCAGTAAATCAACTAAAATTAATTAATATTAAGTTTGATGATAAAGTGAAAGTACTTTTATTCTTATGTTCTTTGCAAATAATTGGGATAACTTAGTAATGATTGTTAGTTATACATCATCTACTACTAATATTTTGAAGTTTGATGATGTGGTTAGTATAATCCGAATGAAGAAATACGTAGGAAAAGTACAGGGATAGTAATCATTTGAAAATGCTTTGAATTTATAAAGTAGGGAAAGGTAGAAGGAGAGATCCAAGAAAAATAATAATGGGAAATCAAAGTCTAAGAATGGTAGATTAAATCCATAGGTAGAGGAATAAACTGTTGGAATTGTGGAAAGAAAAGACATGCAAAGAAGGATTGTTGGTGTAGGCACTAAAATTAGGTCACACTCCCCTTTGGTCCCTCGACGAATAAACAACCTTCATCACATTCACCTAGCCATGACCCCCTTCACCCCACTAATATTAATTTAATTAATTTAATTAAATTAATTCATTATCCTCACTATATTTATTATTTAAATAATATCCACACATACACTCACTTAGACACCTCACCAAGCCAACTCGCCTAAGACCTATTCTTAGTAAGTTACCATAACTAACTAAGACTTACCCAAACCCTAGAAATCAAGAGGATCTCCCTAGTTTAGTAAACCTAGAAATCCCACCTTGATCAATGCCGGTTACCCCTAATCATTTCCGGTTAAGCGTAACCACCGTCGGTTACCCTTTTAACCCCAAACCAACCTTATTCTCAAAGTTGGAAGTTGGAAGCAAGAATCAAAAGGTTGGCGAGCATTAACATATCTCAGAGAGATAACACATCTTCAGAGAACAAATTCTAGTGAGAATCCACATGCAAGGAAGGAGATCCAACATCTTTTCTTGCACAGCCATCCCAGCCATGATCTGATCTAACCAAGCAAAGAGGAATGTAAATGCAGTCCATGCAGAATATTTCCTTAAGTTGGTGATCACTTGTAACCTTAAAACCTCTCATCAACACCTCCATCCCTCACTCACATGTATTCAGGACCGGAATCCAAGTAAGTATAACGTCATACTTTTCTGGTTTATTTCATTTCATCATCATTTTATCATCTATTGTTTACCTAGCCACCTATTGACCTTATCCAACATTTCCACCTCCATATACCCATTAAAAACCTTTCCAAAGTTTACTCCAGTCACCCAATACCTTGTCCCGACCAGCCAAATTCCTTTGTGTAATCACAAAGGAGACCTAAAGCTTGTTCTGTGACATTTCCAGATTTCACAGTAATCGGCACCGGTCACACCTGACAGCCATCGGTTACCCTTGACCGACATCGGTCTCTTTATTTTCCCATATAGCCCAAAACAGAGACCTACCCACCAAATTTCATCTCACCCTCATCCACCTGTGATCTACCCGAAACCTCTATCAAACCTGCAAAACCTAGAACTAATCATTTGACCTTTAGATTCTATTCTAGCTTAGCTTGTTAGATTAGATCTATTTCTTATTGTGTTTTGAGTGAGATACCTAAATCATTTTAAATTACAATAGGATTTACTTTTTTTACAACATTAAATTGTTTAAAATAAAGTGGACTAATAGCCATCTAGGAAGTATCACACTTCACGGATCTAGCATACGCTAGGCAGTTCACTACCCATATTGTTTAATTCCTTCTGGTGGTCTTACTTTGCATCACAGGTAGTTCCTCCTAGCCAAAAGAAAATTCTCACAATCATATGTCGATTCGAGAAGTCATATGCACGCAACAACCCATCAACCAACATTTGAACAAGTATTCCTCCTACGCCTGTTACCCTATCTATTTCTCAACACTTCAAAGAAACGATCTAAGAAAAAGGTGAAACATTTTGGCATGCCCAGTGGGACCCATCCAGGGTTCCTTGCATTTCATTCATTCCTAGGAAAATTTGTGTGTTTTTTTCCCTTCTGAAAAGCATACACACTAATTTTCTTCCTTGGTAACCCACCTCTTCTTTCTATTTGCTCTAAAGGAAACTTTTCTTTTGGTGTAATTAAAAAGAATCATTTCTTCATGTTTTCTGCATTGTAGTGAAAGAGCATCCCTCTTCCTCTTCATCTTATTGTGTCATCCAACTTCACATTTCAATTTGGGCTTAAAAATAAGTGCATTCCATTCTGATTTATTGCATTAGCTCACATTAATTGAGGGCAACCTATACGCTAGAAGTCATGCCCAACTGATGGTTGAAAAACAAATCATAGAAAAGCACTTCTTTCCTTTTCTTTCTCTCGAGTCTTACCAAACCTCACAAAAATTCAAAATACATACATTCTTAAACAACATCCTACCTGGAAGAAGCTGTAGGTGATCACATGATCATGACATAGTGGGCACCCATTCTCTGTTGAGTCATACTTCAGAGTGAAGCCCGCCCCCACCATAACATACCTGAAACCTCACCTTTTAGATCTCCTTCTTTGTAGGAAGCCATCCTCACCAAAAATCTATTTCACAATTCATGTGTTAGTCCCTAAATAGCATAAGCTAAACAAACATAATAGAAAAGGCACTCCTAGGATCACATTTTCTTAGTGTTTCTGCTTGCCTTGCGTTTTGAGGTGAGAGATCACGTTCTTCACTTTTTTATTCATCCTTGCATGCTCCTCATCACAGATGGTGTATTCCAGCTTCACCTGAGTGTGCCTGGGCCATATCATCATCATTCTCAAAATTCTGGGTTTGATTCTACATCAGATTTTAATTCACAACCACTTTTCTTTCATCACTATTTCAATTTCACAAAGTAACCATCGCGCTATCTCTCGACCGACGTCGGTTCCATGTCCTTTTGCTAACCTACTTAAAAGGACATTTTTATTCATTTTCTTCCACTTTTAATAGTCCATGTCACTGTCATCATTCCCATTGGCATTGTAAACATCATCAGATTTGGCATACCACAAGTTTTACTTCTCGCCTTCTTGTTCACTCACTATCCATTTTCTATATTAATCGGCAAAGAGTTAACCCCGACTAGTGTCGGTTTGCCCCTAACAAAGCATCGGTTAGCCTGTTTCACATTCCAACCACCATTTGGTACTTAATCTACTTTTTATCACCAGACTCACCTGTTCCTGTTGTTTTCTGTGTCATTTACAGAGAAGCACCCTACGATCGCAAGATTGGTTCACATGGTGTGACTCAAGACAAGCAAGCACACTCATATTTGATGCATTGTCAACCACTCCCACCTAGTCCTTCACCACCTTCCATTTTATCACTAGCCATGGATCCCATCCAGCCTATTACTATCGCTACCAGAGATGAGGAGTTTACATGACTCCTTGACCAAAACCCTGTCGCCTTGCAGTTTTACCTTTCCCACTTGTTCACTCGAGATGCCTCAAGTTAGTTGATATACGACATGCCCGTATCTATCCCCCCGACTCTCACACCCACTCCCGCATCGGCCCCATCTAGCTCCATGCTACCCGCATCTACCTTACCCCTAGTCGTTTCACAGTTAGGTCCTATACTGGGCTATATGACCGCGTGTAATCATTACCTCCGTGGCACCCGTTACATCCACCGTACCCTCAAAAACTACCCCAAACACAATCTCATCCACCCCTAATGTCTCACACATACCCATAGCTACATTACCACCTCCAAAGTGTTGTCGGTGACCCTAACCCATTTCGAACGTGGTTCTTTCCATTCCACAATCATTAGCCCCTATTTCCACTAGGGTTACCATGACCCTTCCACCCCCATATACATACTATTAACAACCTCCGTTTCATCCATTATACATTCCAGGTACGTACCCCCTGTTTCACTGCCTTATTCTCAATCAACCTACATGGAAGCCCCATACACTGGAGTGTCACCCCTATTATATGCTGAAAACCAACCCTCTCATGCTATAGGAGGCACCCAATCATCACAACCCACCAACGACCTAATTAAATTGATGTTGGACAAGATGCAGACATTGGAGGCATCGGTTTCCAGCTCCCGCAACACTCTCACCTACAACGAGATTTGTAATGAGCCCATCCACCCATCCATTCCTATCCGCCCATACCCCGTGCATTGGGAAATGCCAAAATTCAATCACTTCAATAGCAAAGAAGACCCGCAGCAGAATTTGCGGTCGTTCAAACACGGGTGTTATTCGATCACCCATGATGATGCCTTGCTCTTGAGAACCTTTCCCATGTCCCTCACTAGACTCGCATTAGATTATTATAGTGGGTTACCTAAACACTCTATATTCTCATTCAATCAGGTATCCTAAGCCTTCTTAGATCATTTGTCTATCAATATCGTCAAGAAGGTTACCATGACCGATCTATATTCCACACGTCAGTATGAGGATGAATCTATCATGATTTTGTCGCTCACTAGTGTAGCTCCGATCAACCAACTTACCTTCCAACTGCCACGAACTAAACTCATCAAGCTCTTCACATGGGCTTGTGCTAAACATATTTTGCTGACCTTGCAGGTCCAAACCTTCCAAACATTCGATAAGGCATTCACTATGGCATGAAAGTTAGAGATTCAGGCCATCAAAGAGAAGAAAATCCAATTACGCAATAAGAATTCGACATTCAAGTTGAATGATACCTCTTCTTCTTCCAAACCACAAACCAATTATTCAAAAGCTAAGGGCACCGCTAATGTAGTGGTACTCAAGGACGACCTAGCTCATCCATCAAATCAGGCTACCCTCATCTAATCTCTCACATGTCTAGACTTTTCAATTCAGACGAGTACAACAGAAATATACCCCAATCGGGAGCCTTACTCTTATGTCTTAGAAAATCTTATCAAAGCTGGAGCCATCACCCTTCCACCTATAAAACCACACACTAGTTTTGACCCTACTCGCCCCATGCCCGCATGGTATAAAGAACATGATTTCTGTAACTATCATTGAGTAAAGGGTCATAGTGACGGAAACTACATCACTTTCAAAAATATTGTCCAAGAAATGATCAAGAAAGGCGAGTTAACCATGGATAATCCTAATGAACCTACCAATCAAAACCTACATATCTTCAAGAAACCATTTCCTAACCATGCCCCTTCGTCTGATCAAACCGGTGAGACCTCAACTCACGATACCCATACCCGCGAGGTTCACACTATCTTTAATGATGTACTTATCGCCTCCCAATTACCCCATATTCCTTCCATAGAGGAGATCCTAGCCTAAAATCCTCCTTCCACGTTGGAACCAACCTCCCTTGTACCTTCGCCAACAGAGGAACACCTTTCATCTCCTTCATCACCTATGGAGGAATCTTTGCTAACATTGAGACCATCTCACCCCTAGCTTCACCACTTAGAGAGCCTTTAGCTACAATACCTCCTCCACCCATAAAGGAGCACCCATCATCTCCACCGCCTATCAAAGACCCAGTTGAGATACCTTTGCCTCTTGGCGAGCATTCTCCATCAGCCACCCAAAATCCTACAGACCTACTTTCGGCTCTCTTACCCATGGAAGTTGAAGCTAGCCAATTCCCCATCTCTAAGACACATTTTATGGGAATTTCCATTAGATCCCCACCAACTCCACCTACGAGATGTTCCGTTATCATGTTTGGGTGATCACTTAGATTATGTGGATAGGCTTCTACTATGGGGGAACCTTTTACTTCCCGTCTCAACACGATGCGAGAGATCCTCACGATACCTCCACTATCTACCCACAATTATTTTGACCAATCAAACCAAACCCAACTACCTCTATCACAACCCCTTCCACGACACCTATTATAGCTCAAACCGCACCCTTACCCATAACTCAACCTACACCTAAACCCAATCCCATACCTATAACATTTGCTTCAACTAAACCCATTACCACTTTAGGAGTCACCCGACCACCAGCCTTAGTCATCCACCTATCAAACCGGATTTAGCTACATCCTCCAAAGTCAACACCATACCTACTCCGACACCAAAAAAAGCACTAAACCCATAGAACTCATACCCTAGTTGTGCTAATCACACATGCACCTGTCCCATCCGTCTTAGGATCTCAACTTCCCCACATGGTCAAGAAACCTCCACCCATTAATAAACCAAAAACACAACAGCCCATTCCTTCATCACAAACCTTTGACCTACCCAGACACCCAACCTAACTTACACGTACACCTGTAGCCTCTTTACCACCCATACCTCCAATACCCTCAGCTATTGCTTCACTACCCACTACACTTCGCCGCATTGTCTCACACACCTCAAGCATGACCAACATCATCTACCTTCACAACACCCCCATTATCCCCATGGGTAACTCACCCTCTTCCTCCATTGGATTTTTCTTCTATACCTCGTACACCTACATCACCTTTACCCAAGAAGGTACAACCCAAAAACAAAACTTCACTACCCCACAGTAAGGTAGTCAAAACGACCACACACCCTCCTACCCATCCATCTACTATACCCATACCTAAACAAACATGACCGACACCCAAAACCATGCCAGCACCTAAACCCATAGCTCGACCCCCTCCTCTTCTAAAGACTATTCCTCAACAATCACCTACACCTACACCCAAACCCACGTTCACTTCCCATTGTGATCCACTAGCAGGGTCTTATGCCAAAATTTTAACCAACCTCCTTGAGACCTCTGTCATCACATTACCGCCACTCAGACCTTACGACCCCCTCAAACCCAAGCCAAAAGGGTTTGACGATACTAAAATTTACACATACCATCATGTGCTAGGACACAATGTGGAGAACTGCAAGGCCTTGAAAACCGTCCTTATCCAATTGTGTCCACCAGAAACCAACTTTGACGACGATGACCTTCTCGACGAGGATCTGCTTCACCGACACCCATTCCCACACTGCCCACTCAATGACCACAACCTCCACCCTCACCTCTCCTAGAGCCACCCCCAAGATTTGAAATTAACATGGTTCACATCAGAGAACTTACCACGCCACCACCCAAATGTCATTGCGCCAACTAACCTCACGGGTTTTTCTCCTCTCGGTAGGTTTTTGCCCATCGCGTCGTTATACCACTCACCCTACATCTTCTCCATTTTCCAACTCCCCTCAGATCAACATGATACACGTCACTACACATGCTCAGAAGGATAAGGGAAAAGAAAAGGCAACTGACCCACCAAAATCCTATACCCAACATACCATCTCGCACCCATACCTAAAATAACTATTCTGCGGTCCCACGTACCCCATTTCTAATGGTGTCACACATCGCACTATGCTCAAACAATTATACCAATCACCCTCAAAATGTCCTTATATGACCTCATCCAAACCTTGGAATCCCATCATCAAGCTCTCATGGAGGTTCTTCAATCGATTGAGGTTTTACCTAATGACCCTACACGGTAGCCTCCACTATCACACCCCATCATGTAGCCTCTCTCACCAAATTACCACTTTCATCTTCACCCCACCTTGTTCACCAAGTGGCCTCCCTTAGCTTCTCAGAGGAAGAGATTGCGCCACACCAAAATGATGACCTGGACCCAGCCCTCTTCATATTTGTCCACATCGACGACATACGGGTACGCCATGTGATGATTGAAGGGGGAACTAATATTAACATCATTTCATCCCATGCATTCACTCAAATGCGCATACCTGACAATTACATGCATAAACACCCGGTCATGTTGCATTCATTCAATGATGCTATCACCTCTACACTAGGCACCATCATCCTCCACATTCATGTGGGCCCCTACACTGTTCCCGAATTGTTTTACATTTTGGAGGGGGAATTCCAATATAACTTGTTGCTTGGTAGACCCTGGATCCGTGTCATGGGTTGCGTTCCTTCCACTTTGCATCGTTGTGTAAAGTTTGAACACGAAGGACACAACTATACCATTCCAGCTGACCGATCACCTTTTAAAACATGCAACATGCTTTACCAACCCAATTATGTGCTCATACCTATCAAGTCGTCTACCTCCATGACCACTACCGCTTCACCTACACCTCCACCTACCAGTATAGCCACTGCTTCTACCACACATACCTCCTCCATTCCTACCACTGCCATAACCTCCATGGCTACCCCATCAGCTTCCCAATCTGTTAAGTCCACCTCCGCATCGACCTCCAACACATTATCCATACCAGCTACCTACATACCAACCACTGATCCCTTGGAAGGTGTTTTTCAACGCCTCACTCTAGGGGGAGTACCGCCTATATAGTGTTAACACCTTTCTCGACTCTACAAGAGTATGGAAGCCTTCACCAACACCCTTGCTACGATCACCATATAGGTGAACATCTCCTTTATGGTCCTCCCCAACTTCATACTAGTCTCACTTATGGGGGACTTGATACTACCACTTACACACCCGAACCACCATAAAAAACCTTCCCATTTTCCACTAACTTCCAATCACTTACCAATCACTTTGTTTTGCTCACACCTTCCTACACCGATGTGCATGGAAGGGTTTTGGTTTTGGATTTTATGAACAAGGCCACCATAACATTATTCCATGTACCACCCACAAACATAATGATCGTAGTGGTATCAGGTTTCCCGAACCACCTACTAAACAGCCCACATTGAACTCATTAAGGACACTAGCCTTTTTTTTTCATAAAGAACATTTCCTGGGGCCTCTAACTTATCAACACGAGGGCGAGGCCCCTTCCACTCTTCCCTTCCCTTCGTATCCCGAGATGATCGATGATGAAAACCTTCAATCAACATTGTTCAATATCGGGATGATGAAACCATATTCACCTACCTTGGTGAGTAAGACTCATATATCATCGATCGTTACCCTCTAAGACATAAACCATGTTGAATGAATCAATTATCGAGATCAACATTCATACTCAAGACGACCCGCACATCCTAAAGATCAGAAAATCTTTAGATGCTACTGAATAGGAAGTCATCACTTCTTTTCTCTAGAGATCATAACCACGCTTTCACTTGGTCTTACATAGACATGCCCGGTATTGACCCCACCATAGTGGTCCACAATATCGTAACCGTTCCCGATGCCAAACCCATCAAACAAAAGTTGAGGAAAATGCACCCTCACTTTGCTCTTCTCACAAAGAAGAACTCAATGCCTTCTTTCAGTTTCCTTCATTTTACCCATTGATTATTCTCGTTGGATTTATAACATTGTCCTTGTCACTAAAGTGATAGGGGACTCCACATTTGCATGAACTTCCGTGACCTCAACCTAGCTTTGCGCCGAAAGATGAATTTCCCTTATCCGGTATTGACCATTTGGTTGACCTCACCGTTGGTAACGAGATGCTATCACTCATGGATGGATTCTCGTGTTATAACCAAATTTTTCTTACCCCGGAAGATCAACACAAAACCTCATTCATCACCCCTTGGGGGACCTTCTGCTATCAAGTCATGTCTTTTGGCCTTAAAAATGCTGGTGCCACATATCAACAGGCTATGACTTACATCTTCCATGACATCATGCATCGCATATTGGAAGATTATGTGGATGATATCTTGGCCAAATCTAAACGTCACTCCGAGCACCTTGCTGTCCTCAAAACCATCTTTGACTGCCTCATTAAATATTGTGTCCACCTTCACTTAAGAAGTGTGTCTTCGCGGTTCTTTCAGGAAAGCTCCTGGGATTTATCGTTTCCCTCCATGGTATAGAAGTTGACCCTGCTAAAGTCAAGGCCATTCTCGAAATGCCTCCACCTACTAATCTTCGAAAAATTTGTAGCCTACAAGGTAAATTGTAGTACATTCGTCGTTTCATTTCACAATTATCTGATCGGTGTCAACCATTTCATCATCTGCTCAAGAAGGATGTCTCCTTTAAATGGGATGATGACTATCACAAAGCTTTTGAGGCCTTAAAACAATACCTTCTCCAACCACCCATACTTATCCCACATAAAGACGATAAACCTTTTTATCTATACATATCCGTTATCGATCACTCCTTGGGAGCCATGCTCGCTCATCGTGATGAACAACACAGGAGCAGGTGATTTATTACATCAGCCATACTCTTTTAGACTATGAAACCTGATACACCCATCCCAATTTTTTTTTCCTTATCCTTATTTTTCATTACCACCAAACTTCGTCATTACCTACTCAACCACAAAACCTATGTTGTGACCAACATTGACCCCTTACACTTCATGTACACCAAACCTTATCAAAATCAAGGTCTTTGCACGATGGCTTATGCTTTTAGCTGATCTTGAACTTGAATTCGTTAATCAAAAGTCCATCAAGGGCCAAAATATTGCCGACTAATTGGCCGACGCACCTATTTCTCGGGGATCAACCCTCTAATTTTAACTTTCCAAATGAGTCGATTGCTACCCTTTCCCTGGATGAACCTCCTTATCAAATGACACTCTTTTTTATGGTTCCAAGTGTCAACGTGGAGGTGGGGCTGGTATTATCCTCATTCATCTTGATGGAGAACCCATGCCTTTTTCTTTCAAACTAGATTTTGAATGCACCAACAATATTGCCAGTATGAATCACTCGCACTAGGTCTCCAAGCCGCCTATTCCTAGATGTCAAATCAATCAACATCTTTGGTGATTCTCAATTGGTCGTAAACCAAGTCAATGGTATGTACCAATGTTGTAACGAGATACTTCAAAAGTATAAACATCATGTAGACATACTTTTGAACACCTTTGATCGTTACACCATTCAACCCATCCCACGTTCCACCAACAAATTTGTAGATACCATGGCCTGCTTAGCTTCCTAAATACTCGCTTCACCCGCCGATTCCAAAATCTTTGTCACCGTACAATGCCTCCATTCACCTTCTTATTTACCTCACGATGTTTACTCGATTGGAACCAATACCCCTAATCTAAGTGACCTTTGGTATAAACAATACTCTGACTACCTTTCTTTCTCCATCTTACCTCTTGATCTCACCCGTAACGGACAACTTGCCTTCCTTAAAAAAGTGTCTCGTTATGTCATCCCTGGGAGGGCTCCTCTATAAGTGTTGCTTTGATGGTATTCTCTTACGATTCCTCAAAAGTTTTGAAATTCCTTATACCATTAAGGAGGTTCATGATGGCATATGTGGAGGTCACTTTAGTGGCCTTGTTGTTACTAAGTGTATTCTTCGCCTAGGCTATTACTATCCGACCCTTAACCATGATTGTTGCGAATATGTCAAATGTTGTGTAAAATGCCAACAAAACTCTAACCTTCATCATACACCTATTCATGCCTTACATGGTCACTCGTAACCTTTGGACCTTCTCTCAATGGGGTTTGGATCTTGTCGGAGAAATCAATCCTCATTCTTCCTTACGCCATCAATGGATCATCACTACTACCGACTACTATACAAAAAGGGTGGAAGCCATAAAACTCATCTCCATGAAAGCTGATAAAATATGTGAGTTCATTAACCACCACATCATTTATCACTTTGGTGTTCCTCATCGCCTCATCACTGACAATGGAAAACAATTCAAAAACAAAAAATTGTAAAACTTTGCGACGCCTTCGGCATTCAGCTTAGTTTCTCATCACCCTACTACCCACAAACCAACGGCCAAGCCAAATCCACTAACAAAACCCTCAAAAAAATTCTCATGAAAGTGGTTGACGATACTGGGAAGGATTGGCATACGCACATTCATTTTTCCCTATGGGCATACCACACTAGTATTCACACTTCCACTGTGGCCACACCCTTTTCTCTAGTCTATGGTACAGAGGCTGTTCTGCCTCTCGAAGTCCAGATCCCCTCACTCTGTATTTCTCTTGATGACTTTCATCAGGACCGCTTAGCACAACTAGAGTTATTAGATGAACATCATCTTAACGCTCTGGATCACCTTCAAGTTTACCAACAACGTATCAAACGTGCCTATGAAAAACGTGTTCATAAATGAACCTTCCAAGTCGGTGACCTTTTCCTGAAAGAAAATCAACATGTAACCAAAGCAGAAAAAAGTAAACGGGGAAAATTTGCTCCTAATTGGCTTGGACCATACATCATGAATCATACCTATGGATCAGGTGCTTTTCGTTTATCTTCTCTATATGGTAAACCCGAGCCTGAGCCCCTAAAAGCCTTGCATCTTCGACCATTCTATTTTTGACTCATTTTCCTACCTCACCCTTTGTCTCTCTCCGGCTCGTCCCTTGAGCACTACCCACTCCATACACCTCCCTAATGATTAAACCAGAATCATGTGAGTACCCGTCACTTGTTATCTTCCCTTGAATATGTGTACCACGGTGCTACACATAGCATGATTCTCATGGATACTTTTGTCTACCTTTAGATGAGATCCCATGGTCGTTTCACCTTGCCTTTTGAACAAGAGTCCTATCCTCCACCTTGGTCTTGTCCATGACTTCAAAGACCTCACATGGGACCAAAATCCTTGAGTCAAACTTCTCATAAAAAGATGACTCCCTCAAAAGGACATCTTCCTCTCGACAAATTGCTGCTATAAATAGATTGCTCCCTCGAAGGATAGCTATGTGAAGCTCTAAAAATAAAAATAAAATAAAAATGAGAGCAACTGAAGCTTCCCGCATCGATCAGCTTCACGAAGACCTCAAGGAGTTCCATATTATTTATCTCATATAGACTTCCCGCATCGATCAGTCTATCAAAAAAAAAAAAAATTAGTCATGGACTTTCCCGTTGTGACCTAGGACCTCTTTCCCGAAGGGCCTGCTACCTCATACCATATAAAAATTAACTACCTTTCACCCTTCTTACCATTCCCACTCATCATTTCCTCATTTCCTCAAGGGACATCTTAGAATTTAGACATTTGGTGATCATGTGACTACTTTTCATCGTAGAACATGTCAATCGTGCAATGTCTTTAGGGTCTTATGTTCATCACCTCCTCCAAGGTATGATCTACTCGGTATGATCCTACCCAATCAGGTGGCTTTATTGCCCCCTCTTATCTTTTAACCATATTTGTTTACATTTTGATTACCTTATATAGGACTTGGTCCTCGATGCTTACCTTTGGGGTAATCCTCCTCTTTCGCCATAATCACTTTCACCTACATCATTTTACCTACAATCTACCCACACCTATCAAACCTAAACCCACAACATGCCCAAAAACCTACCATCTCATTTTCATATTCTTCCCTAGCTCATGGGAGAACTACATCGGCTTGAGGTCCCTTTTCGCCAGACTATGTAGGCAACACTCCGAGGGCATGGGGCCCTTGGAGGTTAGCTTGGCCATTCTCTACCCTAAACAATTCATCAACCATGCCTAACTCACCATTTACATCACATTTCACTTAGTTCCCCTTTTATATACAAAATTGGAAATTAAGCCACATACATAACAATTTGCTACATATTTTATACATTTATTACGCCTACCAATTCTCTATCATCACTATGCATGGATTCTACCACATCTCACATATGACCCATAATATCATTCATATACAAAAATAATGAATCACAACTTCACCTACTTTCAATATATCCATGCCTAATCAACCGACTCAACCATGCCTAACCAACCTAACTCGATCCATGCCTATAACCTGACTCAATCCATGCCTAAACCGACCTAACTCCATCATGCCTAACTCACCTAATTTCCATCCACATCAAAGTAACAAATCCATATCTCATCTAACACAAGCCATAAACCAATATCTCATAAACACATCAACAAATCACAAAATACCATGTATCTCATCATATAAATCAATCAATATGTATCTCAATATACATGCCCATCTCATCATGTCTATCATCTCAAAAATGTCGGCACATAGGCTGATATACAATACAAAATGTCATTAAGCACGTAGGTCGGTCTCATATATACAAAAAGAATGAATCAATACAAAAATCTCTTCAGCACGCAGGTTGGTATATGCTCAAAATATACAAATCACTCATACATCCTCACTATCTTTGCACGCAGACGCCATATATATCAAAAAATAACTAATATACATCAAAAATCAGGTGACCGCATATCAAGCATCTTACCAGATGTCCTCCATCTTTGTGTCACCTATACCCTCGGCCTCCTATGTCCCTTCTTGCACCTCACCTAGCGTTGGTTGCTACACATTGGTGGCCTTCTCGATAAGGCCTTAGAGCTCACTGACCTCCTGTGCTCTCCACACTATGAGTGTGGGATCTTGTCCTCTCACTGGACGCCTGTTGTGCCCTGTACTCGACATAGGATATGAAATCTATCCCAGCCACCATAAGCTAGTCCTGATAGTATCTCGACTCACCCAGGGGCATCCCGTAACTTGGATACGTGCACGGTGCGTGGTGATCCCATAGGTCTCGGCCCCTATACCGGCCCTGTAATAACCTTCCCTGCGCTTGCCTATGGCGGGACTGCTCCGATGCCTATGGTGGTGCCCCCTGCCCATGTGCCTATATTTGGGCCTATAAGGCCCCAATATGTACCTGGGCTGTGGCCAACTAGCCCTGTAAACCTGCCACCTGAGCTTGTAAGGCTGCCACCTAACCATCCCCCTCCTCTCCATCTCCATCTCCTCCACTAGCCATCTGGGCCTACAGACTGGCCACATATACGCATAGCTCTGCTACCTCGCCTCGAACCCTCTAGGCGTATGTCTCCGTAGTATACCCAACTAGGTAATCGGTGTAGCTACTCGCCCTATATGGCGTCTCTACATTGTAATGGTAGCTAGGTTTTTCTGCCTGCCTGGGTGGTATGGCTCGTAACTGAGCCGCCCACCACTACCGTGCACTATCTGTACATCAAAGTGTCATCTATCCACCAATCCATTGGCTGCTCCTCCCCCCTGTGGGCACTATAGGCTGTGGTAGATGTAAGGGCCTCTCCACGTCATCTCTCCGATACTATGGGAACAACAAAGGAATGTCTTGTAAGAGCCTGAACTACTGTCAGACTATTTCTATCGGGATCATATCATCCTCCCTATTTGCACGGTGACCTTGTATCCACCTCTCTAGCTGGAGCTCGGGCTAGCTCCTCATGCATATGCCAATATGATGGGAATCCCACATATGGCCTCCATATAATGTCCACTATGGACAATCCCTCCAAGAATCGCCGATAATGGGCCACATCATGTGTCAACCTATCTCGAGCTCCTCTCTCCTATCAACGGCACCCATCTCCTGTATCCCACCCACAAAAATCTAGGTGGGAATGCATCTTCTCGGGGCATCCCTATAGGTTGCACATAGACTATGTGCTCGTATGCCCAATATTGTAGTATAAATGTACAACACATGCTAAACATGTGCAACCACCCATATGCCCCACTCTCTCTATATAGCTGCACCAAAATGCTAGTGCCCATGCAAAGCATGTCTCATGAACCATCATATCATAGAGTACCACCATCAATGATTGGGGAAAGCATCCACCCTCTCGCATCTCGGCGGTGAATAGAAGCAAACCGCCTCCATCAACGTAACCACTAGCCTCATCTCATCCAGACGGGCTAGGTACATCTCTCCATAGCTCAAATCGGGCGCTATGGAATCTCGATTAGTTGCTCCCTCACCAAAAATAGTCCCAATCAAATCCTCTCGAGGCCTCGGAGGAGAAAAAAATACACTGGGTGGGCACCCAATATGGGTAACCAAAAAATCTGGAACACATCCTCCAAGGTGATAGTCATCTCATCCGTCGGAATGTGGAACATGTTGGTCGCGGGATCCATCTATCGATGAGTGCGACCATCAAGTTGGGCTACCGAAAAATATGTCGTAGCAAAGAATCCCACTCAAGCCCACTACCTCCACATGCTACAGCTCCAAAGGGGTCACTATGCTACACAATGTCACCAGCAGAGGTGGAACCCTGTCCCGCATATGTAACTGCGCTCTCCCCTGCATCCAATCTAAGCATGACATTAATCCACATTTACCATGACCATATTCACCAATTATCATTACCCTCCACCCTATTTTCACTCTACCCATCTCAACTACCTAGCCCACATCACTTTTGGACCCTTGTGCCTCAAATCCCGACCAGTGCCGGTTCATCCTAACCGACTTCGGTCACCCTTAAATCGGTATCAGTCACCTATTTGGTGACTGATACCGGTTCACCCTTATTGACCACGGTTACCCCTTAACCGGCATTGGTCACCTGTTTGGTGATCGATACCGATTCTACCCAACCGATTCCGGCCAAACTTGACTAACGCGTCGGTCAGCTGCCGTGGAAAATCCCGTAACTTCCCAAAATCCCTATTTTCTAAAAATCACCCCCTTCCCCTTTTACCCCACCGAAAATGACCTAAAATACCCCTGGACCTCTACCCACCCCACCTATACCATTTACTACCCTTCCCCTCCCTCTTTTTTCCTGTTATTCCCCCCATACCCAAATTTTATTTTTACCCACCCACAAAAACCTAAAATAACAATTATCCAAACCTCTAATCTATCCAATTAACAATGTAGAGTTGGGTGCTTACCTCGTCGTGTTCTTGCTATCTCGGTTACACGTATGGCTGCTTAGTGGCCCACTAGATCCCTCTCCGACCTCTGTCATCACCGAATAACTACTCGTAACCTCCAACCAATCAAATCTCTCACCCTAATCCTGTGGACCCACTACTCACCAGCCCAAACCCTTATCCAATCACACTGCCAACTCACTGTCCCATTTCCTCCGGACACTTTTCTCTCTTTTCTCTCTTTTTTGTCATTTTCTCACTTTGTAAATAACAAATGAATAATAAAAAACACGGATTTTTTATTTTTATAACCAACCCGACCTAACCGACGTCGATTACCCTTGATCGGCATCGGTCGCGTGCCCTACCTCACCATCATCGGTTTTCCTATACCAATGTCGGTTATCCATGACCGCCATCGATCAACCCCACCTGCACATTTCCCTCAATTTTATCCTTTTACCCCACCCTTTACCTTGATCCTTTACCCCACCCTTCACCCTGATCCTTTCCCCAACCACACCTTTACCCAACCCATTTCCCTTACCTTTCCTGACCTCATCATTTACTACCTCCATTTGTCCTCCTTTGGGGACTCATTATTTTACCCCTACCTTGGCCTTACCCGTGCCACAACCTAGATATTTGGACCTGGACCATCGCTAGTGACCTTTGACCTCATGTGTTCGCTATACCTTATGGCACTATTACCTGTGTTGATTGACCGATGACCTTACCTAGCCTATTTTCGTGACCGTTTATCCTGACCCTACCTTTGGTGTACCAGAACATACCTAAACATTCCTGCACCTAACCTATGTTGTGTTTCCTGACCATATCCTATACCTTGGATACCGGATTCACTTCCACCTTATTTGGATAAACGAATCGACCTTAGACGATGTAGAGTTTGCTCGCTCTTTAACCCGGTAGCGGGCTGTAGTTTATTTGTGTGTGTGCATTTGACTATTGCAACCTTTGACCTGGACCCATTACCTATATTGCCCACGTACACCTTTAACCCTTTCTCCCCGTCCCCACCTCGCCTCTTCCTCCCATTTACCTTTTATCAAACCTCTCACCGATTCTCTCTTTTACCCTATCAGTTCCTAGTTTGAGGTGGATCACCTTTACTCACACATGGGGCAACCACATCTTATTTTTGTTAGCGTCGCTTACCAATACAAGCTATGCAACAAAAAGGGGCAAAATGTAGACACTAAAATTAGGTCACACTCCCCTTTGGTCCCTCGATGAATAAACACCCTTCATCACATTCACCTAGCCATGACCCCCTTCACCCCACTAATATTAATTTAATTAATTTAATTAAATTAATGCATTATCCTCACTATATTTATTATTTAAATATCTTATTTAAATAATATCCACACATACAATTCACTTAGACACCTCACCAAGCCAACTCACCCTAAGACCTATTCTTAGTAAGTTGCCATAACTAACTAAGACTTACCCAAACCCTAAAAATCAATGCCTACATTCCCTCTAACCACATTCCCGCATGATCACAAGAAGCTCCCATTCTAATCCATGGGTTAACGACATGAGATCCAAGGAAATCAAGAGGATTTCCCTAGTTTAGTAAACCTAGGAAATCCCACCTTGACCGACGTTGGTTACCCATAGCCATCGTTGGTTAAGTCGGAACCACCGTCGGTTACCCTTTTAACCCCAAAACAACCTTATTCTCAAAGTTGGAAGTTGGAAGCAAGAAGTAGAAGGTTGGCGAGCACTAACACAGATCTCAGAGAGATAACACATCTTCAGAGACTAAATTCCAGTGAGAATCCGTATGCAAGGAAGGAGATCAAACATCTTTTCCTGCACAACCATCCCAACCATGATCTGATCTAACCAAGAAAAGAGGAATGTACATGCAGTCCATGCAGAAGATTTCCTTCAGTTGGTGATCACTTGCAACCTTCAAACCTCTCATCAGCACCTCCATCCCTCACTCACAGGCATTTAGGACTAGAATCCAAGTAAGTATAATGTCATACTTTTCTAGTTTATTTCATTTCATCATCATTTTATCATCTATTGTTTACCTAGCCACCTATTGACCTTCTCCAACATTTCCACCTCCATATACCCATTAAAAACCTTTCCAAAGTCTACCCCAGTCACCCAATACCTCGTCCCGACTAACCAAAGTCCTTTGTGCAATCACAAAGGAGACCTAAATCTTGTTTTGTGACATTTCTAGATTTCACAGTAACGGCACCGGTCACACATGACACGCCGTCGTTACCCTTGACCAACATCGGTCTCTATATTTTCCCATACAACCCAAAACAGAGACCTACCCACCAAATTTCATTTCACCCTCATCCACCTGTGATCTACCCAAGACGTTTGTCAAACCTGCAGAACCTAGAACCAATCATTTGACCTTTGGATTCTATTCTAGCTTAGCCTATTAGATTAGATCTATTTCTTAATGTGTTTTGAGTGAGATACCTAAATCATTTTAAATTACAATAGGATTTACTTTGTTTACAACATTAAATTGTTTAAAACAATGGACTAACAACCATCTAGGAAGTATCACACTTCCTGGATCTAACATATGCTAGGCAGTTCATTGCCCATATTGTTTAATTCCTTCTGGTGGTCTTGCTTTGCATTACAGGTAGTTCCTCCTAGCCAAAAGGAAGTTCTCACAATCAGTTGTGGATTCGAAAGTCATACGCACACAATAACCCATCAACCAATATTTGAACAGGTATTCCTCCTACGCCTGTTACCCTATCTATTTTATCAACACTTCAAAGAAATGATCTAAGAATCAAGTGAAAACTTGAGTTGGTTCAAGGAAAATAAAGAGAATGTACTAGATAAAGGTAAAGATGTAAATTTTGCATAAGAGGTAATGCAATATTCCCTTATTCTCTCCTTAGATAATAAAATAGAATCATGGGTTTTAGATTCAAGAGCTTCTTTCCATGTTACCCCTAATAAGGGTTATTTCAGAAATTATGTCCAGGGTAATTTTGGGCATGTTTATTTAGGAGATGATGAACCATGTAATATTACTGGTAAAGGGAAGTTCATCTAAAATTGTAAAATGGAAATACATGGATATTAAAAGATGTGAGGCATGTGCCAAGCCTCAGGATAAATCTAATTTCTGCAGAAAACTAGGTGAAGCTGGTTGCATGGTTACATTCATAGCCGACTCTTGGAAAGTTACCAAGGGAGATCTTGTTGTAGCAAGAGGAAAGAAGGTAGGAACATTATATTTTTCTACTTGTATTATTGATTCTTTTCTATTCTATCTACTTTAGATTCAGATGCAAGCATGTGGCATAATCAGCTAGGCTATATGAGTCAAAAAGGAATACAAATCCTAAAGGAAAAGGGTAAGTTATCAGATTTAAAAGATGTAGATCTTTATTTATGTGATCGTTGCATATTTGGAAAACAAAAGAGAGTGATATTTATCAAAGTTGGCTCAACAAAGAAGGAGAAAAAATTGGAGGTTTTGACTCGGATGTGTGGGTATCAACCCTGTAGCTTCTCATGGAGGATCCCAATACTATGTGACTTTCATTGATGATGCCACAAGAAAGGTATGGGTTTATTGTATAAAGCGTAAATTTGATGTTTTTGAGAATTTTAAAATATGGAAAGCCCTTGTGGAAAATGAATCAAATTTAAAATTAAAATTCCTTAGATGTAACAATGGTGGTGAGTATTGTAGCAAGGCTTTCAATGATTATTGTTCATTAAATGGAATACACAAAGAAAGAATGGTTCCTAGAACACCATAGGAGAATGGTGTTGTAGAAATAATGAACATGACTATCATGGAATGTGTAAGAAGCATGTATACACATGTTAGATTGCCCTTGCAGTTTTGGGTAGAAGCGGAGACACGATAAAGTGTATTTAATCAATCGCATCCCTTTAAGTGCACTAGATGGTGGAATACCGAAGAATCTTGGACTGGAAAAGAGGTAAATCTTTATTTTCTTAGATTATTTGGTTCATAAGCTTTTGTGCGTGTTGATAAAGAAAATAGAAAAATATTGGATGCTAAAGCAAAGAGATGCACTTTCATTAGTTATGGCTCGTGATTTCAGATTATGTTTTGGGATTTAGAAGATTTTAAGATTATTAGGAGTCGTGAAATTTAATAAAATGAAAAGATAATTTATAGGGATCAAATTTTGATACCCAAAGATGAATCGTGGAAGAGTTTGTGAAAGAAAATGCATTCTCACATTTAAAACAATCATCTATAGGTACCAGTGTCGGTGAGGGAAACTGATGTTAAAAAACACATGACCAACGTTGAAAACCGGAATTGACATTGGCTATAGAAGATCCGGACCAGCGTCGGTCACCTAGACCGACGTCGGCTACATGGTGACCAACATTGGTCATTTTCAGAGAGGGATACTAATGTACAATATGTATAGATTGAGCCTTGGCACCCTAGATCTTAGTAAGAAGGTCACAAAGGGTAAGTAGACCTCCAAAAATATTTACACCTTCCTTATTTTATCTATTATTAATTGATAGTGGTGAACCAGAAATTTTTAAAGAAGCAATGCAGAATGAGACCCAAAAGCAAGTGGGAGAATGACATGGATGAGGAGATGGAATATTTGGAACAAACAGGACATGGGATTTGGTTAAGTTGCCAGTAGGTAAAAGAACATTACAGAACAAATGGGTTTACATGATCAAGGAAGAAGAGGGTGGACAGAAAAGATACAAGGCAAGGCTTGTGGTAAAAGGATTTACACAAAAGTAGGTATTGAATTTGGTGATATTTTTTCTCCTGTAGTAAAAATGACTTCCATATGTACTTGTTTTGAGTTTAGTTGCAATAGAATATTTGCACTTAGAACAACTTGATGTTAAGATAGATTTCCTTCACGGTGATTTGGAGGAAGAGATATATATGCAGCAACCACTTGGTTATGAATTCAAGGGTAAGGAGAAACTTGTGTGTAGGTTGAAAAAGAGCTTGTATGGGCTCAAGAAAGCCCCAAGGAAATGGTATATGAGGTTTGATAGTTTTATGCATGAGCATGGTTATATGAGATGTGAATATGACCATTGTGTTTATTTCAAGAATCTTGGAAATGGAAGCTATATTATTTTTTTTGTATTTAGATGATATGCTTATTGAATGATCTAGTATTGAGGACATTATTGAGATTAAAGAAAAGTTAGCTCATACATTTGTAATGAAAGATTTAGGAGCTGTAAAGAAAATCCTTAGTATGAAAATTCTTAGAGACAGGAAGAAGCAGAAAACTATATTTTTCTTAGGAACATTATATCATTAAGGTGTTGGAAAGGTTTAATATGTAGAATTAAAAACCTTTAAGTACACCTATGGATGGAAACTTAAAATTGAGCAAAGATCAATGTTATACATCACATGAGGAGGTTGAGTACATGGCACGAGTTCCATATGATTCATTAGTTGGAAGTATTATGTATGCTATGGTTTGTACTGACCGGACATTGCACGCAAAGGAGGGAGTTGTGCACAAATTTATGGCCAATCCAGGTAAAGAGCATTGGAAATAAGTCCAATGGATTCTTGGGTATTTGAGAGGGACATTCAACATACAATTATGCTATGGAGGGTCAAATACTTATTTATGTGGCTATGTTGATTTAGATATGGCTGGTGATTTGGATGGTAGAAGAAGCACCACTAGATATGTATTCACGGTAGGTGGGACAATAGTTAGTTGGATTTCGAGATTGTCGAAGGTTATGGCCTTGTCTACTACAAATGCTAAATATGTTGTAGCTAAAGAGGCTAGCAAAGAGATGATATGGATGAGTAGGTTCATGAAAGAGTTGGGAAAGGAGCAAGAGTATTGTAGATTGTATAGTGATAGTCAAAGTATGATTCATCTGGAAAAGAACTCAGTGTTTCACTCAAGAAAAAAACACATTCAGTTGAGATATCACTTCATACGACAGATGTTAGAGGATGGGAAGTTGAAACAAGAGAAAATTCATACAAGTAAGAATCTTGTGGATATGCTAACAAAGTCATTGGTAAAGGAGAAGTTGTATCTTCACTCTAATTATGTTTGTCTTCGAGTTTGAGAGGCGAAAGAGGAAGAAACGGGCCAATGAAAGAATCCAAGGATAGAGTTGTATAATACAATGCAAAAATTTATCTCCAAGTGGGAGATTGTTAGGTTGTGGAGCTAAATGAATTCACAAATATCATGCTTTACAAACTTGTAGGTTTACACAATAATTGACATCAGTTGGGTAACCAATGTCGATCACCGGGAGCAACCCTGACATTGGTTGGGTAGCGGCATCGCTCACTGATAGCAATCGACATCGGTTGGGTAACCGACATCTGTTATACTGTGTGTTAATGTTTTTATTTAAAACACAATATTAGATCTAACCTTTGGTTAAAAGGTGATCTACGGGTTGTAATTCTATTTCTAAAGTTCCCTAAGTATGTATATGCTTATATAAGCTTAAAAGCTAGGGTTAGAAAGGTTAGATTGTGAGAGATTGATCATAATTGTAAGAAGGAATTCTTGGAGAGAGAAAAGAGAATCTTGTGAAGGAAAAGTATTGTACATCTAGAGAGGTGTGAAAGATTGCAGATCTTCATTACATTTCCTATGTAAATCAAAGATTAATAGATTGGTTGTTTCTTGGTGGACGTAGCCCACACTGGGTGAACCACGTTATATCTTGTGTATTTATCTTTTGGTATATTTCCATGTTTTATTTCTTGAATGCTTAATTCTGATTATAGATTTGTACAACAAGTGTGTGCTAACCCCAACAAAGTCTCGTATAAATAAGCCGATGCAAATTCCATGTAAATGTGATCTAAAATGAATTTATAATGAAATAGATAAACCTATGTAATGAATATAACCTAATTGGCCATGTCTACATCAATGAACTATTTCCAATTCCTTGTAAATTTGATCCGAAATGCACAAATAATATTAAACTATTATATAAATCATGTGATTTTCATAATGGTATATAAATCTTAATGATAATTATATCAAGTTCATGTAAATATTCTCTTAATCATATAATCTCTTTATCTAAATTGTGTAAAATTATATAACCATGTCTACCTTATGACACTTTGATATTTTTGTGT
Organism: Taxus wallichiana var. yunnanensis; assembly: GCA_018340775.1. NCBI lineage: Eukaryota > Viridiplantae > Streptophyta > Pinopsida > Cupressales > Taxaceae > Taxus > Taxus wallichiana. The sequence goes on from CM031239.1 coordinate 1,026,769,027, forward strand.
GAACTTATAAGAATCCCAAAATATACCCCGATTTTCAGTGAGTGACACCTAGAAGCATTACTCAATTCAAAAGAGAAAAGTGGTTAAGCTATCAAAACATCTATTATGTGAACCAAATAAATCACATGTAGTAAACTTCGATGTAAAAGTAGTATCTTTTGTATCGATAAATAGGAACAAGTAGTATATGTGTTATCTCAAGGAAAACATATTTTAAACATGTCCAAGAATCCATAGAAATAAGTATCTAAGATCATATTAATGAATGCCATATAAGTATGTTAGTAGATACACAAATTGACACTAAGGGATCACTTGGGACTTAAGACATGACATAGAGAACCAACCAATAGACTAGAAGATTGATAAGTTTTCACAATGAAAACTTGACCAATTTCAGTAATAGTTAATTTTGTGTCCAAATGAAGTATGTGTCAAAAAAATAATGTGTAAAATGGCATGTGTATCAACCACTTATGCGTTGTGCAATAATATGTCAAGTAATAATCAAGATGTCAAGTAACACGTTTTAAGCAATATGTATCAATAAATATGTGTGACAAATAATATATAAAATAATATGTCTCAAGCAACATGTTTGTTAAGAAATAGGTAATATGTCTCAAGCAATATGTGTGTCAGCCATATATGTAATAAGACATATGTGTGCAAGGAACCATGTGTATAAAACAAGTATATATCACAAATCTATGGGAAAAAATAAATCAATATAACAGAAATATGTGTGATGAAAAAGTAATAAGGAAATGTGTAGGTAAAACTACTAATATATCATAGAATATTTGTAAAGCAAGTAATTAATCATATGTGTGTGGAAATTTGGTAATTTATCGTAGTGTGTGAGAGTATAAATAATCTGTCATAAGCACATAGTTGTTAGATAAGTAGAGAAAAATGTTATGAATAAATAATAAATCTAAATGTGAAAATTTTATGATCGACAAGAAGTAAGCATGGAGTATATGTTAAATTATTACATAGAATAAAATAGTGTAATCATTGAATGAAGAACTCTATGGAACATGTTCTAAGATATAAGGCAACACAAGATAAGTAATAAAATATCTATGTTTCTAATGGATGAGTGTAAAATATATAATGTAAATAAAATTTATATGTAAGATACCTCTAGTGTAGGCATTACCCAATGTGGAAGGTTTTCTTGTGGGTGTAGGGTGTGCAAGTCCACAAAGAATTTTTATGAGTATCCATGGACTATGTGTATCTATGATTTTCTTGTGTATAATATAAGTATTAATTACATAAATAAGTGGCATATATAAATTCTTAAACCTTTATAGTGACAATGTATATTCCTATGTAATGAATAAGCCCATCACATGGAGTTTTAGAAGGTTTATTAACATCATTCAAGGGTTTGCCTAAATCTTTCTTGATCTTTAATTTTTGAAATTTAACCATCTATTATAGGATTTAACTAGCACTATTGGTAATCCATCATTATGATTAGGTTTTTCCTTAAGAACTCTACTAAATAGATCAATAGGAATTTTAGGTGCGATATTTTGAATGATCGAAAATTGTTTATGATTGGTATTGTATTGGCCTCCCTCATGTTCATACATTGTCTCAATGAAAATAATATCTATTTTAATATGTGTAGCATTCGATAAACATTATCAATATTTTTTAATGGTATCCATATAAGAAAAACAAAAACATCAATTGTATTTAACATTTTCTTAAGAAAATTTGGAAGTAAGGGTATTTGAATGTAATCAATGTGGATAAAAACAATTGAGAACTTCAACAAGCTAGGGTGAGATACCTAGATTGGTTAGATTGCATAAGAGAATAACATTTAAAAATGCACATTAAGGTTTAAGGGTTTTGATTAAACCCTAAGATTAGGAACATCATGTATAAGGTTAGAAAAATTATGTTGAAATATGAAAGCCTAAGTGTAAGGAATAAAATCGTAGGTTGTATAAATCAAAATATAAGTGGGTTCACAAAAATGTAATATGACATTTTGGTTTATGTTCCTAATTATATATTACTGGTGTAAATATAATTTAAAATACCATAATAATATTCCTAACTATCCTAAATTATGAAAATAGATCATACCAATAAATATGCAAATGAAAGTATGGTTATGAGTTTAGAGTTAGAAAAGTGCCACCATGGAACAAGTTTATAATGAATTGAAATTTGGTAAAACTAGGTACAAAATATGGAATGAATTTCATGGAGCTTCATATAAAATCTAGAGACCTAAAAGTGTGCATACAAGAGGTTCATCCGATTAAGGATATGTTCATGGTCGAACCTATATATGTGTATACCTAGATTTGGATCACCCTTAAGATGTGTTAGTTGATAATAGATTCTCTTGCTATCCAATTTTGCCCCTTGGAGTAAATTTAGAAAACAAGAGCAATTGTACCATGGGAATGTAAAAGCCCTTCATGAGCACTCGGGTCATTTTGGGTAAATTTTGTGCTTAGGGAGCGATTACGATATTCGGGAGTTTTGGGATCATCTCGGACTATTTTCCCTTTTCGTGTATTAGGGTGAGGAAGTGATCTTATGACGAGTTCACATCCGTTTAACACTAGCAAAAAAATGATCAAATTTGATAAGTTGTGTTTAAAAGGTCTTATTATGCTTTTATTACCTCACCAATTTCGAGAAAAAAATCATGAAGTCTAAACACTAGGGTAAGATCTAATTTGGAGGGGAAGATGACATTGAGCAAAAATGAGCTCACCTAGTATCTCAATGAGTTGCTCAACGAGCTAGAAGTGAGTTGTTTTGTTTAACTCGATGTTGGGGTAAAGTTTGAATTCGGTGGGATAATTCGTGGGATGTCCAAAGTGAGTCATAGTAATAGAGGAGTACATGAGAGTAACCAGGAGTTTGTTTTGTAAGTGCAAGTTGAGCTTGAGGGATGATCTTCGACAAAGTGAATGGCTTGGAGGGTCTGCAAAGGAGAGTCGAGTCATAAAAATCACGTATCGAGGAACTCACCAAGGGACTTAGCTCGATTTGTTGAGCCATGTAATGGCCAAACCATTGTATAAAGTAGCTCGGATGTCAAGCCGAGACATGGGTTTGAGGAGTTCACCATAGTAGGTCAAAGGAAAACAAGGAGATGTGGGAGTATTGAATTAGAATGTCTGCAGAAAAAGAGAGACAAGGCAAGTAGAGTAGACGACTAGTTCGCTCCATCAATCTAGAAGATGGGATGAGTTGGATATTCAGTAAAATGGTTGGCTAAATCTATAGAGCTAAGTCGATATTAGCTCATCATTGACAAGGAATCCAGCTGAGCAGAGGAACAAGTAGCTAGGGTCACATTCAGGGTAATCGATGGCTCAAGACGACGTTAGTTTAGAAAAGAACTCAACACGTTGGATGTCCGAGTCCTTTTGAGAGCCGAGAAGAATATGATCTTGCAAGATTTAATGCATGGCCTAATGCATGGCCTAATGCATAGACCAATTAGCATAGCGGTCAGTCCCATAAAGAATTTCGGGAAAAAATGGGCGAGGTGTTCACAAAGTGATGCCGAGACCGAGCTTAGGCCAAGATTTTTGGGTTGTTTTGGTGCAAATATTGAGGCAAGGGACATGTTCCATATTATCAAACCCGAGGCACTTCAAGGTGAATGCGAGTCATCATGGTCATAGCTTGATTGACAAAATAATAGTTTAGGATCATCAATTACATTAGAAGCTCAAAGAAGGCTCGATGTAGGACAACTCGATAGGTATACATGTGTTTAGGTTTGGAGCTTTAGCAATGGGGAATTCATTGAGCTAGATGAATATCGCAACCCATGTCTCGAGATCGAGTAGATGGAATAAAAATGTCATCCAGAGAAGCTCGGTCAAGTAAAGAAGGAATAACTCGATGAGGAGATCGACTCAAAAATATGTGAGAAACTTGTAAATTGATCACGGGAAAGGAGTTCACACTAAGTCAAGGTGGTAAGTTATTTGCACACATGGATGACCAGAAAAAGAAAGTGAATGGATTAGTGGGTCACATGTATGAGAAACATTGTAGAGGGAGCTGGAAATGGACTCGTAGGAGTCTCGAGTATGCGCAATGAGCTCACGTAAAAGGTTCGCTAAGTTTGAATCAAGGGAATTGTGAGTTCAATAAAACTCAATAGAAAGCTCATGAAGTTCATGGCGAGCTTTTAAAATGGGGAGCCTCAAGAAACATCGTCATAATGGTGAGAGAGTCGTTGGCCAGTTTGGAATAAGGTGAGCGAAATAGTGTATCGTTCCATAAATGAAAGATCTCGTATAGATAAGAAGTAACTCGGTATATGTTTAGAGGGATGAGTTATAAGAATCTTTTGAACTGTGTGTATTACATAGGTCGGTGAGCTCGTATAAGAATATATCTCATCTCGAGCAAGCCACGAAGATGACTTGGGTCGAGCATGGTGATTTCAAGGAAAGGAACCCATATGGCCAAGTCACTTAGTGGTAAAGTGGCCTCAAAATCTGTAACCATTTATAACTTATTGTTTTTGTGATATGAAATCCATGTTGTGAATGAAAAAATGGTCTTTGGGTCCCAAAATTCAAGTTTCCATGCTACACCCTTAACCTATTACTTGTATTAGGATATGAGTAGCCGACTTGTGGCTTACCATATCATTTTATTATATCATTTATACTTTCTCATGCTTAATAGGTCGGCTGGGTGATGGCCATAACATATGAATAGTATATATAGAGGATTGTAGGTAGTAGTTCATTATCATTTGAGCATTTGAGTCTTATTATATGGTTTGGAGGTTGCCCCCTCGAAGTGGCAAAGCTATTACAATTGCATATTGAGATCATTATTCTGAAATATTGTGTTATTTGGTGTTATATTGCTGCTCATAATCTGAATTATACTAGTAATTTCATTACAAGTGGTATCAGAGCTGCGATCTGGGCCAAAATTAGGGTAAAAACCCTAATTTTTTGTTTCCACAATATATTTTGAACCAGAGCGAATTGGTGGGAGATATTTTTACCAGAGTTGCAAAACATTTCAAGTAAGGTTCCTTAAAAATTTCAGAATTTTTTGATTTATTTTGCACAAGTTATTACAAATTTATGTTTTTCATAAAATCACTCCCTAGGGTGAAAATTGTGGAATTTTTCAAGTTCTTTACATTTTCGGAAATATTTAAAAAAATAGTATTAGTATCTTCTCTGTGTTTTTTCCCTGTTCAGCCAAATTTGTATCAAAACCCTAAACCCTAAGGTTTGATATCATGGTGGGGCCTTCCACAAGAGCAAAAAGAATCTAGTTACTCCGGGTAAAACCCCAGATAAAGATGAGATAGTGATTGAAGAGATGGATTCAGAAGGGGTAAATACAGATTCCTCAACACTAGGGTTTACTTCAGTTGATCATAAGGTGAGTCAACTTGAGTATGAGCTACGAAATGTACAATCTGAGATGGCCTCTAAAGGAGACATAGCCCAAATCAATCATCGGTTGGATGATATCATGCAACATGTAAAGGGTAAACAATATGGCCCAAATCCATCCCATATCAACCAAGGAGGATCTTCAGTTCAAAATCATGGACAAAATAACCATGTTGGATCACTTTTCCAGCCCAATCAAAATCCAACTTATTCGCAACCACAAAACATGATGCCGAAAGTGGATATGCACAAATTTGATGGTAAAGATCCCTAAATTGGATAAATCAAATGGATAACTTCTTTGAGCTACATCAAACACCATCAAGACAAAAGGTGACATTGGCATCCCTGTATCTTGAACCAGACCAATTCATTTGGTATCGATGGTTATGTGCTCAGAGGCAAAAGAATGGTCTCAGTGTCACTTGGATAGTTTTTACCGAGGAGTTGCAATTGCACTATAGTTCCAGTGTTTCAAAGAACTAATTTAGTCAATTAGCAAAGTTACGACAAACAAGATCAGTCAAAGATTATGTGCATCAATTCCAAAACCTATCCTTAAGGGTGGAGAATATACCATAAGATAATTTGAATGACCTATTTCTTGGGGGTCTTAAGGACCACATCGAGCATGAGGTACGTATGTTTAATCCACTCAAGCTTTCTGATTCTATTATCATGGCACGTCAAGTAGAGGAAAAATTTCTTTGTAGTAGGAGGCCGCCTTTCATTAACACCAAAGACCGTAGTATCTCTTCCCCTTCATTTTCTAGGCCAATTAGACTGACTCCTCAACAAATGGAAGAAAAGAGAGAAAAAGGATTATGCTTTAACTGTGATATAAAATATGGACCAGGACACAAATGTGCTGAGAATAAGTTGTTCTATATTGATGGAGGTAATGAGGATGATGAGGATGCTGAAATTATAGGAGAGACTAAGGAACTAGTAGAAGAGGAAGTAGAGGATCACCAACCTACAATTTATTTCCATGCATTGTCAAGTATTAGTACTCCTCAAACACTCAAGGTTATTGGCTATCTCAAAAAACAGAAGGTGACAAAGTGTTGATTGACTTGGGAGTACTCATAACTTCATAAATAGTAAGTTTCCGCCTTAATTGTTTTATTTACCCACTCTAGAAATGCAAGTTATGACTGCGAATGGTGGGACAGTCAAGTGCACAGGAAAGTGCCATAGTAGTAAGCTTTCCATGGGAGAATACATGTTAGACTCACCTATGTTTGCTATTTCTATGAGAGGAGAAGATATTGTTTTGGGTGTCCAATGGCTCACAACCTTAGGTACTATAGAGATGAATTTCAAAATTGTTCATGCGATTTCATTTAGATGGAAGGACAATACAATTCAATGGGATGGTAGATAAGTCTCCACAAATTATTAGCTCTCATCAGATGCAGAAGGTTCTTAGAAAAGGAGTAGATGGATTTATAGAAAATTTATTTTCCATAGAAGTATAAAATACAGAGTCTTCAATGCCACCCGATCTTCAGAAGATTGTTGATGCTCACTCATATGTTTTTGATGAAATTCCAAAGGGACTACCACTAGTTAGGGATCATGATCATGCCATTCAGTTGATTCCAGGGAGCCAAACACCTAACATCAGACCATACAGATACCCATATTCCTAGAAAAGTGAGATCGAGAAAATGGTTCAGGAAATGTTGAAGGTAGGTATCATCAGGCCTAGCCAGAGTGCCTATTCTTCCCCAGTGGTCATGGTACGTAAGAAGGATGAAACATGGAGGATGTGTCTAGATTACCGAGAACTCAACAAGTATACCATCAAAGATAAGTTTCCTATTCTAGTAATTGATGATTTACTTGATGAATTACATGGTGCTATTTATTTCACAAAATTAGATCTTTGTTCAGGGGTACCATCAAATTAGAATAAAAGAGGAAGATGTTCATAAAACAAATTTTAGGACTCATGAGGGCCATTATGAGTTTTTGGTAATGCCTTTTGGTCTTACAAATGCGCCTTCAACCTTTCAAAGCTTGATGAACACTGTTTTCAGGCCATTTTTAAGGAAATTTGTATTAGTTTTCTTTGATGACATATTGATTTATAGTAAGACATGGGAAGAACACTTACAACATGTAAATAAAGTGTTGGAAGTTTTGGAGAAACATACTCTCTATGCAAATCCATCTAAATGTTCTTTTGGTGTACAATAGGTAGAGTACTTGGGTCACATTGTATCCCGAGAAGGCATCAAATTTGATCCTCGGAAGATCAAAGCTATGGTGGTGGAATGGCCAAGGCCCAAAACTCTCAAAAATCTTCATGGGTTCCTATGAGTAACAGGTACTACAGAAGATTTGTGCGGGGATATAGTAGAATAGAAACCCCACTCACCGCATTGCTAAAGAAGGATTCCTTCCATTGGACATACTTAGCCACTAAATCCTTTGAGCAATTGAAGGAAGCCTTGTGCAAAGACCCACTTTTTTGGCTACTCCCAACTTCTCAAAACCTTCATTGTTAAATGTGACACTTCAGATCAGGATTGGGAGAGCAGTTCTAATGCAAGAAGGAAGACCAATTGCATTTAAGAGTCACTAATTCAAAGGAAAATATCTGCTCAAACCATTCTATGAGAAAGAAATGATGGCTATTCTTTATGCGGTCAAGCAATGGAGGCCCTATCTCATGGGTAGACACTTCAAGGTAAAACTCATCATGATAGTCTCAAATAATTTTTGGAGCAAAGGTTATCATTTGAGGAACAAAAAAGTGAGTAACAAAAATGTTGGGTTATGATTTTGAAATCGTATACAAAAAGGGTAAAGAAAATGTAGTAGCTGATGCGTTGTCAGAAGGGATACATCCACAGATGCCTTACTATGTGGAATGTCCATGTTGATGGCCAATTGGGTGGATGAAGCAAGATTGGAATGGGATCAAGACAAGGATACACAATCTCTAATATAGAATATCAAGCAAGGATCTATGACATCTAACAAATTTGAGTGGAAAGGTAATGCCCTATGGTACAAGGACAAGTTATACTTGAGTAAAGATTCTGAGTTGAAGCATAAGATTCTTGCAGAGCTACATGCCTCGCCTGTTGGAGGACACTCTAGGTTTTTGAAGACATATCATAGAATAAAAAGAGAATTCTTTTGGGAAGGACTCAAGGGGGATGTACAAAAGTTTGTATCAGAGTGTTTAGTGTGCCAATAGAACAAAGGGGAAACAATTAAGACACCAGGTCTGTTACAACCCTTACAAATTCCTAGCCAGAGATGGGAGGAGTTATCCATGGATTTCATCACCGGATTGCCTTGTTCAGAGGGTAAGAATGTTATTTTTGTGATTGTGGATAGGCTCACAAAATATTCCCATTTTTGTGCCCTATCACATCCATTTGCAGCTAGTACAGTTGTAGCTATTTTTTTGGAGACAGTTCAAAGGCTACATGGAACCCCAAAAATAATTGTAAGTGATCGTAATCCTATTTTCACAAGTAATTTTTGGACAGAATTATTTTCATGTTTGGGTACTCAACTAGCTCACAGTTCATCTTATCATCCTCAAACTAATGGGAAAACAGAAGTGGTCAACAAATGCTTACAGGGGTATCTACGTTGTTTTATATCAGATAAGCATGAAAGATGGATTAAATGGCTACCACTTGCAGAATGGTGGTATAACACATCTTTTCATACCTCTTCTCAAATGACCCCATTTTTAGCATTATATGGTTACCATCCACCTTCTATCACTTCCTCCTTGAGGGTGCAAACTAAGGTCAAAGATGTTGAGGAACACATTCAACATCAACAATAGGTTTTGGCTAGTTTGAAGGAGAATTTAGCATTAGCGCAACACAGGATGAAAAAAAAAAAGCAGATCAACATCGTAGTGAAAGACATTTTGAAATTGGTGATCGGGGTTTTGTACGTCTCCATCTCTAAAGCAATAGAAAAATGACAACAAACTTGCTCCTAAATATTATGGCCCTTATCAGGTTCTACAGAAAATTGGCAGTGTTGCTTATAAACTAGAGTTGCCTCCATCTTCACACATACACCCAAAGTATTCCATGTTTCATGCCTAAAGAAGGTTATTGGATAGAAATTTGAAGCCCAGACAGAGTTACCAGAACTTGATGAGGAAGGAAGAATCATTTTGGAGCCAAAGAAGATTCTGCAAACACGTACTAAGAGGCTGAGAACCAGAGACATTAATGAATATTTGATCAAGTGGAAGAATCGATAATAGAAGATGCCACCGAGAATATGAAGGTTTTCTATAGCTACATCCAGATTATTCAACATTGAGGACAATGTTGGTTTGAAGGGGAAGGGCATGCTACGCCCTTAACCTATTGCTTGTATTAGGATATGAGTAGCCGACTTGTGGCTTACCATATCATTTATACTTTCTCATGCTTAATAGGTCAACCTAGGTGATGGCCATAACATATGAATAGTATATATAGAGGATTGTAGGTAGTATTTCATTATCATTTGAGCATTTGAGTCTTATTATATGGTTTGGAGGTTTCCCCCTCGAAGTGGCGAAGCTATTACAATTGCATATTGAGATCATTATTATGAAATATTGTGTTATTTGGTGTTATATTGCTGCTCATAATCTGAATTATACTAGTAATTTCATTACATTCCAAGATGTGGGGATTTGATTCATTTTAACAAGGGTGTTCAGTGGCTACAATGCCCAAGGGAGCTCGGGCCCACTAGGGAAATTTTCCAAAGAAATGGGTAAACAATGGAACGCGTCCCGTGAGTAGTTGATGGGAGTTAAGGATGAGTCATCTAGTGGATGGCTCATGCAATACGCAGTAGAATAATAAGCCAAGTTGAGTGGCGAACAATCCGAACAAAGGGGATGTGGAAAGGGAAGCAGTTAACATAATGCGGGTTAAAAAATTTGAGACATTTTGAGTTGGTGGTTTGATGAGGGTGCAACGTGGAGCTAATTAACTAATGTCTGCCGATAACCAAGAGGAGCTCGGCGTGGCGTAGTGAGATCAGCGGTCAATATGGCAAAGATCATACAACAAGTGGATACACCAATCTTTAAATTCAATGACCGAGTCACCGGTTGGTTGGAAAAGTGTGTATGGCCCTCGATGCGAGTTAAGTGGATGTCGTGTGGGAATGAGTGGACATTCGAGTTGGAAAAATTTGTGTAGTGGAGCGTTCAAGCCAAGTTACGTGGTGAGTTCCAAAGGATTCCAAGCGGTAAGATGCCAAGACGTTAGGGAGGTTATTGAAGTTAATGGAGCACGTGAATATTGGGTGATGCATCAAGATGGCTCGTGTAGTCGGGGATGTTATAGAGACAATGCCAAGGGCTCATCTAATGGGTCTAGGTGTTGGCGTTAAGTGCAAAAGTGTTGGCCGAGCCTCCATTCAAACCCTCCAAAGCATAAGAGGACCTTAGAGGTCCCGCCAAAGTAAAATAATATTTTTAAAAATATTTTAATAAATAATATTTATATTATTAAAAATATTATTTTAATTTAATGGAGAATTAAATTCAATTTTTAAATTTATAGCATAGTGATGGAATGTTTTTAAGTGGTGCAATTATTGATGTAATTAATGGAGGCCATCATGTGTCATTATTCATGCCTACGAATTTAGGAATTTATAAATGTAGAGGAGGAATTCATTCCAAGGTGTTGGATATTTTTCAAGTATTTCTCTCTCTTCGCAAGCTAGTCTATTGTGGATTGTGGGGACTTTCAAGCCTCTCTTCCAATACATTGTAATGGAAAATTTTTCCTCTTCCTCATGTAATGATGTATTATGCACGTGATTAAAGTAATAAAATTGTGTTCTATGACTAATTATTGGTCCTTTCATCATTCTAGCTACTTCTTTGTGTCTTTCTCGTGTATGCAGGTATATTGTGCAACTTCAAGTTTCCATTGTAGGTTTTGGGAGTTTTGTGCTTATCTGAGAGTGAAGCTTTGTATGTGGTTGAGTTTTGGTGCTTGTTCATCCTTCTCATTTTCATCTTCCTTCACTAGAAAACTGAAAACTTTTCTAGCAACAACCCTTTCTTGGTGCATCACCACTTCTAGTATAGGTTTTATTTCTTGCAAATATCTCTCCCTTAACCCCATGAAAATGTTAGCATAGGTCTAGTTATCTATTTTATTACATTAGAAGTAGTGTTTAGTTTAGTTTAGGAAGAGGAAGTCAGCCTTCTTTGGAGGTTCACCTCGAGCCCAAGTCCCATAACTTGAGAGGTGATCCCATGTTACCCAATCACACCGAATGCCCTACCCATCAATTGGCCATTTGGAGGGTGCAGTGATTTGGTGATAATAGTTTTTGGCATGCCCAAAGTGGGACCAGAGTTGGTACTTCTCTTCATACTTGCATGAATCAAAGTACCTGACGACTCCATATCTTTGGATTTTGTATCTCAAGTGTGTTAACTTATGCAAAGAATTCAGACAAGAGCTTCTACGAGACGAGAAGGAAATTATCAAGCATATCGAGTTATCCTTGTCTCCTCCAAGGAGAAGGAGAAGAGGCATTTCAACATCACCTCATAGGGGTCATTTAACTCCTCCTTACAGAATATTTCCTCCACCTAGGAGAATCAACCTTTCGTCGTTATGGCAGCCCCCGCAAGGAACCAAGTTTTTCCTCCTTTCAATGCAAGTAGTCCTCTCCATTTGGATCAACGTGATCTTATACCTAGTGTAGTACTCAAAATTTTACCCTTCTACACATGGGAAACTCATATTACTCTGGTGGAACATATTCTTGATGTAGCCAACATTTTCGTAATACATAATATTACAGAAGACAATGTTGTGGTTAGACTCCTTACCACTTCCTTCAAAGGAAAATCACTTCAATGGTTTCGTGGGTTAGAAACTGGTACTATAACCACTTGGGATGAGTTGGGAGAGAAGCTCTGCAAATAGTTCGAAGACAAGAGTGACCACCTGTCACTCATGGAACAACTCACTACCATAAAGAGAGCTCCTCAAGAATACATGAGTGATTTCAACTTCCGATTCCAAAAGACTTGGAATAGAATTCTAGCACTCATAAATCCTTCTCCTAATAATGCATTTTTGTATTATTTACGAGCCTTGAACAATGATGTGGCAGTTATGATCTAGTCCATGGGAGGGACTACACTACCTAATGCCTATGAAGTTGCAATAAGAGCTGAGAATTCTTTGATCCAAGTAGGGAAGATTACACCCAGACCTCCCATGCCTTTGTTTGCTAAACTTCATGAGTAATCAACCAACCATTGGCCTTGTTCCATTAAGTTATTGCCAACTAGTTGTGTCTACATCAGTTGTGACTACACCCTCCCCTTCAAATGATTTGGTTGAGGTCAAGTCACTGCTACAAAATTTTGGGAATGAAATCATAGAACTCAAGAGGTAATAATATCAATATGCTTGTCCTTACCAATCTCGAATCAATAGTACAAGCTAACAACCCACATTTTCAACTAAATAATCAAGTGTGAACATCAATCCTCCGAACTTTAGGAATCCTCTTGCTAGTAGCTCTTCTAGAGCCATTTTACCATTCCAGAATAATCTAGTTCAAGAATATGAATGGTACTACCCTTATTCACAACCCTGAAATCAAAATCTTTTCCCCAATGGAGTTCTTAATTAGACCCTTATGGTTCAAAGTGTATCTTCTCCACCAGAGCCAACATAAAGTTCATCTATGTAGGAAGTAGCAGATCAACCGTAGGCACCCAAGGAAACCACTTTGCTAAATTATCAAGCGAGAAGATTTTTGCTAGTTGAATACAAATTTTTCATCAGTGGCAAAAATACTTGTTCCAAAAAGAGAGCAATGAAATCTTAACATTCCAAAGATGATCAATCATCCACTTCACAACCTTGAACATAAGTGAAAGTTTATAAATATGCGGGAAAGAAACCACCAAAAATGCATGTTAGCCAAGCTACAAGAAAAGAAGGTTCTTCAGGCATCACGGTACCCAACAAGCACTTTCCAAAAGAGGATTCTAACACCCAAATAAATGTCAACAAAGTAGGAGCAATCCCTTTCAGTATTGTAGAATAGATGAAGAAGACCAACTTGAGTGTTACCATGTGGGACACACTCTCAATTCCTTCTCAAAGAAACCCTGTTGCAATAGGCTCTGAAAATTTTTAGTACAATCGATGGATCATCGAGTCATGGGGCAAAAACTACTATAAGTTTGTGTCAATCGGAAGGGAAAATTATTCCTAAGGTGAAAAAACCGCCACCATTCTATATTTCCCTGATCATTGGTGATCATTTGGTACATAATTACATGATCAATTCTGGTGCCAGTAGCTCAGTTATGCCCAAGAAAATTATAGACATTACTAGGAATCCAATATACACCAGTCTCTAGAGGAGTTGTTCAGTTGGATGGTACAATAGTTCAAACTATTGGAATCATCAAAGGACTCCAGCTTACTATCCATGCATGTCCCAGTTTTTCATTCACACAAGACATATCGGTCATTGATCTTCCTCCTCTCTTTGTCATTTTCCTATCATGAGATTTCACTGCCAAGATGGGTGGTTACCTGTCAGCTGATTGGTCGCATATGATCCTTAGGACTCAATACAAAACTAAAGTGACTATAAGGGTGGAACCAATTTTTCATAATCATGTGGAGCCTTATACCGCTATTCCTATAAATGGGAATTATACCATTCATGATTGAGAGGAAGAAGTTGTTGATCACAAACCAACCACTCTTGTGGAAGAATTCCCGATATTGTGTTGGATGAGGTAAGTGTAGATCATCAGTATGATCCCTATGTTGAGGCATTAGTAGAAGAAGAAGCTAGTTTATTGTTTTTAGAAGAAACGAGGTTGGGTACATATTGTATCCACAAAGAAGGTGCAATCATACCACAAATTGTTAAGACCCAAAACAACTCTGATGGAATTTGGAAACTATTTTTTGATGGCTCGAGAAGTAAAAATTGAGCAGGTTCTAGTGTCGTATTAATTTCCCGAGAAGGAGATAAGTAATTATCATCTTTTCAACTACAATTCAGCTACACCAAAAATGTTGCCACATATGAAGCTCTTGTGTGAGGAATTCATTTGGTTCAAAAGAAGGGAATAAAATATTTTATTATTTTTGGTGACAGTGAATTGGTTGTACACCAAGTAAGAGTGTGTAGTGCACCCAAAAATGATTTTCTAATATCTTACAAAAACCGATTTTGGGATTTGATTGAATATTTTGAGGCTTTCGAGATCCATACGGTCCCTAGAAATCAAAATCAAGATGTGGCTAGGCTTGTCACGGCTTGGCTCGCAATATGACGTACCCACTGATATCATGAAAGAAGAGAAACAACCTGTTAAAATGGTCATTCGAACCGCAATTATTGATAATGTGGGTAGTTGGAAAGTTTTCGATGGAGACAACCAAATTATTATTTTTCTACAAGAAGAAGTAGAGTTTGCTATGAAAAACCAAGATAAGCTGCAAGAATCATATGGTGACCAAATTATATAATTGAAAAGCAACAAGCTACCAAAAGGCTTGGTTACTCTTGAGTCCATTTTTAATTTAGACAATCAAGATAGAAGACAGATCTCTAACATGGTAATCAAAGAGGATGATTTTGAAGAAGTTGAGGTAGAAAATGAAAAGTTCCTAAAAATTGGCAAAGTGTGTACCCTAGAGGAGAAAGAGGCTTTCATCAAACTTTGTCAAGAGTATAATGATGTTTTTGCATGGAGTTATAAATATCTATGTGGATTCAATCCAGGTTTAGCACAACATACCATCAAACTTGATCCTAATGCCAAGCCAATCCATCAAAAACAGAGGTTGGTTAATCCCAAAATTGAGCCACTGATGAGAAAGGAGTTGACCAAGCTTATTGAGGCTTGCATAATTTTTCCAATCAAGCATTCCTCTTGGGTAGCTAACCTAGTTCCCATGAGAAATAAGAACGGAGAGATTCGAGTTATGTGTGGACTTCAGGGATTTGAACCATGTGTCATTGAAAGACCATTATCCTCTTCTCAATGGAGAAAATCCTTCAAATGGTGGCCGGAGTGCAAAGGTTTTATTTTCTCAATGGATATTTGAGTTATAATCAAATTATGGTCGAGAATCGACGAGTTCAAAATGACTTTCACTACCAAGTGGGGCACATACACCTACAATAAAATATCATTCAAATTATCTAATGTCGGAGCTACTTTCCAACGAGCTATGGACATGGCATTTAAGGGATTTATCAATGAAATCATCTTGATGATATAACCGTCTACTCAAAACATGCAGAAGATCACATTACACATCTGAGGAAGGTTTTCAAGAGGTATAGGGAATTTTGGGTTTCACTCAATCCTAAAAATGCATTTTTATGGTGCATGAGGGAAAGTTGCTTTGGGACATATTGTTTCAGCGGAAGGACTTTCAATCGATCCAACTATGATTCGTTCAATTTTGTCCCTATCTCTCCCAATTCATAAGAAGGGTCTTCGAGTTTTCTCGGGAACTATAAATTTTGTGTGAACATTAATCCCTTAGTTTGTAGCCTTGGCTAAACCATTAACAACCATGTTGAGAAAAATATGCCATTCTCATGGATGAAGGAAGGAAAAGAGAGATTTGAAGCCATCAAGACGGCCATTTCTCAAGTGCCTATGCTAGTGAATTCAAGGTTTGATAAAGATTTTATTCTTTATGCTTTTGCAAGTCAGGAGAGAATTTTGGGGATCCTCACTCAAAGCATAATGACAATCTGATGGAACAACCGATTTCTTTCTTTATCCAATCTCTAAAAGACTATGAGCTCAAATATTCATTTGTTGAAAAGCAAGTTTTTGTTGTTATTGGAGATATGAAAAAATTAGGCACATGTTGTCCAAAAACATGATTCATTTGATGGTGTTTCATCCAGGTGTTAAGGACTTTTTGTTGAACAAGACATGGATGAGAATCATCTTTGGGTGGATTACCAAGGTGATGGAATACGATGTGCACATCAAAGTTACCAAGCTAGTCAAAGGTAAAGGTTTGTGTCAACAACTTGCTGCATATTTAGAATTGAAAGGTGGTGAAGATGTGACACTTTTGAATGATGATGAGAGAGATGATCAGGTTGATTGGTTATCAAAAATGAATACTTTCCTTCTCTCATGAACATATCCCATTGACATGGATAGGACTCAAAGAGGACCTTTTGCCTTTAGTCTATTACTTATGCTCTAGTAGAGGAATTCTATCTTTCAAAGGGATTAGAATGGTGTTCTCCTTTGGTGTATAGGGCCGGAACAAGTGAGTAAGATTATGGATGAATTTCACAATGGTATATTAGGAGGACATTACTTCTCATGAACAAATACCACCACGATTATGAGGGATGACTATTATTGGCGATTTGTTCAAAGATTCCCATCTTTGGGTAAAGAAGTGTAAGGAGAGTGCCTTTTTCATCGAAAGTAGAAGTTTTCATGTGAATGTGATACATCTCAAATATTTCTTTTGAGAGTTTTCCACCCCCCGTCATGCTTTAGTTAGGTGTTTTCCTCCAAGTGTTTTGCACATTGTTTTTATGTGTCGTTATTGTTGTTTTGATTTCCTTATTGTTGTTTATGTTGTGTTTTGTCATTGGTTTACCCAAAGTGTGTCGATGGTGGAAGTTTTTGAAGAAGAAGGGTTCAAGGTTTCAGAGTTTTAGAATATCCAAGGTTCCTCAGATGTTTCATTCAAAATTTCGTAGTTCTCTGTAGGTTTCAAGCATTCGTCATATTTAGTATATTTATTGCCTAGCGTCACGAGAGAGTTTAAGATTAGTAATGCCCGAGGAAGATTTAGGATGTATCACATAATTAAATTAGTTCAAGATTCCAACATTGACTCCATGCCCAATGGATGATTTAAGGCTACTAGAATCATGCTTAGCAGGAAATCATCCTCGAGAGGTCGCAAAAATGTTATCCAATTTTTCCCCTTAGAGTAAAATTGGACAATGGGAGCAATTGTACCCTGGGACCGGAAAATCCCTTCATGATCACTCTGGGTCATTTCAGGTAAATTTTGTGCTTAGGGAGCATTTATGGTATTCTAGGAGGTTTTGGGATCATCTCGGACTATTTTCCCTTTTCCAGGTCTTAGGGTGAGGAAGTGATCCTATGACGGGTTCACATTCGTTTGACACTAGCAAAAATGATCAAAATTGATAAGTTGTGTTTAAAAGGTCTTATTGTGCTTTTATTACCTCACCAATTTTGAGGAAAAACTCATGAAGTCTAAACACTAGGCTAAGATCTAATTTGGAGGGGCAGATGTCATTGAGCAAAAATGAGCTCATTGCGTAGATTGGTGAGCTACTCAACGAGTAGATCGGAGAGCTACTTGATGAGATAGAAGTGAGTTGGTTGGTTTAACTTGGCATTGAGGTGAAGTAAAAATTCGGTGGGATGGTTCATGGGATTTATGGTGAGTCATACTAATAGAGGAGTACACGAGAGTATCCGTGAGGTTTTTTTGTACGTGAGAAGTTGAGCTTGAGGGATGATGCCGACAAAGTGAATGGATTGGAGGGTCTGCAAAGTAGATTCAAGTCATAAAATAACACATATAAGGAACTTTCCAAGGGACTTATATCAGTTCCTTGAGCCATGTAATGGCCAAGACATCGTATAAACTAGCTCGGATGTCAAGCTAAGACATTAGTTTGAGGATTTTGCCATAGTAGGTCAAAGGAAAACAAGGAGTTGTGGGAGTATTGAATTAGAATGTATGCGAGAAAAAGAGAGACAAGGCAAGGCAGCCGAGTAGATGAATAGCTCACTCCATCGAGCTAGGAAGATAGGATGAGTTGGATATTCATGA
Source organism: Taxus wallichiana var. yunnanensis (assembly GCA_018340775.1). NCBI lineage: Eukaryota > Viridiplantae > Streptophyta > Pinopsida > Cupressales > Taxaceae > Taxus > Taxus wallichiana. The sequence goes on from CM031239.1 coordinate 1,026,787,331, forward strand.
GAGGAAGTTTGACGTGTAATACAATGGTCTACTAAATCTACAAAGCTAAGTCGATATTAGCTCATCATTGATGAGGAATCCACGAGTGAGTAGAGGAACAAACGACTAGAGTCACATTCGGGGTATTAGATGGCTCAAGATGACGTTGGTTTAGAATAAAAATCAACATGTTGCATGGTTGTGTCTTGTTGAGAGCTAAAAGAATCTGAGCTCACATGATTTAACGCATGGCCTAATGCATAGATGAATTAGAATAGCGGTCGGACTCATAGAGCATTTCGGGGGGGAAATGGACGAGGTGTTCACAAAGTGACACCAAGGTTGAGCTTGGGCTAGAATTTTCAGGTTGTTTTGGCTCAAGGACTGATGCAAGGGATGTGTTCCATAGTCTTAGACCCGAGGCACTTTGAAGGTGAACCCGAGCCGGTCATGGGCATAGCTCGGTCGATGAAATAATAGTTCTAGCTCATCAATTGCATCAAGATCTTAAAGAAGGCTCGACATAGGAGAGATTTTCAGACATACATGTGTTTGGGTTTGGAGCTCAAGCAATTAAGAACTCATCGAGCTAGATGAATAGCTCAACCCTTGGCTCGGATTGATTATATGGAATACAAGCATCATCCGAAGAAGCTCGGTCAAGTAAAGAAGGACTAACTCAATAAGGAGCTCGACTGAGAAAATTGATCACAGGAAAGGAGATGGCACTAAGCTAAGGTGGTAAGTTATTCACACGCATGGATAACTAGGAAAACAAGTGAATGGCTCGGCGGGTCACGTGTATCGAAACATTACAGAGGGAGTTAGAACTAGACTCGGTAGATTATTAGAGTATGCAGCGAGCTCACAAATAAGGTGAGACGAGTTTGATACGGTGGTAATGGTGAGTTCGAGGCAACTCGGTGGTGAGTTCATGGAGTCCATGGGGAGCTTATAGATGGGGAATGGGGAGCCTCGGGAAACGTCGTCATAAAGGTGAGAGAATAGCGTACCAAGACACAAACGAAGGATCTATATAGAAAAGAAGTAGCTTGGTATATGTTTAGAGGGATGAGTTATAAGAATACCGGGACTGGTGTATTACATAGGTCGGCGAGATCATACAAGAATAAATCTCAGGTCGAGCAAGGCACAAAGATGAGTCAAGTCAAAGCATGGGGATTTTGGGAAAGGAAGCCATATGGCCAAGTCTCTTAGTGGCAAACCGGCCTCAAAGATCCGTAACCATTTCTAACTCACAAATTTTCGTGATATGAAAGCCATGTCATGAATGGAAAAATGTTCTTTGGGTCTCGATATCTAAGCTAACAAGATATGGGGATTTGCGTGCGTTTTAGCCGGGGTGTTCGGGGCTCCAATGTGGATGTCGTGTGTGAATGAGTGGACATTCGAGCTAGCAAAATTTGTGTGGTGGAGTGTTCAAGCCAAGTTACGTGGTGAGTTCCGAAGGATTCCAAGTGGTAAAACGCCAAGATGTTGGGGAGGTTAGTGAAGTTAATGGAGCATGTGAATATTGGGTGATACATCGAGATGGCTTCGTGTAGTCGGGGATGTTATAGAGACAATGTCGAGGGGCTCAAATGAGCCTAATGGGTCTAGGTGTTGGCGGTAAGTGCAAAAGTGTTATTTGAGTCACCATTCAAACCCCTCCAAAGCATAAGAGGACATTAGACGTCCCGCCAAAGTAAAATAATTTTTTTATAAATATTTGATTAAATAATATTTCTATTATTAAAATATTTTATTAAAAATATTATTTTAATTTAATGGAGAATTAAATTCAATTTTTAAATTTATAGCATAGTGATGGAATGTTTTTAAGTGGTGCAATTATTGATGTAATTAATGGAGGCCATCATGTTCCATTATTCATGCCCAAGAATTTAGGAATCTCTCCTCTCTTCTCTCACATGGATTTTTCTATAAATGTAGAGGAGGAATTCATTCCAAAGGGTTGGATATCTTTCAGTATTTCTCTTTATTTTCTTGCACGCTAGTTTATTGTGGATTGTGGGGACTTTCAAGCCTCTCTTCCAATATTGTAATGGAAAATTTTGCCTCTTCCTCATGTAATGATGCATTTTGCACGTGATTGAAGTAATAAAATTGTTTTCTATGTGACTAATTATTGGTCCTTTCATCATTCTAGCTACTTCTTTGTGCCTTTCTCATGTATGTAGGTATACTATGCAACTTCAAGTTTCCATTGCAGGTTTTGGGAGTTTTGTGCTTATCTAAGAGTGAAGCTTTGTATGTGGTTGAGTTGTGGTGCTTATTCATCCTTCTCATTTTCATCTTCCTTCACTGGAAAACCGAAAACTTGTCTAGCAACAACCCTTTCTTGGTGCATCACCACTTCTAGTATAGGTTTTATTTATTGTAAATCTCTCTCCCTTAACCCCATGAAAATGTTAGCATAGGTCTAGTTAGCTATTTTATTGCATTAGAAGTAGTGTTGTGTTTAGTTTAGGAAGAGGAATCGGCCTTCTCTCGGAGGTTCACCTCGAGCCCAAGTCCCACATCTTGAGAGGTGATCCCATGTTACCCAATCACATTGAATGCCCTACCCATCAATGGGAATTCGAAGGGTGCAGTGATTTGGTGATAACATCTCCAATTCAATTCAACTAAATAAATGGGCTTACATTGCCATTGAAAAGATAAGGAAAATCATGGGTTATTTTTAATGAATAAAGTGGGTAATCTTCCTGATTTGAATCTATAACCTACACACAAAAACACGAGAAAAATGTTATATATTTTTGTAGGTTAGGGGACCTACCTTAGTCATATCCCTAACCATTTAATGATATAAAAGACATTTTATTGAATAAAAATGAAAAAATAATGCATGAAAATGAAAATTATACCTAATTGACATGCAAAACCAATCGTGGGTGTGATTCACTAAAAATTACATCGGGGTTGCAGTCAGTCACATTCATGACTAACACATTGTGGGGGGGAATATGACACAATATTCCATTTCCATTCTACATGAAATCGAGCTATGTAACCTCGTAGTGTATAAACATAGTGAAGAAAATGAAAGCACAAAAGTACAATCAGCATCATGATACTTGAAGAGGATGAGCAAGGGCTTGTACCTGGAATAGGGGTTCCTATTTTTGAACAGGGGTTCATACAGAGGTCCAAGATCATGAGTGAGCAAAGGCAAGCAAGCTGAAAAAGAAGTGTGACTATATTTTCTCCCATGTAAACACTAAGGGGGGAATGTTAGGAAATCTATGTTAGTGTTTTCATGTGATGAGTAAATAATAATTACGTGAGTAATTATTATCTTGTAAATGGTTAGTAGTTAATAATATTATTGTTATATTAACAATAATATATATTAGTTTGGAGTTGTTTTAACAACTTATGTAATTTGAGTTGTGCATTGTTACGTGAGTAACAATCACATCTAAATAGATATTTGGGGGTTAGTAGGTTGAAAAAACTCCTCATTTGTAGGAGTGATATTTCATATATATTTGTATGTCCCGTATGAATGTGAAGTGAGAAATAATAGAGAAGATATTATATAATTGTGTTTATTATTATTGTTATCTCTGTGTAGATCTGGTTATACTGCATCATTTGGTACCAGAATAGGGAGTCTAGGATGAGAGGATTTGAATAAATGTTTTCCATCACAGGGATCATCACAATTTTCATGCCTGGTAAGGTGGATATGTTGATTGCATCATCATGTGTATTGGATCATTCTGCTTGCATATTGGATCATTTCGCTGTGCATTTCATCGTTGTTCTTATGTATTGCATCGTTGTTCGTACGTATTGTATCGTTCTTCTTCCTGCAATCGGTCTACCCGTGTATTCGGTAACTCTGCTCGTTCTTTATATTTCTTTCCATTTATGGACATACAAGAAAAAAACACAATGAAGAAAAATAATTTTGCCATTTTTGGAAAGGGTCCGGAAAGAAGTTGAATTTAGAACTTGTAAGCACGATAACTTTCAGCTGATAACTCGGATTGAGGTATCATTTTTTTGAAAATGTGTATTTTTTCAAGTTCTATGCATTAATCTGTTATTTTTATTGATGAATAAAAATATATTTTCCCATTTTTGGCAAATCTAAAAAAAAATTAAAAATTAAAAATTAAATATTTAAAAAATTGTCTCACTTTTGTTTGGACGCACTTTCGCTTTGTACGTAACGTCCATAGTGAGGGGTGCATTATCTGTTAGGTTGTGGAGCCTATTTTCATGTGTGAAAGTGTTGAAGACTGTACACTAAGAGTACTATACACTTTTCATGTATCCTCGCCGGGGTTCGGGGCGCAGCCCTAATTTCTAATTTTTTTTTTTTTTTTTAGGCGTAAATTTTTTGGCCTCGAAAAATTACACCCGAAATATCGGGAAACATGCTTTTCTCATATGGGCGAGTTTTTTGACCCATAGGTTTATGGGACGGGTTTTCCCATGGTTTTGATACCCACGGTTTTGTAAAACTGCTTAAGTAGTCTATTTATATGGTTTTATGCATATGATAGAAAGTATGAAGAACATTACGGATGTGCTTTGAATTCATTTGTGAAGTCTATAGAGTTTGTTGAGCATAGCTCTAAACGGATCCAGGTATTGTATTGAGAGAGCGGTGGCTTGTAATAAAATCGAGCAAGTGATTCTTGGTGGACGTAGCCCAAATTGGGTGAACCACATTAAATACTATCTCTTTGTCTTGTGTTATTTTTATTCGCAATTTTATTTTAGATCTCGTAATAATTTATGCATATTAGTTTCTCATTGCGATTCTATGAGGGATTATTCCGCATATTTTATCTCTTATTTCCTAACAATTGGTATCGAGCACGGTTTGGTTTTTGAAGTGTTGAATCGTAGGGAAAGTTTTTAGCCTGAGTGGGAGCTATGGTAGATGATGGAAGATCTAGGGTTGATAAATTCAACAGCAGAATTTCAGTCTTTGGAAGATGTAGATGGAAGATTACCTTTATCAAAAGGATCTTTATACTCCGTTGTCTGAGAAGGTGAACAAACCCTCGAGTATGACAGATGCGAGAATGGGATTTGCTGGATAGGAAGGCACTTGGGACAATTCGGCTGTGTCTTGCATCTTCGGTATTATTTAATGTTTCAAAGGAAAAGACTACAAAAGATCTAATGGATGCATTAGGGAAGTTGTATGAAAAACCCTCTGCCTCTAATAAGATATTTTTAATGAAAAAGTTGTTTAATATGAAGATGTTTGAGAATAGTTCAATAGCAGATCATTTAAATGATTTCAATATGGTTGTGAATATGCTAGCTTTGGTTATAATAGAATTTGATGAAGAAGTTAGGGCTTTATTAATTTTGTGCTCTTTACCTAAGAGTTGGAATAGCCTGGTAATGGTGGTAAGTAACTCGGTTCCAACTAACTCGAAGTTGAAGTTTGAGGATGTTGTAGGGGTGATTCTAAGTGAGGAAATGCGAAGAAAAAGCTCTAGGAATCTTCTACTTCAGGGAATGCTTTGACAGTGGAAACTAGAGGGAGACAGAAGAATAGAGGAAACCGTGGAAAATCAAAAGATTGGGCAAGGTCAAAATCCAAGAAAAAGATTGTATGTTGGAATTGTGGAAAGCCTGGGCATGCAAAGAAGGATTGTTGGGAGCTTCGGGATAAGAAGAAACAACAAGAAGAAAACAAGGAGGCAAATGTGGCAACGGGTAATGTATGTCAGGTTGCTTTGATTCTTTCTTTGCACAATATTACTCGAATCTTGGGTTTTAGATTCGGGGCTTCTTTCCATGCTTCTCCACATAGGCATTATTTTGTTGATTATGTTCAAGGAGATTTTGGGCATGTTTTCTTGGTGATGATGAGCCTTACTGCAACATAGTTGGAAAAGGTTTTGTTCAAGTTAAGATGTAGAATGGAAATACTTGGCTATTGAAGGATGTCAAACATGTGCCTAGATTAAGATGAAATTTGGTATTGGCAGGGCAGTTGGGAAGTGATGGTTGTATTGTGATATTTACAAATGAACTCTTGGAAGGTTACCAAGGGTGCTCTTGTGGTGGCAAGAGGTAAGAAGGTTGGAACCTTGTATTTAACCACTTATAGCACTAATTTTTGTAATCTTGTGGCTTCAGAAGTAGATACAACATTGTGGCACTATAGGCTCGGTCATATGAGCCATAAGGGCATGGAGATCATAAAGAAGGATTTTCCGGATATACAGAAACAAGTTTGGAGTTTTGTGAGGACTGCATATATGGGAAATAGAAGCAAGTAAGGTTTCTCAAGGTTGGACCTACAAAGAAAGAGAGTAAGTTAGAGCTGGTGCATTTTGATGTGTGGGGGCCACTCAGGTATCATCTCTTGGGGGTTAAAGTTATTATGTTACTTTTATTGATGATGCAACAAGGAAAGTTTGGGTTTATTATATTAGAAACAAATCTGATGTATTTGACACTTTTGTTAAATGGAAAGCCTTGGTAGAGATTGAAACATGTATTAAGCTAAAATGTCTCAGGTTAGATAATGGAGGGGAGTATTGCAGCAATGAATTTGATGATTACTGTTTTAAGAATGGAATCCACAGGAAAAATATGGTTCGGGAACTCGCAATGTGAATGGGGTATCGAAAGGATGAATAGAACAATAATGTAATGTTTAGGAGTATGAGGTTACATGCAGATTGCCTCTTTCTTTTTGGGCGGCGATGAGCACTGTGTGTACTTGATAACAGAGGACCCTCAAGTGCCTTGGATGGAGGCATACCCGAGGAGGCTTGGTATGGTAAGAAAGTTGATTATTCATTTCTTAGAGTCTTTGGATGTGAGGTGTTTGTTAACATAGACAAGGATGATAGGACTAAGCTAGAGGCTAAATCAGAAAAATGTACTTTCATTGGTTATGGTGGTGATGAATTTGGATATAAATGTTGGAATATTAAGGACAAGAAAATCATTCGATCTAGGGATGTGGTCTTTAATAGAAAGTCATGTATAAGTAGCGATTCTTTGGAAAACAGGGAAGAATCCAAGAAAGAATATAGCGGTAGAGGATCTTCCGGATGGGAAAGTGATACATGAATCAGGTCAGGAACCCCAAAATCCTATATTGAGGAGGTCTTTTAGGGTAAGAAGAGAACACAACGCGTTTTCTCCTTCTCTTTATTATTTATTACTCATTGATAGTGGAGAACCAGAGAGCTTTGATGAAGCAATGCAGTAGATGCCAGGAAGAAGTGGGAGCAAGCCATGGATGAGGAGCATAAGGCTCTCATGGAGAACCAGACATGGGATTTGGTAAAGCTACCCGAAGGAAAAGATCATTTGAGAACAAGTAGGTGTACGAGTTAAAGATGAAGAAGGAGGAAAGAAAAGATATAAGGCCCGATTGGTGGTCAAGAGGTTTGCATTTAAACAAGGTATAGATTTTGATGAGATATTTTATCCTGTAATAAAAATGACTTCTATTAGAACTGTTATAGGAATAGTTGCAGCAGAAGACTTGCACTTAGAACAGCTTGATGTAAAGGCGCATTTCTCCATGGTGATTTGGAGAAGGAACTATATATACAACAACCGAGAGGGCTATGAGGTCAAAGGTAAAGAGGAAATGGTGTGCAAACTGAAGAAGAGCTTGTATGGCTGAAACAAGCTCCACGTCAATGGTATAAGAAATTTGATAGCTTCATGATGGAGCAAGGTTATATTAGATGTCATTCTAACCATTGCATGTATACAAATAAATTTGAGGATGGCAGTTATATTATCCTTTTTTTGTATGTGGATGACATGTTGGTTGCAGGTAAAAACATGCGAGAAATAAAAGTACTCAAGAAGCAGCTAAGTGAATCCTTTGCTATGAAGGATTTGGGGGCAGCCAAACAAATCCTTGGTATGAGGATATCTTGAGATAGGAAGGAACGGAAGTGACTTTATCTCAGGAAGAGTACATTAAGAAATTCTTGGAGAGGTTTAATATGCAGGATGCTAAACTGGTTGGGACTCCTTTGGCTGGCCATTTCAAGTTATCAAAGGAGCAAGTGTCCCAAGACAGAGCAGGAGAGGAACCAAATGTCCAAGGTACCTTACTCATCAGCAGTTGGTAGTTTGATGTATGCTATGGTGTGCACTAGGCCTGATATTGCCCATGCAGTGGGAGTTGTGAGTAGATTTATGAGTGATCCAGGTAAAGAGCATTAGCAAGCAGTAAAGTGGATCCTTCGGTATTTGAGAGGGACCATGGGGACAGTTTTGTGCTACAGTGGATCAGACACCACTTTACGTGGTTATGTAGATTCAGACATGGCTGGAGATGTAGATAGTAGGAGGAGCACGACAGGTTATATTTACACTGTAGGTGGGACAACAGTGAGCTGGATTTCATGACTACAGAAGCTGGTGGCTTTGTCAACCACGGAGGCTGAGTATGTTGCTGCCACAGAGGCAAGCAAAGAGATGATTTGGTTACAACAATTGCTTGAGGAGTTGGGGCATAAGCAGGAAGAATGTAAGCTACATAGTGATAGTCAAAGTGCTATACACCTAGCTAAGAACCCTGCTTTCCACTCTAGGACAAAGCATATACAGTTAAGGTACCATTTCATCAGGACAACTTTGGAGGAAGAGAAGTTAAAGTTGGAGAATATTCATACTAGTTAGAATCCTGCAGACATGATGACCAAGGTGGTCACAAGGGAAAAAATGAAGTTGTGTTCAGCTTTGGTTGGTCTTCACAGAAACTAGTGAAGGGTTGAGAAGCTTGCTCAGAGGAAAACTAGTCTCCAAGTGGGAGATTGTTAGGTTGTGGAGCTTTTTTCATGTGTGAAAGTGTTGAAGACTGCACACTAAGAGTATTGTACACTTTTCATGTATCCTTGCCGGGGTTCGGGGGTGCAGCCCCTGAAAAAAAAAAAAATTAGGCGTAAATTTTTTGGCCTCGAAAAATTACACCCGAAATATCGGGAAACGTGCTTTTCTCATATGGGCGAGTTTTTTGACCCATAGGTTTATGAGACGGGTTTTTCCCATGGTTTGATATGTAACATCCCCATTTTAAGATACTAGAACAAGGAAAAAAATAATTTATGCAACGTTCTCATTCTCAATTATGTAATTCAAACACACGTTCAAGTTTTAATAATTGTTCTCATGTCAATTAATGTAATTTGAATCACACAATTTCTTTTTAAAACCAATGTTCTCTGTTCACATATTTACAATATGCAACACACATTCACTACAATTCAATCATATAACAGATACCATATGTTGTTGTAAATGACTCGAAGAACTACCGATCTCCCATTTTATGGCTCGGAGTTTCTGCGATCTCTCATTTCATGACTCGGTGACTTACCGATCCTTCATGTTAATCCATGCATTGTATAATAGGTGTACATGGTTCTCTTACCATTTCTGGTTATCGAAGTGATCCATTTAAGAGGCCTATCTGAATATCTGTTACTAATATTCATCTGATATCCTGCTTCTTAAACTAGGTGATTAGGACAACGCAACCAACAACTTGCGATACTTTGGCCAAAGATTTTCACATGCTTTGCATGATCATATTCCCAGACGTTATACACATCTATGGAATATGTCCTTCACCTCACTTCGTCTATTATCTAGAATGGTCTTTCCTGATCTCTGTCAGTCCTTTCGTCCAAGGTCAAGCTCTAACCCCAACTAGCAATATGAACGAGTATAGGAAGGCACTCATGGTAACTAAAGGTACGTAGACATACTGTGTCATCCCTAGGTGACTACGTGTGTCTAGTTACCTTTAGCCCTCCGGAGTCACTCCATATACGCGATCACATTCCTATCCTCATCTAAGTAACTTAGTCTCCAACTTATGTAAACTTGATGATTCGATTCGGGAGGGCGTTGTAACATGTCAGCTACAACATTGTGTCGTCATGAAGGCCCCACCTTCATGAAGACACCATATTGCAGCTGGCGTGTGCCAAGGTCCTACGGAATCCTCTCATCAAGGAATACACATCCATCTCGAGTGTGATTGGATTATAATCTTAATATTTAAGATCAATTTTCAGCAACCGTGCTGATCCTTAACCTCGTTACTCGTTACAGTTGTATATAGCTAAGAGAGACTTAATTTGTCTTATAGCTCAATGTACATTCTCTCCTTCATACCGAAGGGTTGCATATTTTCTTCTTGGTTCTTTTCTTTAAGCTTCGGACTAACAGTCCACTACAACTGAACGTATTAAGTTCAACCTATTAAACTTAACCAAATTTTACCCACAACTATAATCAAATTTAGAATTCCAATGTATTAGACATCATCTGAACGAGGTCTGATTCTAAATGAATGTATTCGTTAATTTTTCATAACCTTACTTCAGTTAAGGTTTGTTACCAATAGATATGTTCCCTCATATCTATTATTTCGAATTTAAACACTACGAGGATATCAACGAAGTCTGAATACAAGGTTCAACTACCCCTTTGTTATTTGATATTCCTTAGCTTATAAACTAATCCCGAATATCATTCAATTAAGAGTTCATAATCATTTAAACTCTTTTTCAATGTCAATCAAAATTTCATATTAACCCAAGTACGAATTAATTGCACATACCAACTTAAAAGTTGTATTTCAGTAAAGAATAGATATTATGCCCTTTTTAAAATCTATTCACTATCATTTGATTAATTCCAAATCAAAGAATAATATTATATTCTCAATCTTATTCAAACAATATCAAAATGATACAACCATTAAAATATCACACTTTTCCTTGTATTCATCCATAAGTTTTACAATCTATACAATTGCCAGTCCAAACAACTGGACTTCGTTTATATCAAACAACATTACAACACATAAGGATAGAAGAATGTAATTTCTTCTTTTCCCATTTCCTCGTAGAGGAATATTAGCTATCAAATATGATCCATCCTTAGCTATTCAGAAGAAGTATCAGAAAACAACCATGTCTTCGTTTTTACTCAAGAACCATCTACAAAATTTACTTACACGGGTTAGTTCATTGAACTGAGCATATTAAGCACTTGTCATTAAAATGAGGTGCTTTTAATTAACTGTCTCAATAAAAGAACCCTGCTTTTATGAAACGTTAAAAAAAAGAGGAACATCATCCAAGAATTAAGTACCAATAAGGATGAACAGCTTAACAACCCAATCATCTAATTACCATCCCAATCAGACAAAAGGATTACTACCCTTTTTCCCAAATAATTACTACAAGAAGTAATTTCCTTCAAACAGTTCAAGATTAAAACATCTGTAAGAACTAATACACAAATGTCTACAATGCTGTTATAATGCAATTGCTATCAATTCCATTTCCTTATAATAGTTAAAATTTCGAGAGATAAAATTTTAACTAAGAATTCAGACAGAACTACTTCCCTTTCGTACTACTCATTCAATTTCCAACAATCAAATGCATAAGAGAAAAGTAGTCATTCACCACGAACTCATTGGTGTCAATTCTCAAAATTTAACAACAGCATAATACTTCTTCCAAATCGAAAGAAAATAGACAACAATTAGATGCAAATGCTTACGCCTATGGCAGTAAGAAATTCCTTCAACATCAAATATAGAATGTCCACTGTATATGAGAAGAATAATCACTACTTCAAGTTATCCATTCAATATTCTCTTTCTTTTCATCCTAGTTGTACTGAATAGTTTAAACAAGAATGATATCAATCAAAGATAACAGCCAAAAGAGAAAGCATTGAAGTTAATAATCGAATGAAAAGAAAGAGTATCCTATTACCTCTTCTCCTTGCTTAGCTGAATATCAACTTATTCAGTGCCAGCCTATTCCCCATAGGATGATTTCTTTTAACATTATATTTCAGTAATTAAAACTTACTAATCACCATTCAAGGAAGCATATCAGGGATCATTAGCATCGATTCCACAATATATAAAAAAATAATCTTTCAATTAAAAACCCTTCCAATAGTTTTTTCACAAACGAACATTTCTAGCTAGGTCTGAACAACCAAGAATGTACAGCTAGCTAAAAATTATGATTCCTATCATAATAATAAAAGAATCATTTTCCAACATTAAGGTAAAAATTCAACTTCAGTTCAATTTTAATGAAACAACAAGAAGTCTAGAAGGCAGTTCGTATATATATACATACATATATATACAAATAATTTCATCATCCAATCCAAAGAAGACTGAAATAGTAAACTCTAATCCATCCGGTAAATATCCAGATACTCAGTTCCATAATTAGGTAAATAATTCCTAAAACAAATTCTTTCATGGATTTCAAACCAAATACGGAGGCATTTAATCATTTTAAAAAGGCGTGAGAGTAAAACGATGAAACAAGCCCACTGTTCCCAAGAATTTGTATTCTATGCACTGTATACCCTCAGAGAAAATAACTCACACAATAGTTCCATCTATCATTCTCACGGTTTTTCTAAAACCATTCACGCACAGAACTCAGAAAACAATCTCCATATCAGTATCACTTCCATAAAACCGAATCCATAATGCACAATAAAATCCACTTACCATTACCTTCAAATTTCAAAACAGCAAAAGAGAAAACTTATTTCATTAATAATTTTAGTAAGAAAAACACTCATTTTCTTCAAAACGCACAAGAATACCCAAGTCGTGTTCATTTTTATAATGACAGTTCAAACCAGGGCATACAAAATCATCTCATCCTTCCATTTTTTTACAAGAATGCACAGAACTCAGAAAACAATACTCACATCGTTGGCACATTTACCAACTCGAATCCATAATGGATAGTAGAACGATTACACAATTCTATCAAAGCAGACTCATACAACAAGCACAGATTCATTTATTTACCCATTTGCAAAGAAATAACCAAGTCGTATTCAGCAGAAGAAAAATGACTCGACCCAAGAATCACTTCATACAAATCAACAACTTCATACAACTAAACACCCATCATAAGAGCAGGGTTGTTTTAATGAGACGTTTAAACAAAAGCAAATGGTTTAAGGAGAAGGGCTCAACATGCCTGTAATTCTTTTTGTGGTTCGAAGAAAACCGCATCCACTGGAGCTATTTTTCTCCACGGCGTCCACAGCAAGGCTTACCCAACAGTCCACTAACTCCCACAGGCTCAAAAATAGCCGTGGCTTCTCCAAATAATAGCAACAGTTATCAAAATAATAGCAGGTTCGAAAGAACCATGGAAGAAATGCAGAGCAACTAAAAACCCGAATGAACACAATGACAAACAAAATTTTCCTCTATCCTCTTTCCAAGGCGAGCTGGTCGCTAAGACCAAGATCATTGAATGCATTGAATGCATTGCTTTTTCCTCAATTCTCATGCCACCGCCGACTCAGGTTTGGCGAATTTCTTTTTCAAATTTTGCATGCAATTCCATTTTAGCTTCTTAGCTAGTTGGATGCCTCCAACTTTTCCCATGTTCCCGCCAAACTTGGCAGCTGAAACTGTAAGGACTTCATTTATTGTCCTAATAAATCTCTAACCTCTCCATCTTATCTGTTTCACCAACATGGGTCCATAAGTCCCCTTCCATAGGTTAGTAATAGTTTAGGATTTTATAGTCCATAGCTAGGTTTTTCACCTAGTTCTTAAGTTATTAGGATTTGCATCAATTTTCATCCCATGCAATTTAAAATCCATGTAGGGTAGTAATTAGGCTATGGGTTATAACATAGTTATAGGTTAGGATTTAATTCCATAGCATCTACTTAATAGTTTCCAACGAGTCTTACCGACTGGCGTTCATAACTAATATGATGCAAGACGTTCCGTCTAACACGTACATCAATGCACTGAGCTCTTGTATTAAAACTCTTTCTGCCTTACGCTCTTTGGCGTTACTTGTTTGTATATAGTTTGAAAATCGAACCTTTTCCTTTGGCATCAAGGTACCGGATATTTATACCTGCAATCTGGTGCTGTAACCTTTATATCAATCTTCAGTCTGGTTCAGACTTCACTCCTTTTTTAGAAGTAAATCGACAAAATGATCACAAGAAGGCCACAACATACCTTGGATCAATGGAATTGATTCAAGGTGTGTTGTCAATCAACGAAAAGAGTTCATCAAACATACGACAAGTCTGTTGTCTCATTTTGCAAAACACAAGCTATAATAACCTCCGTCCCAAGTAAACAAATTACAGTAAACAAGGTCCAAATTAGTAACACATTCCTTTTAAGATTAAAGATATATCTTAACATAATTATCTTCAATTCAGTAGTTACAACATCATGAAAAGAGATTACCATGATAGCTTATAAAAATCAAGACGTTACATTCCTCCCTTCTTAAAGAATCATCGTCCCAATGATCAAGTTAGCCAATTCATAGAGTTTCTAGGACAAAATTCTATTATCGTCCTTCCATTCATAAGTTCATACCAAAAACAGATCTAATCATCAAAACAATGTTTTAAGATAACTGTAAAATAGACCAGTAATTGTCTATATTTGGTAGAATTATCAGTTTTTTGAATTCAATTTCGATCAAACAAGTATGGAAAAGCAGATCTCATTTCTTTGAGATTTTCCCAAGTTGCACTTTCTTCGCTAAACTAGTCCCATTGGACCTTGCATTGATTCACTTCGTGATTTCTTAAGTACAAGTGGCGAGTTCCCAACACTCGAATGGGCTTAACCACGATTATTCCTGGGTCTTGGACCTGCAAGGAATTTCAATTTAGCGCATGTGATAAATCACATTACGTATTTCTTAAGCAAAGAAATATGAAAAACATCATGCATTTGTGATAAAGTAGGAGGTAATGCTAGACGATAAGCTACAGGGTTGATTATTTCAACAATTTCAAAAGGTCCCACATAACGAGGTGACAACTTGGTAGCCTTGCCAAATGTTATTGAGTTCTTTTTCGGCTTAACCCGAAGAAAGACCTTCTCACCAAGTTTATAATTCCTATCAACCCTCTTTAAATCTCGCATAACTCTTTTGCCTATTGGCAGCCTCCTTTAGATGTTCCCAAATCATTTTGATTTGTTGTTTCATTTCCGTGAGGATTTTTGGCCCAATTACCTCTCTGTCCTCTACATTGTCCCAGCTAATAGGGGTTCTGATTTTCTTCCATACAACGCTTCAAAAGACACCATTTTTAAAGAGGCATGGTATGTATTATTGTAGGCAAATTCAACCAAAGTGGAAGGTATTCCTCCCATTTCTACTACTAGTCCATGTAATACATCCTTAACATATCCTCTAAAACTTGGTTGATTCTCTCAGTCTGTCCATCCGTTTCTGGATGAATGCAGAACTGAAGTTTAATTTAGTTCCCAAGGCCGCATTAAGCGTTTGCCAAAACCTTGATGTCATCCTCGGATCTCTGTCCGATATGATCAATTCGGGTATTCCATGCAATCTGAAAATTTCATGTACAAATCTTCTTGCTAAGACTGGTGCATCGTCTTTTAAATTACCAGCAATGAAGTGTGCCACTTTGGTTAATTTTTCAACGACAACCAAGATGATATCATGCTTATTCCTTGACATAGGCAATCCTTGAACGAAATCCATCGTTATCACTTGCCATTTGTACTGCGGAATGCTATGGGGATATAGTAATCTAGCGGGATGCATATGTTCCGACTTAACACGCTGACATTCCAAACAATGTGTCACAAATTCCACCACATCCTTTTTCATTCCCTTCCAGAAATATTGTTGTTTGAGATCAGTAAGCATTTTTGTAATGCTAGGGTGTCTAGAAAAAGGTGAATTATGAAATTCAGTTAACAATTTCTTTCTTCAATCATTTTCCAAGGGTATATATACCCTGTTTTCGAACCTCAGAATTCCTTCGTTATCAAAATGAAATCCCTTATAATTTACATCCTTTGGATCTGTAGCAAGTGCTGCTTTAACTTGCTGGAAATAAGAGTCTGATTCCATGACATCTTTCACCTCATCCTTAAACTGAGTTCTTAATGTTATAAGGGAAGAGATGTGCTTCCTACGACTTAGAGCATTTGCCACCCTATTTTCCTTACCCTTGATGTAGCTTATATCAAAATCATACTGAGACAGAAATTCTAACCATCTTCGCTGCCTTGCATTCAGGTTTGGTTGAGTAAAAATATACTTCAACCCTAGATGGTTGGTTTTTAACTCGAAGGGTTTTCCAAGAAGGTAATGCCTCCACATTTGAAGTGCATGTACAATGGCAGCAAGCTCTAGGTCGTGTGGAGCATAATTTTGTTCATGTAACTTAAGCTTTCTGCTTTCATAAGCTATGACATGGTTATTTTGTAACAGAATGCCTCCAAGACCTTCTCCAGACGCATCCGTTACAACCATAAAATTTCCATTTGGGTCTGGTACAGTTAAAATAGGTGTTGTAGTTAACTGTTCCTTTAAATTTTTAAAGGCAGATTCACATTTGTCAGTCCAGACAAATTTCTTATCTTTCTTTTGTAGTGAAGTGATTGGGGCAGCAATTTTTGAAAAGTCCTTAACGAACTTTCTATAATATCCTGCCAAGCCCATGAAGCTTCTTACTTCATGCATGTTCTTAGGTGTAGGCCACTCGGTTATAGCTGCGATCTTTGAAGGGTCTACAACTATCCGTTCTTGCTTATAATGTGTCCCAAATAATGCACCTCTGCATCATAAAAGGAACATTTAGACAGTTTACCATACAACTTCCTCTTTCTTAAAACTTCCAGCACTATCCTTAAATGTTCTTGGTGCTCTTCGACATTTTTAGAGTATATAAGAATGTCGTCCAAGAATACAAGCACAAACTTGTCTAGGTATTCTTGAAAAATATTGTTCATCAAATTCATGAAGGCGGCAGGTGCATTTGTTAACCCAAAAGGTAACACCGTGAATTCATAATGCCCGTACCTTGTTCTAAAAGCTATTTTATGAATATCTTCTTCCTTTATTCTCAGCTGATGATATCCAGATCGAAGATCTATTTTTGAATAGACTGATGCTCCACGCATTTGGTCAAACAGATCATCAATCCTAGGAAGTGGGTATCGATTCTTAATAGTTGCCTTATTCAACATTCTGTAATCAATGTACAATCTCAAAGTGTGCCATCCTTCTTCTTTACAAAAATTACCGGCGCTCCCCATGGTGAGATGCTTGGTCTTATCAGCCCTTTAGTCAAAAGTTCCTGTAATTGAGCCTTAAGCTCCACCAACTTGAGGGTGGTCATTCTGTAGGGTGCCTTAGATATGGGTTCGGTTCCTGACTTGATCTCTATTGTAAATTCAAACTCCCATTTGGGCGGAAGACCGGTAACTCCTCCGGAAATACATCACCTGAAATCCCTTAATAATGGATACCTTTCCATGAAATCATTATCTTCCTATGCATTTTCTGTCATTTTTATGGCATACAAGGTGCAACCTCTATTTGTAGCCCTTTTTAGTTACATATTTGTTAGTTTCCTATCTCGCAACCTCACGCTTTACACCTTGAATGACTGGCTGCCGCTCGTAGGTCATCAAAGTAACAAATTTGTTTTTCATAATAGTTAATCTTTGCCTTATGTTCGCCAACCAGTTAACTCCAATAACGATATCATATGATCCTAAAGGAGTGACATACGGGTGTACTTCGGTGGGCCCGGGCAAGTCAAGAATTTCCCCAAAAAGGCAAATTTTGATTGTATGGACAACATTATTCCCATAATGCAATTGTCCATGTATTATCTATTCGTTCAGCTTTCCTTTTAATTTCATTACAAGTTTAGTAGAAATAAAGCATTCAAAGAGCTCCGAGTATCAAAAAGTATGACTACAGGTGTACCGAATAACTTACCCGAACTTCTATGGGTGTAACTTGCTTTTCAGCTTGTTTGTTAGCCACCACAGTGTGTCTCCTATGCTGCTGGTCGTGATCATCCTTCTTCAGAGGATTGTGACTCGCATAATGGTCTTTTCCACAGTTGAAGCAACCTCCAACTGGCCCTTTCCTAGGCTCGAATTTGCTACCAGCCTTGAAGTTATCACTCTGGCTTCCATAGGACTTTTGTCCATTGCCACTAACTTTTGCGAAGCTGCTCCGCACACTATTTATAGGTTTGTTCATTACTAATTTCTTGTTGTTATCTACAACAATTTTATTTTTCACACCAAACCTTTTCCAGGGCCCCCTTTTGGGTACGAGAGATGAAGAAGAGTTGGGAATCTTCTTCCTAATCTCCTCCCTATGAGCAGAAATTGCTCTCAATTTCTGTTCCTATCTTATTACCTTTTTGACAACTCCTTCCATAATGGTTGGACCGTGGACATCCACTTCACCACCAATGATGGGATTCAGTCCCATTATGAACTTTCGTATTCTAAACTTCTCGTCAGCTTGGTACTACGGCACATACTTAAGGAGTTTAGTAAACCCTTCCCAAATGATTCTCGTCACCGTCGGCCTTCCTTGACCCGTTCTGAAATTCAGTCATTTTCCTATCAAAATAGAGTTGAGGCAGCCACCGTTGCCTAAAGTAACGCTTAAATTGATCCCAAGTTATATCTGTTTCGACAATATTCAACTCAACCTTACGGTTGTCCCACCATGATGATGCTTCATGAGAAAGCTGATATGCTCCCCATATTGCTTTGGTCTCCTCGGAGAAGTTTCTTATTGCAAAGTACTTTTCCATTTCACTGAGCCAATTTTCAACTCCGTCCCCAAGTGTTGTTCCATCAAACTTTGGAGGACTTATTCTCTTTATATCATTGGTAAGTTCAGCTGCTAATCTTTCCCTTTTATTTTTAGGATGATTAGGAGCATTCGCATTACTATTATCAACACCCGGATTCCCTCCATTTGTGTTGTCCACAGGAGGTGGCTGATCATTTATATTAGCTTCTTCTTCCTCCTCCTCATTGCCCATTGATTGCTGTTCCAAAACAGTCAGACGATCTCTCGTATCCAGTAGGGTAGCAAGGATTTCATCCAGCTTTTGAGCAGTAGCTGCTTCTCCACCCGGTAATCGGGTTGTTCGCAACATTTCCTCTTGTTCTAACCATTTTCTGTTCAATAAGAAAATGTAAACCTTATTAAATTGTGGACTCATTAGGTCCAAGAGCTGCAACCTTCAGCTCTGATACCAAGATGTAACATCCCCATTTTAAGATACTAGAACAAGGGAATTTTTTTTATACAACATTCTCTATTCTGAATTATGTAATTCAAACACACGTTCAAGTTTTAATAATTGTTCTCTGTCCAATTAATGTAATTCGGATCACACAATTTCTTTTTAAAACCAATGTTCTTTGTTCGCATATTTACAATATGCAACACACATTCACTACAATTCAATCATATAATAGATACCATATGTCTTGTAAATGACTCAAGAACTACCGATCTCCCATTTTATGGCTCGAGTTTCAGCGATCTCTCATTTCATGACTTGGCGACTTATCGATCCTTCATGTTAATCCATGTATTGTATAATAGGTGTACGGGGTTCTCTTACCATTTCCGGTTATTGAAGTGATCCATTTAAGAGGCCTATCTCGAATATCTCATTACATCGATATTCATCGATATCCCGCTTCTAAAAACTAGGTGATTAGGACAATGCAACCAACGACTTGCGATACTTTGGCCAAAGATTTTCACATGCTTTGCATGATCATATTCCTAGACGTTATACACATCTATGGAATACGTCCTTCACCTCACTTCTTCTATTATCTAGAATGGTCTTTCCTGATCTCTATCAGTCCTTTCGTCCAAGGTCAAGCTCTAACCCCAACTAGCAATATGAATGAGTATAGGAAGGCACTCATGGTAACTAAAGGTACGCAGACATATTGTGTTGTCCCTAGGCGACTATGTGTGTCTAGTTACCTTTAGCCCTCCGGAGTCACTCCATATACGCGATCACATTCCTATCCTCATCTAAGTAACTTAGTCTCCAGCTTATGTAAACTTGATGATTCAATTCGGGAGGGCGTTATAACATGTCAGCTACAACATTGTGTCGTCATGAAGGCCCCGCCTTCATGAAGACACCATATTGCAGCTGGCGTGTGCCAAGGTCCTACGGAATCCTCTCATCAAGGAATACACATCCAGCTCGAGTGTGATTGGATTATAATCTTAATATTTAAGATCAATTTTCAGCAACCATGCTGATCCTTTAACCTCGTTACTCGTTACAGTTGTATATAGCTAAGAGAGACTTAATTTGTCTTATAGCTTAATATACATTCTCTCCTTCATACCGAAGGGTTGCATATTTTCTTCTTGGTTCTTTTCTTTAAGCTTCGGACTAACAGTCCACTACAGCTGAACGTATTAAGTTCAACCTATTAAACTTAACCAAATTTTACCCATAATCGTAATCAAATTTAGAATTCCAACGTATTAGACATCATCTGAACGAGGTCTGATTCTAAATGAATGTATTCATTAATTTTTCATAACCTTACTTCAGTTAAGGTTTGTTACCAATAGATATGTTCCCTCATATCTATTATTTCTGAATTTAAACACTACGAGGATATCAACGAAGTCCGAATACAAGGTTCAACTACCCCTTTGTTATTTGATATTCCTTAGCTTATAAACTAATCCCGAATATCATTCAATTAAGAGTTCATAATCATTTAAACTCTTTTTCAATGTCAATCAAAATTTCATATTAACCCAAGTACGAATTAATTGCACATACCAACTTAAAAGTTGTATTTCAGTAAAGAATAGATATTATGCCCTTTTTAAAATCTATTCACTATCATTTGATTAATTCCAAATCAAAGAATAATATTATATTCTCAATCTTATTCAAACAGTATCAAAATGATACATCCATTAAAATATCACACTTTTCCTTGTATTCATCCATAAGTTTTATAATCTATACAATTGCCAGTCCAAACAACTGGACTTCGTTTATATCAAACAACATTACAACACATAAGGATAGAAGAATGTAATTTCTTCTTTTCCCATTTCCTCGTAGAGGAATATTAGCTATCAAATACGATCCATCCTTAGCTATTCAGAAGAAGTATCAGAAAACAACCATGTCTTCGTTTTTACTCAAGAACCATCTGCAAAATTTACTTACACGGGTCAGTTCATTGAACTGAGCATATTAAGCACTTGTCATTAAAATGAGGTGCTTTTAATTAACTGTCTCAATAAAAGAACCCTGCTTTTATGAAACGTTAAAAAAGAAGAAGAACATCATCCAAGAATTAAGTACCAATAAGGATGAACAGCTTAACAACCCAATCATCTAATTACCATCCCAATCAGACAAAAGGATTACTACCCTTTTTCCCAAATAATTACTACAAGAAGTAATTTCCTTCAAACAGTTCCAGATTAAAACATCTGTAAGAACTAATACACAATTGTCTACAATGCTGTTATAATGCAATTCCTATCAATTCCATTTCCTTATAATAGTTAAAATTTCGAGAGATAAAATTTTAACTAAGAATTCAGACAGAACTACTTCCCCTCCGTACTACTCATTCAATTTCTAACAATCAAATGCATAAGAGAAAAGTAGTCATTCACCACGAACTCATTGGTGTCAATTCTCAAAATTTTAACAACAACATAATGCTTCTTCCAAATCAGAAAGAAAATAGACAGCAATTAGATACAAATGCTTATGCCTATGGCAGTAAGAAATTCCTTCAACATCAAATATAGAATGTCCACTATATATGAGAAGAATAATCACTACTTCAAGTTATCCATTCATTATTCTCGTTCTTTTCATCCTAGCTGTACTGAATGGTTTAAACAAGAATGATATCAACCAAAGATAACAGCCAAAAGAGAAAGCGACTGAAGTTAATAATCGAGTGAAAGGAAAGAGCATCCTATTACCTCTTATCCCTGCTTAGCTGAATATCAACTTATTCAGTGTCAGCCTATTCCCCATAGGATGATTTCTTTTAACATTATATTTCAGAAATTAAAATTTACTAATCACCATTCAAGGAAGCATATCAGGGCTCATTGGCATCTGATTCCAAAATATAGAAAAAGAATCTTTCAATTAAAAACCCTTCCAATAGTTATTTCACAAACGAACATTTCTAGCTAGGTCTGAACAACCAAGAATGTAGAGCTAGCTAAAAATTATGATTCCTATCATAATAAAAAGAATCATTTTCCAACATTAAGGTAAAAATTCAACTTGGTTCAATTTTAATGAAATAGCAAGAAGTCTAGAAGGCGGTTCGTATATATATACATACATATATATACAAATAATTTCATCATCCAATCCAAAGAAGACTGAAATAGTAAACTCTAATCCATCCGGTAAATATCCAGATACTCAATTCCAAAATTAGGTAAATAATTCCTAAAACAAATTCTTTCATGGATTTCAAACCAAATACGGAGGCATTTAATCATTTTAAAAGGTGTGAGAGTAAAACGATGAACCAAGCCCACTGTTCCCAAGAATTTGTATTCTATGCGCTATATACCCTCAGAGAAAATAACTCACACAACAGTTCCATCTATCATTCTCACGGTTTTTCTAAAACCATTCATACTGAGTAACTCATAAAACAATCTCCATATCAGTATCACTCCTATCACTATCTTTTATCCCCAAGTTATTAAGAGATATCAAGGGTGCACTATGTAGGGTAGAGCCAATGCTGGATGGGTGGAGAAGATCACCGAAAAAGGGAAGGAACTATTACCTGAGATCCTCTCTCTATAAATTCTTTCCCTCATCACTGTTTCTAAGGTGAATATGAAAAATGTTGAGATAAAGGAATAAATATCCCATTGGGATAGTGTTTTTCCATTGATATCAGAGATGAGTTGTCTTGATTCTCACTCATTGGTGAGAAATAATGTGTTCACATCTTCCATTGATAAGTTTTTGTTTAAAATTGAGAGTTAGTGTTTTCATTGATGTTAATTCCATTTATGGAAAAGGGTGTCATGAGGTCATGTGAGTCTCCATGAGGTGTTAGTCAAGTGTCAAACATGAAGGTTGATTAGTAGTGTCAAGTTTGGTGGAGTCCTATGTTGTTCTGGAGCATGGTTTGGCTTACATAGTCATGGTTTGAGTCCTCCCAAGTGAGTTAAAGGTTTTCATGAGGTCACACATGGTCATGAGGTGTCTTAGAGGTGTATATGAGTATGTATGTGGTCTTCATGGTTATTTCATGAGGTTTTGTTATTGAGTTAGGTCATTCAGGCCTATTCCTAGCCCTGAAGCATGCATAATGAGATGGAGGTATGTTTTTGGAGCTGAAAAGTCTTATCCAAGTATAAAAAAATTTGTGACATGGTATAATAGGTTTATGATGATTTTCAGGTTAGAATTCAATCATACAATGCTTTTATGAGGTCATCTGGAAGTAAGATGGTGAGAACAGGCAATTTGGCTCAGGTAAGTCTTAATGGCTAGAGAGCTTCATAGCTATTTGGGATAGATGGTGAGTAAATTAGAGGATATTTTCAAGATTCTTCATGACAAGTTTCAAGTCATTTTGAAGAAGGAATTGAGAGATACTCTAGTTTTGGTAAAATCAGGTAATTTACAGTGTGATTTTGAGGAAAAAGTGGGCCTTCTGATGCTCATTGTGAGATGTGTGTTGTGCACGGGAACTCAAAAAATTGGCATATTTTCTTATGTTAGTTATTAAGTTTTATAAAAAATAATTATGTGGTTTGATAATCACATTTTTATGAACGATCATTAATAAGATAAGTTTATTTGAAACCCTAGCTTAACCCTAGATAAAAGAGACGTGAGAAAGTGAGTATAATGAGCATGTCATAATTGTCTTTGTTAAAGTGATGATTGGATTTTATAGAGGAATATTCCATATTTCCATATAAATTTATGGTAGAGTTTTTGGTGATGAGTGGACCCCACTCAAATAGGCTTGTTTATGAAGAATTTCAGTTTAGGACAAGGTTGTCCAAAGGAGTTGCAAAATAAATGGACATTTTTTCTAGCATGGGAGTGGTTATGGATTTCCATGGTGGTTTCAGGTCATGGTGATGTATCTAAAGGAAAAAGTGTACCCTATTTGTGAAGACTATTCAAAGGGTAGTTTTGGGGTAGTTCAAGAAGTTTTTAGACATGGTATTCATTGAAGGACTTCCGCTTAGATTTGTGTTGTCATGTGTTTTTCCATGGGAAAAATCACTTGAAAACAAGACAACCATACCCTAGTGTAAAAACATTTTCTATGTCATACCTTTTCAAGACACCCCCAAATCATCTTATTTCTGTACCATCCATATCTTGTCATTTAAGTGGTCCATATGCATGTGTCATCCTTCCCCTAGGGTATCCAGAAGAAAAGGACATGCAAAGAACACGGATCATCATATCCGAAAGTGGAGTTTCAAGCAGTCTTAGGAAGGGATATCATCAACCTTCCTAAGGAAAAGTGCACAATCCATGGAGCGGATCAAAGGATTAAATCCATTGAGGAGGACCATTTAAGATCTAGGAACATTAAAGATATATTTTGGAAGATTCTGGAAAGTTTCAGAGGTTTAGGAGCCAATTCACTAAAAGCGGGTTTTTGAGGCCGAAAGAGCTTACACTGCGGAAGAGTACCTAAGATTTAAGAGGTGATTTTCAGATCTATGAAATGATTTGTGAGCCTAAAAATATATCATTGGAAATATTTTTCAACCCTTTACATGGTGGAAAAAATATATCAACTTCAAACTCTATTCATTTTTCCTAGCATCTCATTCTTTCCATACACAGTTCACCATCTTGAGACAAAAGGAGGTTTTTGAAGTTTTTAAAATCATAATTAAGGCATGGAACCCATCCCATACTTATCAAAATGAATAAGCATGCAAAATCATATAAATAAGCGTGTAAAAATTCATCCAAGAGCTCAAGTTATGGTCTTTCTAAGTCATCATCCTAGGTAGGTGTTTCAATACTTAGTCAAATTTATAAAGGGACACGTGGAAACCTAAGGCTGAAGCACACTTATTTTTCCTCATTCTCCCTCTTCAAAAGGATAAGAGGAAAAAAATTGTGCCCTCCCCCCTTAAGCACTATGGTCACACCATATGACCCCGACAACTCACTTTAAACACCTTTGACCAAGTTGACTTCCTCCTCCACCAACTCCTGCATGCTCGCCACTTGTCTTGAAAAGGATAAGGATTTTTTTTTTGAAGCTAGTGTACCAAACCAAGGGGAAAAAGGGGATTTTTTTTTTTCCCCACCCCTTGGTTTCCTTCATATTCCTCATGCAACCCTCATCCGGCCCCCAGGTGCTTAATTTTGGCTTCCCCCTTCATTTCCCTCATCAAATGAACAAACGAAACTTGTCACAAAAATACTAATGATAATTTTTGTGCCCCTATTATCCCAAACCAAAGTGACAACGTGGAAAAATGAATTCATCCCTTCCCCCATCATTCTGCTCAAAGCTTATAAATTTCAGACTTAACCACTTTTGTGTTCATTCTTCCACATTCTCCCTCCACTGCCGAAACTCTGCCATATTTTCCCTAGAATATGACCTTCACCTTTTTCATCTCCATCCAGTTCCTCCATGATCTCATGATCTAATGAAGATAAAATCATAAAAAAAAATGGATTTTTGAAAACTTTAGGCTTGTTCTTCACCAAAATGTCTCCGTAACCCACAAGGAGAAATTGTTTGTATCTTGAAGACCATTGCACTAATCAACGTGGGGTTTTTTGAAACCATCTAATTTTTAAGATTTCATTAAAATAAAAGAAAAAAAATTCACATGAATTCCCCAATTTTTTTTCAATGAAGAAACCCAGATTTCCTATGGAAAAATTTAAAATCTCCATTTTCAGACACTGGGTAGACTTCAAATTTCAGAGGTGCACTAAAATTAAAAACCCATATCAAAAAGGTGGTTTCATAAAAAAATGAGGTCTAAAACCCCACTTTTCAAAAATAGTAATCCTTCTACATAAACATGTGTTATTTGTAGTAAGTCTACATAGGAAGAAATTCAATGAAGTAGTGTGCCGTGCACAGAGGTGATCTAGAAGAAAATTTTCAGAAATCAAAGCTGAATAGGTGGAAAATGTCACTTACTAAAAATAGTAACCCCCCTTTTTTAGGTACAGTAAAGTGTTCCAGGAGCCATGAATCTCAAATTCATAGGTATCAAATTAGTCATGGCTTCAATCATCAACGTATTCAAGGTGATAGGATCATCATGGTTATAATACCCTAGTAGTTGTTCCAGTTTCTCATCCAAGTGTGTAACTAGAAGAATGAAGGAATGAGGACTTTCATGGTTGAGAGTGATTTTTTAATACTTCATTGGAGCTTTCCAATCAATGAATTAGTATGGCCACATTACAAAGGTCATTAGGGTCCATTTTCTAACTTCAACTTCTTTAGAAGGGATCTTCATGAGCGACATTCATGGTCACCAAAGGAATCATTCAACAATGTTTCTAAACACTCAATTCAAGGTGTTTGTGCATCATCTAGGGAGGATTTATCATGGTGTAAAGAGTTCAAGGTCTATAGTTCATCATCGTATTAGATCATTTCACTAGTTCATCGATGGAGTTGATCTTTATCAAAGACTGAGCGTTCTTCATTCAGATTGAGCATCTATTTTTCCCTCCTCTCTTTCAACCTCTTTCTTCTCTCTCCTTTCTAATTCTTTTTTAGGGTTCATCATTTTGTTTTTTCCTATTCACTTAAGTGACATATTTTAAAAATATAAAAGTATTTTCTAAAAATTATAAGAGAAATACTTAATTTAATGGCAAACGAAAAGTCACAAGTGGAATATGGAAATGAAGAGTCATGTGAGGGAGGTGAGAGGTCAATTCACATCATTATGAATTGGTATGGCTCTCCATTCCAAAGGATCCTATATTTTTGATAATTTCCACTTTGTAGTAATTTTGGATTGTAGTTGTTGAAATTTGTGTCAATGCACATGAAATAAAATCTACATTTCTTCTATTCTCCTTTTTCTTGTATTTCCTCTATCTCTCCCTCTTTTATGCACTTTGCAAGCATAGTGATCCCAAAAGAGATTTGTATCTTTGATAAATGAATCCAATAACATTTTTTCTAGTTTGTTCTTCTCACTAGATAGCTTCATTGTTGCTTTCCTCTATATTAAATTTTTAACTACTCTAGTTATTGGGTGTGAACTCTACAATTGGCCTACTCATGACAATAACTTTCCTTTCCTAATTTCCCTCCTTCTCCCTACATTGTTATAATTTCTTCCCTTTTATCTTCATACAATAATATTTCCATATTTTTAGTGGAGTGTCTTTATGTGATCCCCGGCCTTTTGGGCCACCTACAACAATAGATAGGATTAAATTAGTTTTCAATCAATAATGGGAGTTGTACCATTTATGTAGAGAGGCATAACCTCGTGAATGTTGGTGGACACACCTAATTTTCCATATCAACAAATTTTATCACCAATAGTTTTTTATTGACTCCGTTGGGGAGAGATTTTCCCAAGTGCACCCAAAAAGGATCTCTTCCCCCAAAAATTAAATATATATATATATATATATATATATATATATATATATATATATATATATATTTCAAAGAAAATCATTTTTGAAGGCAACTTCATTAAGGAACAAATCCATGTCATGTTCATTTCCCATGCATAATGAAATTTTTAAAATGGAGTGTTGTACCAATGAGTGACAACAAAGAATAAGATGGTGGCTGATAAATGTAGATGTTTGATCAACCATGGTTCTGTCCTCACAAAGAGGAGAATTCAAGAATAGTAAAAGGGTCTCCTACTTCAAGCAATAATCAAGCAATAACTCGTCAAAAAGAAGAAGATAAGGAATGGTTGAAAGAGGCACAAATAAGATACAAGTTGTTACATGAAGCTAAAGAAGAATAAGAATCTAGAGGCAATACTCTCAATCATGAAAAATTTAATGAAAATATCGAATCCATGTCTTTCATCACTCTCCCTTAGGATGATTTCCTTGTGTATAGAAATGAGGAACTGACAGCCTTAAAAATTGAGTATATAGAAAGAATCTTAAGCACTATGCAAGAAAATTCTGACCCCCAAATCTACCTCAAAATTATGAAATATGCTAAAGGTTTGTAAGAGATGTACAAATAACTTGAAGAACTCCCTAGAAAAGAGGAAGAAGAGGAGAATTTTCCTATGGAGGAAGATCCCAAGGATTTTTCATACAATAGAGTGTTCATCCATGAAGCAGTTCTTGAAATCTTCTAAAGAAGATATTATCCTTGATCCTTCTGATGAAAATAAAATTAGCACTATGGAAGATGATGAAGGACAAGACGATGCATAATCAAATGAAAAATAATTTTGTAATTCCACACATCTCACTATAAATTTGAAGACATTATCCTTCTTCTACCACTCTCTAGATGACTTCCTTACATACGGTGATGAAGAAATGGGCCTTTTGAAAAGAGAATATGTATAAAGGCTTGAGTCCTTTTGACCCCGAAGCCTATCATGAATTTTGGAGGTATGCTTTAGCTCTATAAAGAAGGTATTAAAACTTTGAAGCACTTCATTTTTTAGGATGAAGAAACTCAAGAAGACCCTGATGATTGTCCACATTACAAGGTGTTCGTCCCTGGAAGATTCTTGGATGATTCTGATGAATGTATTCTTCTCAAATCCTCCATTGAAAATAAAGGAAACACCTTTTATGATGATAAAAAATACATTGAGGTGGAACCACCTTTCATCAATTATTTTTGGGTCCAAGCACAACCCATTAGAGGAACAATAGATTCAAGAGATGAATATTATTGTTGCATGATGGATTATTGAATGCTTTCGAAGACTACACCAACAATGAAGAAGTACAAGAGGACAAGCTCAAGGTGATCATGAATAATCTCCCCTCTAATTTTGATCTTTTGATTAATGATGGAATGGATATATGTGAAGAAGTGCAAGAGATCCATCCTACATCCCAGACTCCAAAGGATGAATTCAAAATGATCATGGACAATTTGCCTTCCTATTTTGATCCTTCAAGTGATGTATAAATGTTGAATGAAGAAATGGAGATAATTAAAGAATCAAATTCCCTTCTCGATTCAATCATGGATGACCAAATGAAAGAGGCCAATTTTATTTTTGAAGCTAAGGAGAATGAGCAACTTGAGCATAACTTCCTCGAGGAATCAACTCCATTATTCTCACTTGAGGAGCGTTGTGTTGATCATCATGGTAAATATGAAATATTTCATTTTCCATATGAGCACAAAGATTCAATAATGGATGATCAAGATAGAATTGAAAATTCTTCCCATATTATTGCACCAACATGGTTCTTTTCTTCCCACCAAGAGGAGGATGATATGAATTTTGAACTCGAGGAGTGCCCTTCCCATAAAGCATGGACCTCTTCTCCTTGTCAGAAGGTTTCATGAATCAAGTATGCCCATGTTTACAAGAAAGTGAATCTTGGGAAACAAAAGCATGGAAGAAGTGAATGAGGATGTTTTGAATGAATCATGGGTGTGTATGGATCAGATTTTCAACCATCTCTGGAGGCACAATGTAGAGATTATTTCAATAAAAATGAAGATGATCCTATGGTGAACTTGGAAGAGCCATATGTGCAAGACATCTTGAAGGCTGCAGAAGAAACTGAAGATCCTCAACTCAAGTATTGAACTCTTGACTCAAGCTATGGAGATGCAAGATAGATACGAGTCAATTTTTGCTTCTCATTTTGACACACCAATGTTTGATGCTGAGACAGAGCCACTAGATGAACTTGATGTCTTCCCCAATTCCTTGGTTGGCAAGATTGAATGTGAAAGAATGTATTTTTCTTACACACAGTGTGAAGATGTTCATGAGTGAAAAATAAGGAAGGTTCTTGAATCTCCTTTGAAGGTCCCCGAGTTTGAAGATAACATATATGCCATGGAGGAAGGTATAAGGGAAAATGTTGAGCTGACTCACATTCAAGAGATTTGTTCAAAACCAAATGAATAGTTACAAGATTCTAGGAAGTGTGTTTAAAATCATCTACTTCCCTCCACTTCAGAATGCTCCATCGATGCAAAACAAGATTTCATATGGAAAAATTCACTTGAGGGTAAGGAATTCTTCTATGAAAAATTTAGGGTTACAACTTTGTAAATAATACCAAGATGGACTTTGAGTGGGTGGATATCAACAACAATTGTTCCAAACAACAAAGTGAAAATGTGCATGATTCTTGTGAAAAGATTCAAAATCATATTGCACTCATCATTTCCCAAGATCCAATGTATCTTGAACATATCCCCATGTTGTAACATTTTCCTAAGGAATATGAAGGCCTCCGATTCAATGATGTAACCTCTATCTTGGAAAGTACTTATTCAGAGCAACAAAGTGAGATGTCTCTGGGAAGTTGTCACATGGAAGAAGATCAGTTTGTTCTCACTAGCTCCAAGTTTCTATCTGATTCAATAGATGTCCTCATGCTGCAGTTAAAGGATGAATAATGTTTCCATGAAGAGATCGATTGTCCCACTCGAAGACATGAAGAAATGATGTCTCATGATCACAGGACATCAAGAGGTAAGAGTTTCAAGAAAGTGACCAAGTTTTCAATGGATACAAGAAAATTCTTGGTGTAGTATGAGTATAATGATGGATTCTTGGTATGTCTTCTTCTTCTCAAGTCATTCAAAGCCATCACTAGAGCATAGTGTGATTAAATAATAGTTTTTGTGCTTCAAAGGTCACATTTCAGTCCACTTTTTCCTGATGGCATGTACTTTTCCCAACCCATCGCTAGGTATGTATATATTCTTTCCCCTCTATAAATTTCCCTCCCTTGTATATAATTTCCCTTTTATGTTGTGTGTTATTTTCCCTTTTGGTGTGTCTCCCTCCTGTTTGTTTGTTTGTGTTTGTGTGTGTGTTAGAAGAAATGACTCCATAAAGCCCAATGGATAAGGCAATGGTCCACGAAGTAAATTGAGATTATAAGATTCTCATGTCATGTCCTCATTGTGCTCTATCCAAGACATGTACCTAAGCTAGATCCAGTTGTTTTCCTTTATTTTTGCATGGGAAAAATTCACTTGAAAACAAGACAATCATACCCTATTGTCAAAAACATTTCTATGTAATACCTTTCCAAGACACCCCCTAGATCAGTCTATTCCATGTACCAGCCATATCCTTTCATTTAATTGGCCCATATGTGTATGTCATCCTTCCCCTAGGTGATTTAGGAATAAAAGGTCATTCAAATAACTTTTGGAGTAGTGTATCTAAAAGTGGAGTTTCAAGTAGTCTTAGGAAGGGCTATCATCATCCTTCCTAAGGAAAAGTGCGCAACCCATGGAGTGGATCAAAGGCTCAAATTCATCAAGGAGGAGCATTCAAGATCCAAGAACATCAAGGAATAGATTTTGGAATATTTTGGGAAGTTTCGAGAGGTTCAAGGGCCGAGTTCACCAAAGGGTTTTGAGGTCGAAGGAGTTTACACAATAGAAGAGTACCTAATATTCAAGAGGTGATTTTGGGATATTTGTAATGAGTTGTGAGCCTAAAAATATATCAGTATAAATAATTTTCAACCCTCCACATGGTGCAAAAAATATATCAACTTCAAACCCTATTCATTTTTCCTAGAAGCTCATTCTTTCCATGCACAATGTGCAATCCCCAAAAAAAATGAGATTTTTTAAGGTGTTTAATTCATAATTAAGGCATGGGAACCATCTCATAATTCTCAAAAAATTAATTCCATGTGAAATCTTATAGATAAGCATGTAAAAATTCATCTGGGAGCTCAAGTTATGGTATTTCTAAGTCGTCATCCAAGGTAGGTGTTTCGATACTTAGTCAAATTTACAAAGGGACACGTGGCAACCTAAGATTGGGGAGGAATATTTTTCCTTGTTTTCCCTCCCCAAAGGAATAAGAGGGATAAAATATTTTTCCCTCCCCCTTAAGCACTTTGGTCACACCATATGACTCCGCGGCTCACTTTAAGCACCTTTGACCAAGTTGACTTCCTCCTCCACCAACTCCCCGCATGCCTGGCCACTTGTCTGAAAGGATAAGGCACAAATTTTTCACCTATTATCCCAAACCAAGGGGATAAAGGGGAAATTTTTTTCCCTCCTTTTTTTCCTTCAGATTCCTAATGAGACCCTCATCCGGCCCCTAGGTGCTTCTTTTTGCCTCCCGCCTTCATTTCCCTCATTGAATGAAAGAGTGAAACTTATCACAAAAATATAAGGAGAATTTTTTTGAACCATTTATCCCAACCCAAAAAGACAATGGGGAAAAAAAATTTCCCCTCCCCCTCATTTTTCTCAAAGCTTATAAATTCCGGACTTAGCCATTTTTGTGTTCATTCTCCCACATTCTCCCTCCACTGCCGAAACTCTGCTGAATTGTTTATAGAATATTGCCTTCACCATTTTCATCTCCATCCATTTCCTCCATGATATCATGATGTAATGAAGATAAAATCATCAAAGAAGGCTCCAGGCTTGTTCTTCGCTAGAATGACTCTGTAACCCACAAGGAGAAATTGATCATATCTTGAAGACCACTGCACGAATCAACGTGAGATTTTTGAAATCATATATTTTTTCGAGAGGACATTAAAATCCAAGAATAAAAATTCATTTACGCCCCATTTTTTTAGTGAAGAAACCCATGTTTCACTGTGGTAAAATTTTAAAATGTAAAATCTCCATTTCCAGACACCAGGTAGACTTAAAATTTCAAAGGTGCGCTAAAATAAAAAAACTCATATCAAAAAGGTGTTTTTGTCAAAAAATGGGGTCTATAACCCCAATTTCTAAAAATGGTAAGCCTCCTACACAGGAACCGGTAAGCACGCTTGTCACCTCAATTCCACCACCCTATGATGAGGTCACTCGCATGATGATTCGATTCATCTCCTTGGAAGGTAGGTTTGTCACTGTCCCTGCTAAACATCTTATCTTTTTAAACCACTTCCGTAGGAATCGATTGGTTTGCTTCCCCCATTATCTGCTGAACTCCCTTGAACGCTCCATTTTGGAGTTTCAGAAGCACACCCGGGTGGTTCCCTTGCATCAAGGACTTATTTTGTTGATTCATAAATGTTGCCTTCTTAAGTACCCTGGTCTTCCTTCCTCTCCTAGCCCGGCTCCCCCTTTGTTGGGCTCTGCTGCTGCCAGCCCTGTTTCTCCTGCTGCCCCTGCTGCTGCCCCCTCCACCGTTGCTACCACCCCCATGCCGGCTGCACAAACTTCTCCTTCCATTCCCCCTGCTGCTGCTCCCATCACCCACCTCACCTCTACCTCTAAAAGACCAGTCACCAGGGCTTCCAGGAGGCTCAACCTTGAGACTCTTGCTATGGAGAAGGAGCCTTTTGAACTTGAGATTGCACATGACCTGCTGAATATCAGTAGTGCCAGTCCCCGGGAAGTGTGGATGGATAGCTCTTCTAAGAGGTTGGAGGCCTTAGAGGCTGAGATGAAATTGCTGAAGGATGAGGTCAAGAACCTAGCTAAACAGAAAGGCAAGAAAAGCATGGAGGAGGAGGGGAACATTGATAGCAGTCAGATTGAAGACATATACAAGAAGCTGACCTCCTTAGACTCCCGCTTAGGGAAGGCCAAGACTAGACATGATTACAACATTGCCACCTTTAGGGCGATTGAGGAGTTCATCGAGGGTCATGCCAAAAGTGTTTCCAACCTCAGCGGTGTCCCGGCTGCACTTTGGGGCAACGAAAAAGAAAGCAAAAGAACCATTGAGGAGCTTGATAAGACTGATGCTGCCCATATGACTGCTTTGAGTATGTTTCATGCCTGGAAGAGAGTCAAGATCAGTATCGATAAAGCTGCCAAGAAGTAGTTCTGGATGCTTCTGCTGCTTTTAGTTGTTTTTTTGCTGTTTCTCTGCGGTCGGTTTACTATTTTTTTGCTGTTGTTTTGTTGTTTTGTCTCGTTTGAGTAGCTGTTTCTGAGCTACTTAGAGCTTCATTGTAACACTTGGATCTTGATCCATTCTCTCTGTTTCTCACTCTTATTCCAGCTCTCAGGCCTTCTTTTGTATTCAAGGGTATAGTCCCTTTCAAAAAACTATTTGCCAATAATAAAAAAATTAAAAAAACTTGCTATTTTTAGTAATTATACACAGAAAGCTTGATTAGATAGAAGTAGTGTGCACATAGGTGATCTAGAAGCACAATTTAAGAGATCAGAGCCGAAAAGGGTGTAAATTGTCACTTCATTAAAAATGGTAACCCGTTTTTAGGTATATTAAATTTTTCAAGAAGCCGTGAAGCTTGAATTCATAGGTATCAAATCATTACGTGCTTCATGCATTAGGGTATTCAAGGTGATAGGATCATCATGGTTATAATACCCTAAGTAGTTGTTCCAATTTCTCATCCAAGTGTGTAACCAGAAGAATGAAGGAATGATGGCACTTCATGGTTCAGAGTGATTGTTTCATATTGTAGAATGGGAATTCTTCAGTATACTTCATCAAATATTTCCAATCAATGTAGCAACACGACCACATTGTAAAAATCATCGTGGTCCATTTTCCAGCCTCAACTTCTTCAAAAGGGATCTTCATGAGTGAGAAGTGTGGTCACCAAAGGAATCATTCAAAAATGTTTCTAAACACTCAGTTCAAGGTTTTTGTGTGCCATATAGGGAGGATTTATCATGGTGTAAATAGTTCAAGTTCTAGAGTTCATCGTCACATTAGAGCATTTCACCGATTCAACGATAGAGTTGGTCTTTATTGGAGACAATTTTTTCTTCATTCAGGCTTCATAACGTATTTTTCCCTTCTTCTCTCTTTCTCCCTCTTTATTATCTCTCCTTTCTAATTCTTCATTGGGCTTCATAATTTTATTTTTTCATATTCACTTAAGTGAAATATTTTAAAATTGTAAAAGTATTTTCTCAAAATTATAAGAGAAATACTTAATTTAATGGAAAACGAAAAGTCACAAGTGGAATATGGAAACGAAGAGTCATGTGAGGGAGGTGAGAGGTCAATTCACATTGTTATAAATTGGGATGGCCTCTCCATTCCAAAGGATCCTATATTTTTAAAATTTCCACTCTGTAGAAATTTTGGATTGTAGTTGTTGAAATTTGTGTCAATGCACATGAAATAAAAGCTACATTTCTTCGATTATCCTTTTCTTGTATTTCCTCTATCTCTCTCTTTTATGCACTTTGCAAGCATAGTGATCCCAAAAGATATTTGTATCTTTGATAAATGAATCCAAGAACTTTGTGTCTAGTTTGTTCTTCTCACTAGATAGCTTCATTGTTGCTTTCCTCTATATTGATTATTGAACTACTCTAGTTACTAGGTGTGTACTCTGTAATTTTCCTACTCATGGCAGTAACTTTCCTTTCCTAATTTCCTTCCTCCCTACATCGTTGTAATTTCCTCCCTTGTACCCTTGTACAATAATATTTCCACAGGTTTAATGGAGTTTCCATGTGTGATCCTTTTCCTTTTGGGATAACCCATAGTAGTAGATAGGATTACATTAGTTTTCATTCAATAATGAGAGTCACACCATTCAATGCAGAGGGCGTAGCCCCATGATCGTTGGTGGAGACACCTAATTTTCCATACCAAAAATTTTCTCACCAATTTGGAAGGAGTTCCAATATATTATAGTAATAGGATTAAGAGATATTTCTAGTAGTGTATGGTTTGTGTCTTGATGATGAGGTATGATGGGTCATCCATGTCAGTTTGTGGAGAAGAAGGTTGCTTTGTCTTTGGGAAAAATTTTCTCAGATGAAATATTGAAGTGGTTGAGGAATGAAATGGATTTTTATTATTACTATCATTTTGAGAGTGAATCAAGATGAAATTTTTTCCTAGTAAAGGAATTTTGAGGTCTTGGAAGTGGCAAAAATGGTGCAAACTAGTTGAGTTTGTAAAACTACTTTCTGGGTAGATTGTTTTGATGAAGAGGAAAGTTGTTGTGGTTGGAAAACATGGATATTTCAAGGGCTCTAATATGAATGGAAGTTATGTAAAGGTCATAAGGATTCCATTGAGTGCATAAATTCCATAGTTGAGTTGATCTTGAGTGGTCATGATGCCCCAAAGGTGAAGATAGGTCTTTGGAAATAACTACTTGGTGAAGGATATGAGCCTTTTGAGTTGTGTTATGAATGTTTTGATTGGTAAAATATAATTAACTTTCATGGATGATGTTTTTATGATATATTACACATGTGTGATTAATTTGGGGCTTGAATTATCATGGTTTTGGCATTTGTGGTTTTAACCCATTCTAGTGATGGGGTTTTGAGCCTGCTTTGTGCAAGATGGGTGGTTTGTGGCATGGCTGACCTATATGGGTCATATGTGACCATTTTAATGAATGTATTGGGATTTTATTAATTTTTTTGGGTCAAAATTATGATGAAGGACCGACCTCCCTTGGGTTAGAAAGAAGAGAAACATATTTAAGTAGTGTTTTGAGTTCATTTGTGAACAAGTTGTGCATGGGTAAAAAGTGCGACCCAATAACATGCATAAAGGAATTAATTGAGAGCTGAAGAAGTGTGTTATAGTTTGAATAATTTTATAAGGCATGTATGTAAGGTTTTGAGACCAAGACAAGTCCATGAAATACCTAGAGAGAGCGAGTTGAAGAAGGTGTGCTTGAATGAGGGTTTGAAGGAATTTGGAGATGAATTTTGGGATCACAATCAGCTATGGTATCAGCATATTTTTAGTGGTCATAATTCTGAAAAATATCTTATGATGATTCATATTCATATGATTCTCTTGTTGTGAGTAATATCAACAAGGGTTTAGGGGTTGGTGCTCCTTGTGGGGTTGGTGCCTCACTAAAGAAATATCTTGTGATGTGTAATATTCACTTGAGTATTTGTTGTGAGTAATATCAACAACAATTGGTGTGTTTTCTTCCCCTTGAGGTTTTCCCACTTATATTTGGTGTCTTGTGTACTCTCTCTTGTGTTGTGATATTGTGAATGGTTAATACACATCTAATATGCACATGTATGGTTATGAATGATGTATGGACAACTTAATTGATGAATGTATGGTTTGGTAAATGAAGTAAAATTATTGTAGGACTGATTCACCCCCGCCCTCTTAGTCCATTTTTCTTCCAACATTTGTCTCCTTTTTGGTCACACACAATGAAATCCATGTATGAAACGATGAAGAATGTAATTTTATAACTCGAGTCTTATGAGGATTATGCATCTTACATCTGGAAGAAATTAGTAAAAGTGTGTAGAATATTGGATCCCCTTCACTCATGAAACATTCATCCTTGAAGGGACTCCTAAATTACTTCCAATAATTGGTCAAAAAGAGACAAGATATCCCTTTTCCTTCAAATAGAATGCATTGGAATCCCTCGCGAGAGATTAGAGGATATATCTCTAATACCATGGGAGATCATAAAGTATGGTTCACACAGTGAAAATCCCTTTTGATATTCATAATACTTGGATCAATCCTTTGGAGTTTGTTTGTGTCCCAAAAGTAAAGGAATTTGCATTCCTAATGACTCGGTTCAGAAAAGAGATCAAGGGAAAGGATTTCATCCATGGATAATTTCCAGAAAGTCCATCAAGAGCACGATCTTCATCATCAAAAGCTTCTTTATATTGATCACTTCTCTCTTCTTCCTTCTTTGTCTACATTCTAACTCTTCACCAAGAATGTACTTTTTGTCTATTTTGTCTTATTCACTTAAGTGACCTTTTAATTATGCATTGTTAAAGTTATTTTTCATAAATAATAAAAGAACTTAAAGTTATTCCTAGGGAATATGAAAGGTTGCAAGTAGTAGAAATTTTAAAAGTCACTTGGGTTATATGAAGAGATACTTTTTAAGGCTATATATTGGGATGGATTTTCCATTCCAAAGGGTGATATTTTTTTCTCCTACTACTACAAGAAAGGATTATTTTTTATCTCCTTATCAATGTTCGTTTACTTCCTACTTTCCAACTATGCAGGATTTGTAGTCTTGGACAACAAAGAAATAATTTTTTTCTTTCGGGAATAAATCAATAGAAATTCGTATCTTTGATTTTTATTCTTGTTTCTTACATAGTTGTTTCTCTTCCTATTGGATGTGGACCTAATATGGTTAATGTTTTGAAATTTGTAAGTGCCTACTCACAACCTTAGCCCTATCCCTATTTTCCTATCTCCTCTTTATCTAATTTTAAGAAAAATCCTCCCTTATATTATATTGTCTTGTGTTTTTGCATGGGAAAACTTCACGAAAAATGAGGACAACTATCACCCTAGTGTCAAATTGTCATGTCATACCTTCCCAGACACCCCGGATGAACCTACCCCTCGTTTCAAGTATAGTATTACCTTCCAAGATTCCATTTGTGATGTCACTAGTCCTCCTTTAGGTGATTTAGGAAAAAACAAAATCACTCAAGTATGTTGGAGCGATAGTTTTCAAAACAAGCTTTCTAGCACACTTAGAAGTGACTTTCATCATACTTTCTAAGCCAAGTGCATCATCATAAGAGAATAATGAATGACCTATATTCATCATGGAGATGTATTGAAGAGCCCATATCATTGTGTGATAGATTGAGTAAAATTTGGGAACAATTGGAGGTTTAGGAGCCAGGTCACTGAAAGTTAGTTTTTGAGGCCTAAAGAGATTGCACCAAAAAAACACCTGATCTTCAAGGAATAATTATGGGTTATGGTCCAAAAAATATATCATTGAAATATATTTTAGTCCCCCACATGGTGGAAAAAATAGATCATCTTCAAGCACCATGCATTTTCGAGCCATCTCATTCTTTCCATGCACAACGAGAAATACTAAGAAAAATGAGACATTTTGAGGTTTTTCAGTCATAATAAATCCTTGGGACCCTCACCATTCTTCTCAAAATGTCTTTATCATGAAAATTCATATAAATAAGTGACTAAAAACTCATTTGGGAGAAAAATTTATGACCTTCACAAGTCAGCTCTCAAGGTACGCTCTTTGGTACTTAGGAAATTTTCTAAAGAGATATGTGGCATCACTAGGTTAAGGAAAATTTTCATGTCCCCTTTACACCTTAAAAAAGGGACATGATGTGCAAAAAATTTTTCCCTCCCCCATTTAGCCTTCTAGTCACCCATATGACCTGGACACTCCCTCTTAAGCACCTTTGACCACGTTAACTGCTCCTCCACCTACTCCTGCATGCATGCCACTTTTCACCTTTGTGAGAATAGGGAAATTTTTTATCACCTTTTGAACCTTTCCAAAGGTACAATAAAATTCACCCCACCTAATTTTGGCTTCATGGTTCCTCATATGACCATTTTTGGGCCCCCAGGTGCTTGTTTTAGCCCCCTCCTCCACTTGCACAACAAATGAACACTTGCCACTTGTCATCATGAGGGAAAGGCACATTTTATGTTCCCTTTGAACCTTTTCAAAGGGACATGAGGTGAAAAAAATTCCCCAATATTTCCTTCATATTTCACACTATATAAACATGAGGACTTAGCCATTTTTCTCATTCTCACCTCCCACATCCTCCACATGCTACAGAATTTATCCAGATCTTTCTCCAACATTTTTGCATCCTCAAATAAAATTTTTCATGCCCCATTATATGAAAAAATAAGAATATAAGAAAAAAATGGATTCATGAAGAACAAAAATGGAAAAATATCGCTAGAAACCCTCGACGTCCATAAAGGAGATTCGATCGTATCTCACAAACCACTAAATAAATCGAAGTGTAATTTTTGTAAAAATCTAGTTTTCTAGGAAACTTGAATCTCCCAAATAAATTTCTTGCATGCACAAGCCAAATTTTTCGTAGTGAAGAAACCCCAAGTTTCCCACGATAAAATTTTACAATTTTAAAATATCTCAATCCAACAATCGTTTTGAGTTAAAAATCTAGAAGAATATTGTAGAGAAAAAACCCATATCAGAAAGTTTGTTTCATCGCAAACCAAGGCCCAGAAACCCACTTTCCAAAAATAGTAAGCCTTCCTACATGGGCACTTGCTATTTTTGGTAAGTCATCACCAAAATCAATTACGACAAAGACAATGTGCACCAAGGACATCTAGAGGTTTGGAGTGATTGATCGATTCCACAAGTGTCAAAAAATTACCACTTACTAAAAATAGTAAGTGTCTTGTTTGGACACTTGCCATTATTAGTAAGCCATCATAGAAGAACAATCTAGGTAGGAGCGAGTATACATAGGGGCAATCAAAAGAACTAACTTCACTCGGTGGGATCAAGAAATTCAAAATTTTACCCATATGAAAGGCATATGAAAGGTCATGTGGGGTGTGGGCAAAGAGTCATCTTCTATTTCTATAAATTGTAAAGGCATCCCCTTTCTAAAAAGTTTTCATTTTTGTAAGCACATGAGAGAGTGATAATGTGAAGGAGAAAAGAGATAGATGATTTTATTCGATTCCCATTTCATACATTATTCCCATTCTTGCATGTAGAATTTTACTCAAGCTTCAATAAAAGAGAAGGTTTTTTCACCTTTTGACTAGGAGGTTTAATTGAGACTTTATATTCATTGAATCTTATTTCGTCTTGTTGTAAATGGATTAATTATTTCTTCTTAAATCTACGTGTGTTGAATTTTCTGGTTAATGTGTGTGGGAATTTGATTGTCTACCCACAACATTAATCCCTCTCCTTTTTCTCACTCCCTTTCCTGTTCTCTTACAAATTTTTCTCTAGCAAGAAATTGCTAGCTTTGTTGCAAGGTCGGTGGAGTGCCCCTATTAGATCCTCGGCCATAAGGCCACCACGAAAACCCATTTTACACGTACATGTAAATACAGAGTTGTACCATTCAATTAAAGGGACTTAGATTCCTAGAGCATTGGTAAGAAATCCACATATTTGTCCAAAAGATAAATTTTATTGCCAATAGATTTTTTCTCTCACCATGGGGTAGACTTGGTAGCATCTCGTACTAAAATACGATCACAAGATCAAGAAAATATAAAAATTAATCTTTCCAAAAGACAAAAAATTGAAAATTTGGAAAAACTAAAAAAGAGCTGATTAAAATCCATTGTTGAAAGACACATTGTCAGTTCCTGCAAGTGACCTTTCGTATTCCATAGTGTCTTTTCATATTCCTATTGCAAGATTTCCTAAAGCTGGCTGAAGGAAGATATACCAGGTTGAACAGGTTGAGAGGTGTGGTTGATTCCACTTTTGAGGCTTTGCAAAATCAGTGAGAATGAATCAAAGATAACCCTTACTAATTTTCTCAAGCCTCATCTCCATTCGAATCTTTAAGTGGTACCCCTGAAAATCCTATTCAAACTCTTGTTGATACTCCCCCTGAAAATTATCCCATATTTCAACCACCATTGAGCATTGAGTTCCCGAGTGAAGAAGAATGAGAACCAAAAGAAGGATTTGAGGAATAATTTGTAGAAGTAAGAGCCAAAGCAGAAATAGAAACAACAATGGTAGACAAAGTAGAAAGACCTCAACCCATTATTTCATGGGGAAGAAATACAAGTCCACTTGCTCTTGCACCCCCTTTCTACAATCTACCAACAAAGGTTCCCACATGAACTTTCCAAATTTCAAAGGTGATGGCACACACATTCTTGAAAAACACATCGCCACCTTCACCACATCACCTGAGATTCTTGGATTCAAACATGAATACATTTTTATAAGGTTGTTCGTGGAATATCTCCAAGAAAAATAATCAGAATGGTTCTACCTCCTTCCTACCTGATCCATCACTTGTTGGAATGACATCAAGTCTGCGCCTTTGAGGAAAGATTCAAATCAATCGAATAGTGTCGGGACCTATTAGTACAGTTGGATAAAATAAATAAAGGATCAAATGAAACTATGAGAGAATTCATGTCCCATTTCGACCGGGTTCTTCGTAGGATACCAAAAGATGATACCCCATCTAAAAACAATGTCAAAAGATTCTTCATCAATTCTCAATCACCGGAGGTAGGATTCTTCCTACAAAGGGTCCAACTAAGGAATCTAGCAGAAGAAAAAATGATGGCCATTGAAGTTGATGATGATCTCATCCTATCTGGAAAGATCAAGAAACCTTCAAAGGGTAAAGCTCAGCATCCTAAAGATGAAAGAACGGATCCATTCTTGCAAAAATTGGAAAATGAAATGGCATCATTGAAGAAGGAAAATTTTGAACGAGTAGCTCCCCAATTTAATAACAAAAATTAGATTGCATGAGCACCTCTAAGGATTTATTTAGAGCTTCCACCCTTCAATGCAAGTGGTATACTTCAGAGGATGAAGAAGGACTCGAACAAGAAAGTGAAGGTAGTAATTTCCTAGAGATAGAAGAAGTGGGTGGTGACACTCAAAATGGCCTCATTGAATATCACTCGGGAGTGAAGATGATGATGGTGAAGAGGCACTAAGTTTCTCATGTGTTGTGTTTAATTGCGGCCAAGTCTCAAAAGGGAACATTCCCTTCACTATTGTAAAGAAAAATAAGACTGAAGATCCTCCATAAACAAAATAATTATTCAAGGATCCCCACTCCCACCTTACATGGAGTCTACATTAGAGAAATCTGATCATGTGACAAGAGGGAGGTCACCCATTATCCCAAGTAAGTCTTCCAACGCCTCTTCTAACTCTAAATCCCCTCATGTAAAATTTATTTCTTCAAAAGTTCATGGTGTACCTTTAAAAACCCTCCTTCATTCCCAAACATCTACCACCGGTTCCAAACCTATCCCGACTCGGAAGAAGTCCCTTCATCCCCTTGTACACATCTACTCCTTTTGACATCGTAGAACATGCGAAAGAACCAAAGTGTAATTTTCCAAAAATTAATATTTTTGGACTCACCCCGAACAATTTGAGATATTTGTCTGATATATCAAGAGTGGTAGTTCAAAACCCACTATTGTGACCCCTAGTTCTAAAGGACTACTACCAAACCCACTGCACCTCTATCACAAAACATGCTTTCTCTGAGTGCATCAAAGATCGATAAGGTCAACCCTTTCTATCTCTCTCTCTCCTTGTTAGAGAATATGTATTGAATAATTGCATACTAGATTCAGGTGCCTCTGATAATGTGATGCCTTTGAAGGTTTCCAAATCTCTCAAACTCACCATGACTCTACTCAGTGGCTCTTGTTACTCCGTGGAGTCAAAGGAATTCCCAATTGTAGGTAAGATCAAAGATGCAAAAATGACTCTTGATAAATTTATAGATAAAAAGATGTCGATGGCTATTTTTGGTAGTGGACATCCCAAATTTTTCTGGAATGTTGTTAGGTTGAAGCTTCTGCCAAGAATTGGGAGGAAAAATTTAGATGAATTCATCTTTCGCAACCATACTAGTCAAAGGAGATATGGAGAAGTTTCTTCCTGTGAAGAAGATGAGTTATACAGTGCAAAATTCAAAATGCATTGGATCCAACATCTTGTATCAAGATAGCAGGAGGATGCATCATTTTGTGAAAACTGAAGAGGAGGATGAGATCCCAATATTTATAGGAACAAACATTCCTTCCCAAAGTAATATTGATCTAGAGGAAGCATTGAGAAACTTTGAGATGCAAAAGGGTATCCCCAAATTTCTAGATGATACGATACAAGCCAAGAAGAAGAGGAAGTGGTTCTCAATGATATTCAAGTGGAACAATCAGCTTATATACGTACCCATCATGAGGAGATATTCTCATTCCCATTTGGAGATGAAGATACTCTCAATCATGTCATCCATGAGGAGAAATGGCCAGCTCGTGATGAGCCCTTGGATGGTTTGAAAGAAAAATCCGTGGAAGAACTCGTGAGAGATGTAGAAGAAACAAAATACCCTGAGCTCAGTTTTGAAGTCTTGATGCGAGCTATGGATGTGTAAGACAAACATGAACCCAATTCTAGTTTCTCAAATGATACAAAAAAATGGTCATGATGAAATAAAGCAAGGTGAATAATCCAATGTTCATCCTGAGTCGATGGATGATGAAGGTGATGATGAAATTTAAGTATTTTATTTCCCATTTCAAGAGGAGCACTCTTTCTCTTATGAAGAAGTTGAAACAAGGATTTGTGAAACCTAAAAGTTGAGAATCCCTGAAAAAGACAAAGAAGTGATATAATGTAATGA
Source organism: Taxus wallichiana var. yunnanensis (assembly GCA_018340775.1). Taxonomy (NCBI): domain Eukaryota; kingdom Viridiplantae; phylum Streptophyta; class Pinopsida; order Cupressales; family Taxaceae; genus Taxus; species Taxus wallichiana. The sequence goes on from CM031239.1 coordinate 1,026,831,432, forward strand.
GCCTTGAGATGATGAAGCAATCCCTCCCATCAGTTTTATTGAAGTTAAGAGTGAATATTCTTAGAACAAATGCAAAGATGAGCTCTTGTGAGTTCTAAAGAAGGATCCAGTACAAAAAAAATTAGGAGAGGAAGAAATCATGGGAGATCCTGAGTTAGTTATTGACCTCTTAGCTCGTATGATGGTCTTACAAGATGAGTGTGAGGTTATTTTTAATCCTCCATCGACATTCAAATACCTCCCAATGATATGGGTCAAAAAGATAAATTCAAGGCCCTTTTCAGAAAATATGTGAATGGACACAAATGTGGGAATGAAAAGATCTTTGAAGATTCAAGAAATTTAAAAAAACCAGCTTTGGAGCGGAAATGAGATGCTAAATGAGAAAGAAGCAGTGTGGATGACTAGGGAAGGAAGTTGGCACTCCAAAACTAATTTCAAAGAGAGTAAAAGCAATAGAATCTATGAGAAAATCCTCGAGCATAAAATAACTCATGTAGTCCCTATCTTCCACGGTACACAAATAGTCATGAAAGCACCTAGATTTCAAAAGCAGCTAAGGAAGGAGGCTAATTTCTTAAACCATTCAATGGATTCGCGGAAAATCATCATTTATAATTACCTCTTTCAAGGTGACATCTGAAAAAGAAAAATGCTTGAATGAAAGTGGGTTTCCCCCTATGTTCCATTTGTGATTTTCAGGTATGTGTTTCCCTTTTCGTTGTGTGTATTCTTTCCTTTCCGCTTGGTGTGTATTTTTCCTTTCATGTGTGTGTGTGTGTACTCCTTCTAGCTATTTGTTTGAGTGAATCTATATAGCCCAATGGATAAGGCACTAGTCAAGTATAAAATTGATATTTTGGGATTTCTCATGTCATGCCCTCACTTGAGCTCAATCCATAATGTGTCCTCAAGCTAGAGCTAGTTATCTTCATGTGTCTTTGCATGGGAAATAATCACCCAAAAACATGACAACTATGACCCTAGTGTCAAATTTTCATGGCATACCTTCTTAGAAACCCCAAAATCAACTTATCCCTTAATGTCAAGTCAATATTGCCTTCCAAGATTCCATATATGATGTCACCACGGTCATTCCCTAGGTGATTTAGGAAAAAAAAATCATTCAAGTATGTTGGAGCAATGGTTTTCAAAGCAAGATTTCTAGCACACTTAGAAGGGGCTTTCATCATCCTTTCTAAGCCGGGTGCATCATTGTAAGAGCGGAATGGAGGACCTATATTCAAAATGTAGCTGTATTGAAGATATCATATCATTGTGCAATGGCTCATTGAAAATCTAGAAATATTATACGAAGGTTTAGGATCAAGTCACTTTGAAAGTTGTTTTTAGGCTTAACGAACTTACATCGAAAAAAGAACTTGATCTTCAAGGAAGGATTATGGGAGATTTGGAATGGGTTATGGTCCAAAAATATATCATTGGAAATATATTTTAGTCCCCCACATAATGGAAAAAAATATACCATCTTCAAGCATCATGCATGTTCTGGGCCATCTCATTCTTTTGATGCACAAAGGGAAATCCCGAGAAAAAAGGAGAAATTTGGAGGTTTTTCAGTAATAATAAATCCTTGGGAACCTCACCATTATTCTAAAAATATCTTTTTCATTCAAATTCATATAATATCACCGAAAAACTCATCCGGGAGATCAAGTTATGACCTTCACAAGTCGACTCTCAAGGTATGCTCTTCGATACTTAGGTAATTTTCTAAAGAGATAAGTGGCATAACTAGGTTAAGGCATATTTTCATGTCCCCTTTGCATCTTACCAAAGGGAAAGGATATGCACAAAATTTTCCCTCCCCCATTTAACCTTTTGGCCACCCATATGACTGGACACTCACTCTTAAGCACCTTTGACCGCATTGCCCTGCTCCTCCACCTACTCTTGTATGCATGCCACTTGTCACTTTGTGAGGATAGGGAACAATTTTGAGCACATTTTTCACCTTTACAAAGAGACAACAAGGAAAATAAAATGCACCCCACCCCCTTTTGACTTCATGGTTCCTCATATGACTATTTTCGGCCCCCAGTGCTTATTTTAGCCCCCTCCTCCACTTGCACAACAAATGAAAACTCGCTACTTGTTTTCATGAGGGTAAGGAACCTTTTTATGTCCCCTTTACACCTTTTCAAAGGGACATGCAGTGAAAAAAAATGTGCCCCACCCTTTCCCTTCATATTTCACGCTATATAAACATGAGGACTTAGCCATTTTATCATTCTCACCCCTCACATCCTCCACATGTTTTTGGAATTTATCCAAATATTTATTCAACATTTTTACATCCTTAAATAAGGTTGTTCATGCCCCATGATCTAAAGAAATAAAAAATAAAAGAAAAAATTGGATTCATGAAGAAAAAATGGAAAAATCTCGCCATAGACCCTCGAATTTTGTGAAGGAGATTCGATCATATCTCACAAACCAATAAATGAATCGAGGTGCCATTTTTTGCAAACATATAGTTTCCTAAGTGACTTGAATCTAACAAAGGACTTTCTTGCATGCATAGGCCTGATTTTTGTAGTGAACAAACCCCGAGTTTCTCATAGAATTTTTTAGAATTTTAAAATATCTCAATCCTGCAACCGGTTTTAGCTTAAAATATGGAAGAGTAATGTAGAGAAAAAATCCATATCGGGAAATTTTGTTTCATCACAAATTGAGGCCCGGAAACCCAATTTCCAAAAATAGTAAGCCTTCCTACACGGGCACTTTCTATTTTTGGTAAGTCATCACCAAAAGCAATTTTGACAAAGATGGTGTGCACCAAGGACATCCAGAGGTTTGGAGTGATTGATCGGTCTCAAAAGTGTCAAATAATTGCCACTTACTAAAAATAGTAAGTTTCTTGTTTGGAAACTTGTTATTATTAGTAAGCAATCACGAAGAGCAATCTAGGTAGGAACAGTATACAGGGGAAATCGGAAGAGCTAACTTCACTCGGCGGGATCAAGAAAGTAAAATTTGACACTTACTAAAAATAGTAAGTTGTCTTTTCGATCTTGATGAAGTGTCCTGAGGAAGCAATAAATTCAAATTCATAAGATTTTTTAGTTTCACATTCATGGGTGTAATCAGAGGATCAAAAAGGGGTGGTTTTTCATGGTTTGAGGTGATTATTTGATATTGAGGAAGGACTACTCTTTAGCATTCAAATGCATCATCTCGAGAATTTTTTTGTGTCATTCGAACATGGAAGTTTTGCAAAGATTCATGGTAGGATTGGTTTCAAGCCTCACTCTCTTGAGCGAATCTTCATGAACACCGTTCATGGTCACCAAAGAAGTCATTAAATAGTGTTTTTAAACATTTGGTTTTGCAGTGTTCATGGGTCATCCAAAGGAGGTTTCTATTATTAAGAGCATTTCATGGGATCATCATCTGGAAAGGATCGGTGGATTTCATTAGAGGTGGATTCTTCATCGGCACAATTTTCTCATGTCCCTCTCTCTTCTTTCTCTTTCTTCTCTTCCCCCCCCTCTCTTTCTCTCTCTTCATGTTCTAATTCTTTGTTGGGGTTACACTTTTTCATAATACCTTTATTTTAATTAAAAAGTGACTTTATGATTATAATGTAATAAGTTACCCTTATTTTATAAAAGGGGACTTAATATTTTCCTAAGAATGTAAAAAGTCATAAGTTGTGCAAAGGCATATGAAAGGTCATGTGGGGGTAGGTGAAGAGTCATCTTCTATTTCTATAAATTGTAAAGGAATCCCTTTCCAAGGGGTTTTCATTTTTGTAAGCTCATGAGAGAGTGATCTTGTGAAGGAGAAAAAAATAGCTAATTTTCTTCCACTTCCCATTTCATACATTCTTCCCACTCTTACATGTACAATTTTTCTCAAGCTTCAATAAAAGAGGAGTTTCTACCTTTTAACTCGGGAGATTTAATTGAGAATGTTTTTAATTGAATCTTATCTGGTCTTGTTGCAAATGGCTTAATTATTTCTTCTTAAATCTATGTGTGTTGAAGTTTCCAGTTAATGGATGTGGGACTCTGATTTTCTACCCATAACATTAATCCCTCTCCCTTTTTCTCGCTCCCTTTCCCATTCTCTTACAAAGTCCTCTCTAGCAAGCAATTTCTATCTTTGACACATGGTTAGTGGAGTGCCTGTTAGATCCTCGGCTGTAAGGCCACCACAAAAACCACTTTTTCACATTCATGTAAACACAAAGTTGCACCATTCAAGTAGAGGGACTTAGATTCCCAAAGCGTTGGCAAGAAATCCACAAATTTGTCTACCTGACAAATTTTCTCGCCAACAATATTCCATACATGTAATTTTACATAGGTTTAGTTGAATACTCTTGTATGATCCTCATCCTAATGGCCACACACAAATTCTATTATTTCCTACATTCAATAAATGGGAGCCTCCCCATTCTCAAGAGAAGGGACATAGTCCCCAGGCATTGATTTTAAAATTACTAATTTTTCCTACAACTAATTATTTTGCCAACAATTTTTGGCGCCCACCATGGGGAAATTTTTGTTATTTTGCACCTTGTAATGATCCACAAAATCCATAAAATTAACAAAATACAAAATTCAAAAACATGAAATTCATTGTTTGAAAACCCACTACTGATTATTGTGAGTTACCCTTCTATTGCACAATGTCTTTTCATATTCCTAACTATAAATTTCATATCCTTCATTGAAAAATAATTTACAAGATGGTGGAAATAAGATACACAAGAGATGATGGATAATTTAGCTTTGTTGATCGGTGTTTGAAGAACAATAGCAAATAGATTTTAAACTCCCTTTTTTTACAACAAAACAAGTTGGCGAGATTTCTTCCCCAAATTTAACCTTGAATTTCTTCTTAACGATCCTACAAAAGACATTGTTGTACCAATAGTAGATCTTATTCCTTCATAAGAAGAAGAATAATAAATGGTTGCACACTGTACCATGGGGAAAAAAGACAGCATGTTGGCTCTACCTCCTCCACTTCATGAGTTACCTAGAGGATTGAGGAATAACTTCCCCAAGTTCAAAGGGGATGGAAAACAACACCTAAATGAACACATAAATTTTAATTTATCACAACTTGTGGTGTCTTGGGAGTGGAGCATGATGATGTGTCAGTCCGCTTGTTTTTGGAATCATTTTAAGATGTCACTAGGGAGTGGTTCTATCATCTACTTAGAAGATCAATAACAAACTAGCCATAGATGAAGACTAAATTCAAGCCTAGATTCAAAGAAACTGAATATACTCACACAATGGTCTCAGTTGAAGAAAGAACCAAATGAGGATTGAGATATTTCATCACCAAATTCAATAGGTTTCTTTATAAAAAATATTCAAGCTGCAAGTCCTACTGAAGACAATTGATTTATATTATTAACAAACACTCAATTGTAAGAAGTTGGATTGATTCTAAAGAGATCTCAACCCAACACCTTAGATAAGGCTCAAGAACTCATAGTAGATGTAGAAGATGACCTCATCATGTCAGGAAAAATTATAAAAGGGTTAAAAAAGATAAGGCTTGGAGTTTTAATTTTGTAACTATGGATCCTTTAGTGTAAAAACATTACAATGACTTGTTTTCTCTTAAAAAATAGCTCGCTCAAAGCACCCCATACAAGGATACAATGAGGAAGGACTTCTAGAATAAGAGAATATTTATTGGTGCAATTTAGAGGTTTTCACTTGAATATCCTCCTATCAATGTCACTTTTAAGACACATTTAGATGAGGAAAATTAGAAAGAGATTATTTTGGAGGAAGAAGATGAAGAAGAAGGTGGATTTCTCGTTGAAGAGATATGCTACGGAAGTTGGATTATTTGTTGGCATGTGGTCCTAATAGGTGTTTTCATTGATGAAAAACAAAATTAATGAAAAATTGAATGTTTTATTATGATTTCATGATGATGTCATTGATGTTAACATATTGGTTCAGATTTGTTTATGTTGATACATTGGTATTCAGTGAGGTGTGCTTGCTCTAGCAAGCCCATACATGTGCCTAGGAGATGCAACATGATAGTATGAGCTTATTGGATGCTTGGGAATCATGTTTACATGATGGATATAATGTTTTGAGGGTGCTTGGGAAATCACAACAATGGCATGGTGTGCGAGTGCAGGGTGGATCACTATGTTATAGGTGCTCATTGGGAGTAGGTATGACAACTTGGAGGTGTGATAGTGTGGTTTGGAGATATATGAGCTAATGGAAGCATGAATTTAGATATATTATGATGTATCAAGTATTTTTGGTTATTTACAAAGGTTCTATGATGATTTATTACATTATTTCAGTTGATCCCTAAACTTCTACGGTGAGGAACAAAAATGCAATCATAGCTAAGCCTTAGTATGATGAAGAGATGGATGTATGGAATTAACATTATGATTATTAGAAATGTTAGAGAGATGATTCATAGTTATTTTATAAAAATTTAAGGTTTCCATGACATGAATTTTTCTAGATATGACTAATTATGTAAGACAAGGTCAAAATCTAGTGTATTTCATTTCGAAGTTGAACATTAGATGCTCGTTATGAATAGTGAGATTTTCATGGGACCTTGTGGATTTCAGAGAAGATTATATGGTTATTTTATAAGTTTAAAAAAAAATGAGGTCATTTTATCATCAGTATTTTATGAACGAATGTTAAGAAGGTAAAAGTGGTCTAAAACCTTAGTTAAACCCTAGCTAGGAGTAGTTTGTAGAGAATCAAGTACACTGACCTAGTTTTGATTGGTTCAATATAATTAATGATTGTATGTTGTATAGGAATCTTTTATATTTCTAAAAATTTATGGTTGAGGTCATGGTGATGAGTAGGCCCCACCTAAAAATAATAGTTTTGAAGAAGGTTTTAGGACAAGATGGTCCAAATGAGTAACATGCAAAATTGATGGTGCATGATGTATGAGAGTTTTTATTGATGTAAATGGATTTTTAAAGATAATTTCATATAGGTATATGGTGTTTGAGGTCCAAATAGGTTGACTGGTCAAAGGGCAGTTTTGGGGTCTCAAATAGCAGGGTTCAATAAAATGGCTATAACTTGAGCTACATGTAGAGTTTTGAAGTGATTAAAGTTGTGTTGGAAATAGGATTCAGATATATTTCCAGTGATATGAGTTTTTTCTCATGATGATGTGACTTTATAGGGTTTCAGGTCATTCTTTGGACATGAATATTTTTGACAGTTCAAGACAACATGTGTTCTAGTGAAAGTTTGATGTTGTTTGAGGCATGAGATGGATTTGGTGATGTTTACTATCATATGTAATGTTAATATGGATTAATTATGAATCAAATGAATCCATTTATAGGTCTTTAATATTTGTATAAATTATTTTATGAGCTAATCTTTGGAAATAAAGTTTTTGGCAAGTTGATCTGGTGAAGGAAAAAGTAGTTGTGGTTTGAAGAGATGGATGTTTCATGACTTATAACTTGATTATAAGTATTCCAAAGGTTCTTAAATTTACATAAAATGGTTGCATGGCATATGTTTCCCTTGTTGAAGTGATATGGTTGCCTTATGAAGTTTCTATGGTCTTTGAAAGGTGTAGGAAACAAGCCATTTCGAGAATTATAAAGTGGCTCGGGCCCGATAAATGAAATAATTTGATTGGTTGATATTAATTGAGACCATGTATTAATGTTAAATGATATTGTAATCATGTGTGATGAGTTTAGGGTCATGAAAAAGTATGGTACTAATGTTAGGGAAATTTTAAGATTGTGCCCATGAGGTTTGAGCCATTTTTGACGCATGAAATGATGGTTTGAGAAAGGCCGACCTAGTTGGGTCACTTGTGACTATTGTATTTAAATGTTTAATTGTTTCCTTGATGTATGGGTCAAACAAAAATGAGGGAAAAGGTTGTTCCTAAGTTTGAAATGAGGAGAAGCATATAAAAGCATGTTTTTAGGTGCTTTTTAGAACTAGTTCTGTGTGTGCATGTGGAGAGACCTAGGTGAGAGTTGATTGCAGGTGTTTGAGAATGATTTGAGGATGATACAAGTTTTTTTAGGTGAAGAAAAATTATAGGACATGAGAGAAAGAGTTTTATGATTTTTAGAGTGATTGAAGAGCTTGTTTTGTGAAGTGTGATCACCTAGGGTTTGATTGAAGAAGTGTGAGATGGAAATTGGATCTCAATAAATTTTGGGAGAAATAAATCAGAGATATAAACATTATATGGTTTTTGAGTGGGTGATTGATCATATTGGGGGTTGTAGCCTCCTTGTGGAGTTGGTGCTTCACAAAATTAGGGGTTAGTGTTGTTAGGAATTAGAGAACAAATATGCAGAAACAATTACTCAAATCACAGCAGTAGGAAACTATATAACACAAGTATACATGCAAAAATATAAAAGCATAAATAAATAATACACAAAATAAGACAAGACAATATTTAACATGGTTCACCCAATGTGGGCTACGTCCACCAAGAACTTGCTTAGATTTTATTATCAACAAGATTAAAACAACTCTCACAGTCTTCTCTCAATTATGAACTCACAATAGAATTCCAAAGATGTTAAACCACAATTGACACTCAATTGCTTCACCTTGATCACTCTTGATCACCTCTTGATCATTAAGACTCAAGACCTCTTGAACACACAAGATATCTTCAAGATACCCTAAATCCTTTATTTATAGGATTACAATCCTTTAAGAAGTTCAAAAGCTGACCCTAGAACTTTGAAAGTCATGATATTTCATCTTCCCATGGCTGGAAAATAAATGGTCATGACCTTTCATCTTCCCAATTCAAACTCCACACTTCAATACTGATTTGAGAAGACCAAAAATAGGCTCCACACCCCAACAATCTCCCACTTGGAGACTATTCCTACTGAGAAAAGTTCTCAACCCTTCATTATCAACCATGAAGGCCAATCAAAGTTGAACACAACTTCAACTTCTCCCTTGTGACCACCTTGGTCATCATATCCACAGGATTCTGATTGGTATGAATCTTTTCCAGCTTCAACTTATCTTCTTCCAAAGCTGCCCTGATGAAATGATATCTCAGTTGAATGTGCTTCATCCTAGAGTGAAAAGTGGAGTTCTTCGCTAAATGAATAGCACTCTGACTATCACTATGTAGTCTCCCAACTTCCTGCTTATGATCCAACTCATCAAGCAACTTCTATAGCCAAATCATCTCCTTGCTTACCTCTGTGGCAAAAACATACTCAACCTCTGTGGTTGACAAATCCACAACCTTTTGTAACCGTGAAATCCAACTCACCAATGTATCACCAATCGTAAATACATAACCTTTTGTGCTCCTCTTGCTATCCAAATCTCTGTCATGTATAAATCTACATAACCACGTAATGTAGTGTCTAATCCACTGAAACAAAATGTTTCTCTCATGGTCCCTCTCAAATCTTTGAAGGATCCACTTCTTTGCTGTGAGTGATCTCTACCTAGATCACTCATAAACTTTCTCACTGCTCCCATTGTACATGAAATGTCAGGCCTAGTGCATACCATAGCATACATCAAGCTACCAACCACTGATGAGTACGGTACCATGGACATCTGGATTTTATCCTCCTCAATCTTGGGACTCTGCTCCTTTGATAATTTAAACTAAACTACCAAAGGGGTACTAACCAATTTAGCATCCTGCATACTAAACCTCTCCAATACCTTATTTATGTACTCTTCTTGAGATAACACCAGCTTCCTCTCTTTCCTATTTCAAGTTATTCTCATACCAAGGATTTTTTTGCTTCCCCCAAATCCTTCATAGAAAAGGAGTCACCTAGCTGCTTCTTGAGTACCTTTATTTCTGCATGTTCTTCCCTGCAACAAGCATATCATCCACATACATGCACATAATAATATAAATATGATCAAGAAACTTCTTGATGTACACGCAATGGTCTGAGTGACACCTGGAGTAACCTTTATCTTACATAAAAATTTCAAACTTTGTGTACCACTGTCGTGGAGCTTGTTTCAGGCCATACAAGCTCTTCTTCAATTTTCACACTAACCTCTCCTTTCCTTTGACCTCATAACCCTGTGGCCGCTACATATACAATTTCTCCTCCAACTCACCATGAAGGAATTTAATCTTCACATCAAACTTCTCTAAGTGCAGGTCTTCTACTACTACTAAACCAAGAATAGTTCTAATAGAAGTCATTTTAACAACAGGAGAAAAAAATTCATCAAAGTCTATACCTTTCTTTTGTGCAAATCCCTTGACCACCAACCGGGCCTTGTATCTTTCCGACTCCATCTTCCTCTTTGATTCTATACACCCACTTGTTCTATAATGCTCTCTTTTCCTTGGGTAGCTCCACCAGATCCCAAGTCTAGTTTTCCATAAGAAATCTATGTTCTTCATCCATGGCCTGCTCTCACTTCTTCTTGGCATCCACCTGCATTGCTTTCTCAAAAAAATATGGCTCTCCACTGTCAGTGAGCAATAAATAATTCAAAGATGGAGTAAATCATTCCGGTTCCCTTCTTACCCTAGAAGACCTTCTCACCTTAGGAGTTTGGGGTTCATGATGAGTACGTTCTCGAACCGGCTTACTGGAACATCTGCCGCACTTTGAATTGACCCATTAAAAACCTTGTTGTCCACAATGTCCTCTAACATTGTGTATTCTTTCTTTGATTCCTCTTTCTGTTCCTGCAACTGATCTTTATACATGACTTTTTCATTAAAGACAATATCTCTAGACCAAAATATTTTCTTTTCCTTAAGACTCTAAACATGGAAACCAAAGTCATCCTCACCATATCAAACAAAGGTGCATTTCTCATACTTAGCCTCTAACTTGGTCCTATCATCTTTATCAATGTGAACAAATACCTCACATCCAAATACTCTAAGAAATGAGTAATCAATTTTCTTACCAGACTAAGCCTCCTCAGGTGTACCTCCATCCAAATCCATAGAGGGTCCTCTGTTAATTAGATAAATAATTGTGCTCACCACTTCTACCCAAAACATGAGTGGCAGCCCCGCATGTAACCTCATGCACATAGCATGATCCATGATTGTCCTGTTCATTCTCTCTGACACTCCATTTTCTTGTGGAGTATTTGGAACCGTTCTTTTCTTGTGGATCCCATTTACCAAACAAGTAATCAAGAAATTCATTGCTGCAATACTCCTCTCCATTATCCAGCCAAAGATATTTCAACTTGAGACTGTTTCATTCTCAACCAAGGCTTTCCATCTTTTGAAGGTTTCAAACACATCAGATTTCTTTCTAATGCAATATACCCAAACTTTTCTAGTTGCATCATCAATGAAAGTGACATAATAACATGAACCACCAATAGAGTTTACCTTAGCTAGCCCCCATACATATGTATGCACTAAATCTAACTTACCCTCCTTCCTGGTAGGTCCAACCTTGAGGAATCTCACCCGCTTCTGTTTTCCATAAACACAGTCCTCACAGAAGTCTAAATCTAACTCCTTTAATCCAGAAACCTATCCTTTATAATCTGCATGCCCTTTTGACTCATATGACCGAGTCTGGTGCCACAAAGTTGCATCTCCATCTGCAGCAACTAAATTACAATAATCAGCACCACTAGTTAAATACAAAGTACCCATTTTCTTACCTCTTGCAACCACAAGAGCTCCCTTAGTAACCTTCCAATAATCCACTGTAAAACTAATCGCATGTGACCATCACTTCCCGATTAATCTTGATATCAAATTCCGCCTCAACTTAGGAACATGCCTAACATCCTTAAGTAGCCATGTGTTCCCATTCGCATTTTCACCGAACACAACCTTTCCCTACTATTCGTATGGTTCATCATCACCAAGATATACATGTCCAAAATCTCCTTGAACAAAATCAGTAAAATAATGTCTATGTGGGGTGGCATGGAAAGAAGCCCCTAAATCTAACACCCAAGACTCAACAATATTATCTAAAGAAAGAATTAAGGCATCTTGAAAAACATCACCTGTTGCCACATTTACCTCTTTAGTTTCCTCCTTGTTCTTCTTATCCCAAAGAGCCCAACAATCTTTCTTATCATGACCAACCTTCCCACAGTGCCAACATTCTAACTTACTCTTGGACTTTGACCTTCCACGATCATTTGACTTCCCACGATTACCTTTCCCTATATACGTTTGTCTCCCTCTACTCTCCACCGTCAAAGTGTTTCCAAAAGTAGAAGAATATCTGGTGCTCTTCCTTCACATTTCCTCACTTAGGATCACACCTATTACATCCTCAAACTTTAGATTTGAATTATTAGAGACCGAATTACTTACAGCCATAACCAAGTTGTCCCAGTTATCTGGTAAGGAACACAAAATCAACAAATCCCTGAACTCATCATCAAAGTCAATTTTTACCGAGTTTAACATACTCACAACCATATTAAATTCATTCAAATGAAAAGCAATAGAACCATTCTCAGAAATCTTCATATCTAATAAATTTTTCATCAAAAATATTTTATTAGAGGAAGAGGGTTTTTCATATAACTTCCCCAACGCACTCATGAGACCTTCTATGGTCTTCTCCTATGATATTTTGAAAGAAACTGAAGATGTGAGGCATAACCGAATTACCCCAAGTGCCTTTCTATCCAGCAACTCCCAATCCTCATCCGAAATGGTTGTAGGTTTCTTTGATTTTCCAGCCAAAGTAATATGGAGATCCTTTTGATATAAGTAATCCTCCATTTTCATCTTCCACAAACCAAAGTTCTGCCCATTGAACTTCTCAACCCTTGATATGCCCTCATTCGCCATAGCTCCCACTCAAGCTAAACTTTCCCTGTGATTTACCACTTCAGCAAAAAACCACCAAATCTCTGATACCAGTTGTTAGGAATTAGATAAAAATATGCAGAAACAATTCCTCAAATCACAGTAGTAGGAAACTATATAGCAGAAGTATACATGCATAAATATAACAACATAAATAAATAATGCACAAAAGAAGACAAGACAAGATTTAACGTGGTTCACCCAATGTGGGCTACGTCCACCAAGAACTTGCTCAGATTTTATTATCAATAAGAGTAAAACAACTCTCATAGTATTCTCTTAGTTATGAACTCACAACAAAATTCCAAAGATGTTAAACCACATCTAAACCACAATTGACACTCAATTGCTTAACCTTGATTACTCTTGATCACCTCTTGATCACTAAGACTCAAGACCTCTTGAACACACAATATATCTTCAAGATACCCTAACACCTCTATTTATAGGATTACAATCCTATAAGAAGTCCAAAAGATGACCCTAGAAGTTTGAAAGTCATGATCTTTCATCTTCCCACGAATGGAAAAGAAACTGTCATGACCTTTCATCTTCCCATGGCTGGAAAATAAATGGTCATGACCTTTCATCTTCCCAATTCGAACTCCACACTTCAATACTGATTTGGGAAGACCAAAAATAGGCTCCACACCCCAACAGGTGCTCCTTGTAGGGCTGGTGATACTTGTGGGGTTGGTGCCTCACTAAATTCAGAAACAAATCAATATAATATTGTGTTTCGTGGGTTTTCTTCCCCTTGAGTTTTTCCTCTTATATCTTGTGTTCTTGTGTTGATTCTGTGTTTCTTGGTTTCTTGCATTTTTTATGGTATATGGTGTGCACACATTAAGTATTAATTAATTGGATATTGTGGTTGAATGGTTATGTGGTTTTTGAGTATTCAGATATGAAATTGAATTTAATTTTTTTTAAGTATTGATTCACACCCATCCCTCGAGTCTATCATGCCTCTAACAATTGGTATCAGAGCAGGTCCTTTTTGCAGAAGTTTGACAACTTGAAAGGAGATCCTTGAAGCAAAAAATGGCAAGGACTATAACTAGAAAGCCACCATTGTTTGATGGATTAAATTACATTTTTTGGAGCATGAGGATGAATACTTTCATCATGGCACAAGGGTTTGATGTTTGGGCTGCTATAGAAAATGCTTATGTTCCTCCTGCTAATTCTCCAAGCACTGAAAAAGAAAAGACTGATTATATCAATAACTCAAGGGCTTTCAATGCAATCCTAAGTGGGCTTGGAGAATCAAAATGGGAAAAGTAATGCACTGCAAGAATGCAAAGGAAGCATGGGACAAACTACAAGTTCTCTATGAAGGTGACTCAAAGGTAAAAATTGCAAAACTTCAAACTTTTAGAAATTAGTTTAAAAGCCTTAAAATGAATGATAATGACTCAATTTCTACATGCCTTCTTAAATTTGATAAAGTTATGAATAACATGAAGGGTTTAGAAGATGGTGTGAAAGAAGAAGTTGTGGTTCAAAAGGTTCTAAGTTCTTTTACTTCTAAGGTTTTTTGCTGTTGAAGAGGAAAAAGATCTAACCACCTTGAAATTAGATGAGTTACATGGTACTTTGATTGCTTATGAAATGAGGATAGGAGACTCAAAACCAGCCAAGAAGGAGATTGCATTCAAATCTGAAATGAAGAAAAAGACAAGAAGGTAAGGGATGATGATACCACTCTAGAGATTGAAGATGAAGATATTTTTTCTATGATGGCTAGAAGATTGAAGAAAGGTTCTGGTAAGTATAGAGGTAAAATTCCATTCAAATGTTTTAATTGTGGAGAAGTAAGAAATTTTTCTACTAAATGTCCTCATAGGCATAAGAAGGAGAATGATGATGTTTAAGATCATGAGGAATAACCTAAGAAGAAAAACTATAATTTTTTCAAAGGTAATAAGAACTTTAAGAGGCCTCCTCATAAAAATGATAAAAAAATTTATTCAAATCAAAATGATGAATTTTCATATGAAAGTAGTGGTGTATCAGACTTTGAATCTAAAACTGAATATGAAAGCATAGGAAATGAGGCCTTATTCATGACTAAAGAAGCTATGAGGTCTTCAGGTGATGGATCTTCTTTATTAGGGGATTTTATTTCTAGTTATGGTAACTATTCTGATAAGGAATGTGAAGATGACATAGATGATCTTGAGAGTGTCAAAAGAGAACTTGAGCAAGATGAAAAAGAGAATCAAAAACTGACTTTGCAGAATAAAGGAATATGAAAATTAGTTTCATAAGTTAGATGAACAAGTATGTGGTTGAGTCTACAAAACTAATTGAAGCAAACAAGTTGCTAGAAGAAAAGGTGAATTTTCTTGTCTCTAACATGTAGGATAAAGAGAATTTGTGCACCAAGTATGAAAAATATATAAAGTTTTTGAGGGCTAAGCTGTTAGAGATCAGTAAGAAGACTATGTCCTTGTAAAAATTTGAAAAGAGTGCTAAGGATCTAGATGACCTACTTGGAAAACAAAGATCTATATAGATGATAGGACTGGTTTGGGATTCAAAGAAGAGCCTAAGGACAAATATCTAAAGCAAGATGTTGGTGTTTCAAGCAAGGAATCAAATAAACCTATTATGAAAGAAGAAAAGAAAGTGACACCTATCAAGAACAATGAAAAATCAAGGTCCATTAGACAACCCAATGCTTCAAGGTATGAAATAACTTTCAATGGTCATTGTTTTACTTGTAATGATTTTGGTCATAGAGCTAATGAGTGTAGGAGATACTCTAGAGATGATCATCCTTGGAGATACAATAGAAGTGAGTTTTCTAAAAGAATAGTATGTTATAATTACAATGAACAAGGTCACACTACTAGGTATTGCTTACATGATAGACCTAGTCAAAATGAAGGACTCAAAATAAATAGCTCAGTTGTTTGCTACTATTGTAATGAGATTGGTCATGTGGAAAGATTGTTATTTCATGCTTATTCAAGAACAAAAATATATGAATCAAAGGCCTAAAATGCATGGGAACAACTTTCAAGATGTTATAATGCAAAGTAATGACTCTAGAAAGACATGGGAACTAAGGAAAGACAATGTTCTCCCATCAAGAGCCAATGATATTGAGAAGATAGCTATAATTCAATCCTTGGATCAAAGAAGAGGGGATTAAGGAGTTTTTCAGCTTCCCAAGAAGGCTTGGGACCTCTTTAAGACCTTCTTTTAGGTCTTCATGGAGCCTATATACCTTCACTATTCTTCTTGAAGGTATATCATTGCATATGAAACATATAGGAGAGGGGGAGATGTATAAGTCATTGTGTGACTCCTCCTCAATTTCAATGTATGTGTGTGCATGCTCCTCGTAGTCTTGTGTTGGATCATGTTGTTGGTTCTTATGAAATAGTCTTGATAATCAATCTTATGTCTCTGAGTTGCACTTGTAAGAAGCTCATATGATCTATGTATGTGATCTCATGGTGGTTTTCCCATATTTATTTTGTCATGTATGATTTATTTTCATCTTGATATGTTTCCATGTGTGTTTTAAATGTTTCATAGGCCTTGAATATCATGCTCATTGTATTTGTGTCCTAATAAGTCAGTACGTATTTGCAACACCGAGTCTTGTGAAAAATTTCATTGTCTTGTTTGAGTCCTTAGGATGTCATAAGGGGTTGTCATGAGGTATAAATGATCTTGATAGGTGTAACATATTTTCATCCATATGTGTTAAGCCAAAAGTGTGGTCAAAGCATTGAAAAGGGTGTCTTGCATATCATGTCAAGAGTGTTGTCGATTTCTAGTGATGTGTGTTTAATTCTTGGCCTATGAAGGTCTCTTATGTCTTTTAATGAGTTCCACAGGCATCTACATCACTCCTAACAAGTTGGAGTATCTCTAAGAAGATGGTGAAGGTGATCAAGTGATAACTTGATCATTTTATGGTTGGAAAGGCAATCTCTAAGTAAATGATGATGGTTACAAGTATAAATTCAATGTTTTTATTCTCCATAGTCATGATGAAGGTTCTCATATACTTTAATTTTCTCTACATATTTTACATGTTTTGGAAGTCATCAAAGATATGTATGGTGTACTTTGAAGCATCTCTACTATATATTGTGTCTTGTCACGTGTGGATGATGAGACTTCATGGAAACTCAATTTTGAAGGGTCAAATGATGGAGTTATGAGTCAAAATTTGGAGCATATTATCTTGGATGCAATAAGTAAAGGATGAAATTAGTTTCAAGTCTTAACAATTTTTTCTCTTCCCAGAATCTATGATAGAGTTGAAAATTTTTCTCATGATGCTCAGTGAGAAAGGTTTGCTCATTAAAACCCTAACTCTTAGATTTCTCAAAGGCTTGACAAGGTAATATATTTGTTAACACAATAAAAAGAGTGTTCCAATTCATATACAAAGTGTCTCATATGTATAAGACTAGTTTTGAAAGATATTCGGTTGCTCTTCATCATGATCTCGAGCAAAGTGTGCATCTTATAGTATAGAGGCAAAGTTGATGGTGTCTCAAGTATGAATGATGGTTTCTTTTCATTATTTTTATGATTTTTGGGTTTATTTTATTTGTGAGTGTTTCAAAAATGTTTATAAGATCATTTGGTGATGATTTCAGATGGTGTGTACTTGAGGGAGCCTCTTGTTGCTCCATGAGGAAAATGAAGACCTATAGGAGTTCAATGATAAAAGGAGGCAGTGTAGGATGTTTTCAAAGATGTGTCATGATTTCTAAAGCCTATCCTCATTTGAAAAGGTATGATAATTCATAGAATATGTTTTGAAAATGTGGTTGTGTAAGAGGAAGGTATTGTTGTTTGCCAAGGCCAAGAAATTATGATTTTTTCTCCAAAATAACATCTTATAGGCCTGTAGGAGCACATTCTCAATATGTTGAAAGTAATATTGAAGTAATAATGATGTATTAACTTATTTGTATGTGAAATTCATGGTGAATATATAGAGAGAAGTATGTTCATGGGATGAAATGATCAATTTTGGGTCAATATGTTGGTTCTTGACCTCCAAGTGAAGCTTGAAAGCTATCTTCTGATCTTTATGAGACGAGAGCTCGATTGGAAAAGGTTATTTTTTTCCTATCCATAGTAGGGGAGCTTGATATAGCTCTCTAAGTAAGAGATATTTTATGTTCAAGAGATAAAAATTCCTTTTTCTACCCTTCTCAATGGAGTTTTGATGTTGTTGTTAGTGCTCTAACAGTGTAGAAATGTTGTCATTGCAAAGAAAATGTTTCTCAAGGTGTGTATGAGCTCTTCAAGACATGGGGAGTGCTTGGTTGATCCTCCAAGAAGTTGAAATGATGTTCTTAAGGCCATCCAAGGTAAGAAAGTGATGTTTTCTCCTTTGTCCAAGTTGTTGATGGTGTGTGAATGCTTATCTTAGTCAAATATGACTATGGAAGACTAAAAATGTTGTTTTGGACCTTGAGAAAGTTGTAAAGTTGACTTCAAGGCATGATAGCAAGGCTAGTAGCTCCAATTTGTTCACTTGAGCTAGAAATGGAGGTATTATTTCCAAGGGAGTGCTATTTGGTTGAGTCAAATCTTGGTTGACCTATGGTTGCATGTTGAAATTGGTCAAATTTTCTCTAAGAATTCATTTTGGACTCATAGTGTTGCTCTTGGTATGAAGAGTAAGAATATGCCTTGTATTGCATGGTTTTTCCTAGATAAGTTGAATTTTTGTCAAATAAGGTGGAGAATTGGTATGGCATGGGAATTCATGTCATTTTTGGCATGTTAAAGGTGTTGATGCCCTATTTCAAGTCTCATTACAATGCCCTCAAGAAGCTCAAAACAGAGTAATAGGTGAAAATGTGCTTGTTTGCATGCCTAGAAGGTAGAAAGTGTTTTTTATCCTAACAAGGTGAGATCATGCTTCTTTCATGATTTTTGGTGATGTTCAGATGTTATGGACGATTTTCCCAAGGGGAGCTTGGTGTTTGCATGCCTAAAATGAAGGAAAGAATCATATTTTGTCCAAAAATCTAGATATGGAGTCACTTTGAGACCTTTTGTTGATTTTTTGAAGTTGAGGTAGGTGAATTATGTAAGCTACAGGGTATGCCTTTGTCATTAATGTAAAAAGGGGGAGAATTTTCAGTGTTTTCCATCAATAACAAAGGCGAGATTGTTGGCATGTGGTCCTACTAGGTGTTTTCAATGATGAAAAACCACCTTCATGACAAAGTGAATTTGTATTATGATGTCATGATGATGTAATTGATGCTAACATACTAGTTCAGATGTGTTTGTGATTATACATTGGGATTCAGTGAGGTGTACTTACTCTAGCAAGCCTATAAAGGTGCCTAGGAGATACAACATGATAGTATGACCTTCTTAGATGCTTGGGAAACATGATGAAATGATGGCTAGCATGTTTTTAGAGTGATTGGGCACTCACAATAGTAGCATGGTGCAGGTACAAGTGGTTCACTATGTTACAAGTGCTCATTGGGAGCAAATATGGAAGCTTGGAGGCATGACAAGTGTGGTTTAGATCTATATGAGCTCATGGAAGAATACATTCAGATATATTATGATTTATCAGGTATTTTTTTTTTTCAAAGGTTATATGATGAGTTATTGCATTATTTTAGTTGACACTAGCTTCTAAAGAGAAGAACAAACATGCAAGCATAGTTAAGTCTTAATGAATAGAGATATGGAGGTATGGCATTGATATTATGATGATTATATATGTTAGAGGGATTATTCATAGTTCTTTTAGAGAAATTTTAGGATTCCGTGATGTGAATTTTTCTAGATATGATTGATTATGTAAGACAGGTCAAAATCTAGTGTATTTCTAGCTCGAAGTTGAACTTCAGATGCTCATTGTGAATAGTGTGATTTGCATGGGAAATTTTGGATTTAAGGGAATATTATATGGTGAGTTTATAATTTTTCACAAAAATAATGAGGTCGGTTGATCGTCATGATTTTATGAACAAATGTTAAGAAGGTAAAGTGGTTTAAAACCCTAGTTAAACCCTAGCTAGGAGTAGTTTGAAGATAATGACGTTACGAACATATTTTTATTGGTTAATAAACATTAATGTTTGGATGTTGTAGAGGATTATGTTATATTTCCATAAATTTATGGTTGAGGTCATGGTGATGAGTAGGTCCCACCTAAAAATAGTAGTTTCGAAGAAAAACGTTTTAGGACAAGATGGTCCAAAGGAGTAACATGAAAAATTAATGGTGAATCATATATGGGAGTTTTTCCTTATGTAAATGGAGGTTTTAGGAAAATTTCATGTAGGTACATGGTGTTTTGAGGTCCAAATAGGTTGACTAGTCAAAGGGTAGTTTTGGGATCTCAAATAGCAGGGTTCAATAAAATGGCTATAATGTGAGTTACATGTGGAGTTTTGAAGTGATTAAAGTTGTGTTGGAAAGAGGATTCAGAGATATTTCCATTTTATTTGGTTTTCCTTGTGATGAGGTGATTCTATAAAATTTTCAGGTCATTCTTTTGATAGTTATATTTTTGGTAATTCAATACATCATGTGTTCTAGTGACAATTTGATGTTGTTTGAGGCATGATATGGATTGGGTGATGCTTCATATCACCTATAATTTTAAGAGGGATTAATTTTGTATCTAATAAATCCATTTTTATGTATTTAATATTTTTATAAATTATTTTATGAGCTAACCTTTAGAAACAGATTTTTTGGCAGGTTGATCTAGTGAAGGCAAAATTAGCCATAGTTTGAAGATATGGATGTTTCATGAATTATAAATTTATTAGAATTATTATAAAGGTTATGAAATTTCCATAAAGTAGTTAAATTTCATTTTTTTCTCTTGTTGAAGTGATATTTTGGCCTTGTGAAGTTTCTAAGGTGCTAAAGGGTGTAGGAAACAACTATTTTGAGAATTACAAAGTGAACTAGGCCCAGTAAATGAAATAATTTGATTGTTTTATATTAATTGCAACCATGTATGAATGTTAAATTATATTTTAATCATGTGTGATGAGTTTTGGGTCATGAAAAAGTATGGTACTAATGTTAGGGCAATTTTAAGATTGTGCCCATGGGGTTTTGAGCCATTTTTGACACATGAAATGATGGTTTGAGATAGGCCGACCTAATTGGGTAACTTGTGACTATTATATTTAAAATTTTAATTTTTTATTTTATGTATGGGTTGAACTGAAAGTAGGTAAAATATTTTTCCTAAGTTTGAAATGAGAGTAGTATATAAAAGCACTTTTTGGGCACTTTTTGGAACTAGTTGTGTGTGTGCATGTGGAGTGACCTGAGTGAGAGTTGATTGCATGTGTTAGAGAATTATTTGAGGATTATCCAAGTGTGTTATAGGTGAATAAAATTAGAGGACATGAGAGAAAGAGTTTGATGATTTTTGTCGTGATTGAAGAGCGTGTTTTATGATGTGTGATCACCTAGGGTTTGATTGAAGAAATCAAAGCTGGAAATTGGATATCCATCAGTTGTGGCTGAAAAAAATAAGATATATACACATAATAATGTGGTTGAGAGGTTTCTTGATCATATTGGGGGTTGTAGCCTTCTTGTGGAGTTGGTTCTTCACAAAATTAGTAGTTGTTGCTCTTTGTAGGGTTTGTACTCTACTAAACTAGGGATTGGAGCTCCTTGTGGGGTTGGTGCCTCAATTAAAAAAATCAGTATAATAATGTGTTTTAGTGGATTTTCTTCCCTTGACAGTTTCCCACTTATATCTTATGTTCTTTTGTTGATTCCTTCTTTCATGGTTGCTTACATTTTTATGGTATATGATGTGAACACATTAAGTCTTGATTAATAGGATATTGTGGTTGAATGTTTATGTGGTTTTTGAGTATTCAGATCTGAAATTCATTTTAAATTTTTATAAGGACTGATTCACCCCCTCCCTCTCAGTCTATTGTTCCCTAACATTATTTGAAAATGCATCTTGATCCGAGAATGATTATGAAGTGACTATAGCTGACATAAACAACCACTCTTGTGATTTTTTCACACGCTCCAAAACTCTTGAGAAAGAGAAATCATATGGGAAGGAAGAGACGAAGAAATATTACCTCCAAAAGATGACTCTAAAACCATAAAAAAATAATAAAGAGAGATTATCCACTTCCTCCATCCATGGAGTCAACTAAGACGAAGCCCGAATCCGCATGCCCTCTCAAGACATCACCTAGTCTAGTTAATTGAAGTAGTCTTACTCATTATAAAAATAATGTTTCTACTCCTACGCCTAAAACTATAAATGTAAAATATACCTCCATTTTTCCTAGATTAAATCAATCTCTTGTGGCTTCTAATGCTAGAAATAGCCAACCTACCATTATTGTCTCCAATGCTCCTGAAAGTTCATCTTCTACCTTTGATATCATTGATCATGTAAAGAAAGCTAAGGTTCATATTTTTGAGTCAGAATATTTATAAACCCATCCTAAACAATTTGATAAGTTGGTCAAATTTATCAAATGCAGTAGCTTAATATCAAATGTGTCACCTAATTCTATAGGATTACTTCCTACTCCTATTCAAAACAACATTCAAAATCTCTTATCTTTTTTCCTTTCATCCACCGATAATACTAAGCATTTTTATGTTTCCTTATTGATCAAAGGATACTAATTGAATAATTACATTATTTACTTTGGTGCATCCAACAATTCCATGCCCACAAAATCTCCTCAAGCTCTTGGCTTGGGTCTCACCTAAGAATTTTTTTCATTGCTACTCAATGGAAACAAAATAAGTCCCTTTTGTTGGTAGAATCAAAGATGCACATCTTGCTTTCAAATATTTTCCATACAAGTGAGTAAAGGAAAATTTTTAGGTGGCGAACATGTGGCTATCTAATGTATGCATCTTAGTAGAAGTTTCTATCAGGATATTGGAGGATAAATATAAATGGACTAGTTATACGCTTTAATACATGCCAAGAATGAAATGAAAAATATTCTCCCTAAACCAAAAATGAAATATACGGTTCAAAAATCAGATGATCTAAGAGCAAAAATCCTATTCCAAAGTAGGGAAAGTGGACAGAGTTCCTTTTAAGGATAGAGGTAATGAGAATTATTTAAGAGTTCTAAGCGAGATGAAGAGTTTCCCATCCTTGAAGAAATCCCAACTAAAATTTCGATGAGATTTGGAATATGGAATTTGATGGAAGTTTCTCGTCGACTGGGTTAGGTGTCGAAGTTGTTTTGTCTTCTCCACAAGGAGATTTATTTCCATTATCATATAAGTTGTAGTTCTCTAATACTAACAACACAATAGAATATGAGGCTTTGTTACTTGAATTGTAAGCTACTTTGGATATATGGGAATAAAAAATCTCACCATGCAAGGAGATACAGATCTTGTTGTAAAATAGGTAAGATACTTGTTCTAAGTGAAAAAATATCATTTTCATCATTATAGAAACAAAGTTTGGGACTATATAGAGGCTTATGCAACATTTTATATTAAGGAAATCCTTCATGATCGAATAGTAGAGCTGATTTATTGGTAGTGTATGCCTCTCTAATGATTCATCATCCCAATTTTAGTGAGCATATATATCTAGTGGAGATGGTTTTCTATCCAAGCATGCTTAATAACTCGAGAGCTGGTGGATTTTCAATGATGATGATTATATTTTTTTCATTCATACGTAAGATGATGATTTCAGGACTATGTATTTTGAAGGAAGTGATGCCCTCCCATGGGATTCTCTCCCATGATATTTTACAATGATGATAGTAATGCTACAAGAGGTGATAAAACTGATGATGATGGAGTGATTCAGTTGAAGGGAAATAGAATTATGAAAGGATTAGTTTTAATAGAGTAATTATTGATTAACATGATGGGTTAATTCATATAAAATCTAAAGATCAACCGAAATATTTCACCAAATATGAAAAAGTAAACATTGAAACAAGTGATAAACTAATGATGGTGAACATTGGTAAGTGTTGTTCTCCTAAGGGATGAAAAATATTTTCAAATTATTTGAAGAAGTATCATGATGTGTTATCTTAATCATATGAAGATCTCAAATATTTCCAACCGAAACTCGATGCAAAGTCATTATGGAAAAAGAAAAGGCAATAAAATCCTAATATCGATGAAATAATTAGAGAAGAAGTTGAAAATTTACTCCATGCTCACACCATCTTCCCTATCCATCACTTGACATGGATATCCAACATTGTGCCAATGAGAAATAAGAATGGTGAGATCTGCATTTATGTGGATTTCCAAAATTTGAATCAAGATTCACTAAAAGATAATTATCCCCCCGCCAATCATGGGCCAAATTTTTCAAGTCATCTATGGGTCAAAAATGATGTCTGTGCTTGATGGATTCTCATGGTATAACCAAATTGAGGTGGCAAAAGAAGATCAATTCAAAACTACTTTCACCACCCCTTGGGGTAATTTTTCATACCATCATATGCCCTTTGGATTAATTAATGTAGGTTCCACTTTCTAGAGAGAAATGGATTTAGCCTTCAAATATTTGAAAGGAAAATGTATAGTGGTGTACTTGGATGACCTCACCATGTACTCAAAGAAGAGATAAGAACATTTGGATCATCTAGAGTAGGTATTGATCTGTTGTAGGAAACACCATATCTCTCTCAATATGAAGAAGTCAATTTTTAGGGTGACAGAAGGAAAGCTCCTTGGACATATTGTAAGCAAGGAAGGTACAAAAATTATCTTGAAATATTTGAATCCATTCAATGGTTATCTCTTCCCATAAGTAATCTTGATGTGCATTCATTCTTTGGAAAGGTAAATTTATTGTCAAGGTTTGTTCCTACTTTTTTATCTTACTATAGAAATTATTAACATGATAAATCAAAAGGATTCCTTCAAGTGGAGCAAAGAGGGAAAATAATATTTCAAATTAATCAAAGGTGTTATCATAAAGGAACCTACCTTGGTTAGTTAATACTTAAATAAAGAGTTTATTATTTATTTTTATGCTTCCGAGCATACAATATTAGTTTTCCTAGTTCAAGAGAATGATGAAAAGATTCAATCATATATTCCATTCCCTGAGCGCACCCTTAAAATCACACGAAATCAGTTATTCACCTTATGATAATCATGGATATGCAAAGTGGTTTGTGATTTGAAAAATTTCGTGTTTCATCTCTTGAACTTGCACACCATTTTTATGGTTCCTAGTCAAACTTTCAATACTATTATGATGTAACAAGATCCCTGGTATAATAAGAGGTAATTTGGTGTAAAAATTCAAGAAAATGACCTTGATATTAGGCCCTCCAAATTGGTGTGAGGTAATGTTTTATGTGAATTTATTGCTAAGGAGGAGTGGGAATACTTTTCTAAGTGTTATGAATGTTTAACCAAATACTTCCCTCTTGTCCTCTTCATGAGTACTACTAATCCATGGTATTCATATATCGCATACATCTTGACTTACAATTATTGTTCCCGGGTATTGATTGTAAGAAGAAATGTACTCTTATTTGAAGGAAGAAAAGTATGTCATTTGGGAGAATGTGTTATACAAGAGAGGATTGGATGACACTTTATTAAGATGCATTAAATATGAAAAACATGAACAAATTTTGATATAATACCATGATCGAAATGTGGAGGGAACTTCTTAGTGCTAGTAACCTCACATAAGATCTTGAGAGGTGGATATTATTGGCATACTATTTTCAGGGATGCCTAAAAATGGGTAGGGAAATGTGAACCATGCCAGCAATTTGTAGGAAATCCAAGACTAGCTGCCATGCCACTTCATCTCATGCTCATAGAAGAACCATTCTAAAGTGGGGTTTGGAATTTGTGGGTGTATTGAATCCTCATTCTAGTGCAAGTCATATGTATGTTCTTACTACTATAGAATATATTCTCAAATGGGTGGAGGCCATTCCATTCAAGCATGAAAATTCAGAGATGGTGCGCAACTTCCTAAAAGAGAATATCATTGTCTAATTTGGAGTTCCAAATAAGATAGTAACTGATAATGTTACTTATTTCTTGTCTATTGAACTAATTGAATTTTATTACAATGATGGAATTTCACTATCACATGTATGTTGCTGACTACTACTCACAAGGTAATGGTTAAGTGGAATCCAATAAAACAAATATTGTCACTATTATTTAGAAATTGGTGGATGTTAATAAAAGGAATTGGCATAAAAATTTGTATGATGCTCTATGGGATGATCGGATAACACCTATAAAGGTCATTGGAACTTCTACCTTTCAAATGTTATATAGAATTGAGGCTTAGATTCCTATTTCATTGGAATTTATGCCTTGAAAATAGTACTGAGGTAGAGAATGGAGAGCATACTAATGCTCTTGAAAAAAGAATACATTTGTTATGTCGGAAAAGTAGCACCCTATGACTTACATTTTACAAAACCCTACTCTTTACTAACATGGGATTGTCTCAAGGTGTGGGGCCTTTGCAAATGAGAAAAACCTCCAAAGAATGTTGGTTCTTCTCCCTATTCTAGTGCTAAAACTACTCCTAGAAAGGTAAATACAATTATTCTAACACTAACCTAGAATTTTCAAGGGACCGAGAAAAAAGAGATGCATAAGATAAAATCCTAAATTAAGGGAGGCAATAACACCAAGAAAAGGGGGTGGAGATATTCTTAGTGAGTGAAAATGGAAGGAAATGAGGTAGAAGAGGGTAGACAAAGTGCCACAGTCCAAAGAACACATTCAAACCTCCAATTTCATGGAGCACAACGAATTTAGATCATGCAAAATAATATAGCATGCACAATATACCTGAAAATTCAATGAAAGGCAAAGAACGCAATAAAACTTGAGCTAGGGAACTAAAATTCACAAAAAACCAATTTTATTGCTTAAAATGATGCACAATCCATTACAATACAAGCACAAGGAAAGAATCCTTCACAAAATGCATAAATTCAAGGCCTGCATCTCACAAAAGTGCTAGAATAATTTTGGAAGAGTTCCTTTAAAATTTCGAAATATTTCACCCACAAATGAGGGGGAAATTAGATATATAGAGAAAGGAAGCCACCAACTGACAACTTTCATTAATTTTTTGTATGGAGGTATGGGCGGGCATACTAGTTCGCTTCCTAATGGTACTTTTATTGCACGGAGAACATGTTGGTGTAGGTGGTATACTTATTCACTTATTTAGTGTTATTCCACCTCACCAGGTGAGTCATCTCACTTAGGTGGACATGGATCTAGGTGTCATCTTAGTTATGATAGATTCTCTTACAGAATCTGTCATATGTGTAAGTGTGTCATAGGAGTTACATTCCCATTTGGGAAAGTAACTCCTCTTCTCCATTATGGAGGAATATTCTCTTACATGGGAGTTACACATTCACTCCCCTATATGTACACCATCTCTTTTGATCTATGTCAAGCCAATACAAGCTAAGCTAAGGCTTCCATTCCACTCCACTTTTCGAATCTTGAGCTCTCATATGCATGCACATTGCTTTACAAAGCTTGCTTGCTTTAATCTCGCAACTCCTACACTTTGGTGAAGTGTAACTATTCGATGCTCGTGAATTCCTTCCAGGTCTTCGTCCTACACTCCTTCATGGTATCAGAGTGTGGGGACCGGAATCACGTTGCTCACCATCGTTGCTCCACCGTGTAGTTGCTTGTGCAAGCTCTCACTTTTGCATGTGCTCTACTTGCATATTTTGAGATTCTGTGGGTGTATTTTTCGGGTGTTTGTGCTCTTCAAGTGTTCAATGGCCTTGCATGCATGCTTTGGAGGCATTTTGTGGTTTTCAGGCTTCTCCGAGGTTTACATGCAGCTCTTGTAGCCGTTGTTGCAGTTCAGTTGAGGTTCAGATCTGAGTCTATAGTGCAATTTTTAAGGGTTTTTGGAGTTGGCTTTGAGCCCATCTCGGCCTCAGCTCGTTATACATAACGTGTCGACCCTTCCACGTTATACATAACTCATGCTTTCTCCAGCTCATGTTTTTTTTGCATTGCTTTATGCTCGTTAATCATTGTTGTGTCTCTACATCGTTGGAGCTTTCTTCACTCGCCTGGTTCGTGAGCTCATTGTTGGAACTATCCTCCTCTGCCGAGTTTTTGTTGTGCGTCTCTCTGTGGGACATGACCTCTTCCTTGGTTGAAATAACCTACGTTGGAACCTTCTCATGCACACAACGGCTCGGTCCTCCTCCAACCTCCACGAGCTCCTACTTCTCCTCTAGATTGCTTTGGCATTTTTCAATGGTGAGTCTCTGCTCACGGCCATTTCTTGTCTCCTCGGCATTTTCTCGGTCTCTCGTCCAACATGTTACAACCCCGCACAATGGCCGTTTCAAGACCTACCATATTCTCCTCTTGCTGCGTGTTTGGAGCTCCATGGAATCCGCGCTGCATGTCTCTGGTTGACCATTTCGGACCTCCGCCCAAGTTGAAACCGTTCGCCTTCTAACATGGTATACGCCGCCTCTACCCAAGGTGATCTACGCAACCTCGGTGGTTTTGCACTCCACTCAACCCAAAGCACGTAGAGCTCCAGCGCTGCAGCCCCTATGCACGTGGCTCTCTCCCTTCAAACAACATCTACGTTGATTCTCGACAGATTAAACCGACCTGCGCAGCTCTCCGGTTCGGTCAACAACCGCTCGCCTGGCACTCAAACACCGCTCCACGTGGCTTCTCCTTGCTGTCTAGCTCCTTATGTGGCCTTGACCACTTCAAACGTGGGCCCACCTTATTTTTCTAATGTTTTAGGGTGTTAAAAAAATAAAACATTTCATTTCACGTCATGTAATAATCAGTTAGGGTGTTATTTTGCTTGTATCATGCCCTTCCTACGTGTGTCGAAGACGGAGGGCGAGGTTCGGGGTTGGCAGGAGGCTAATCCCCCCTCGCAAGCAAAACAAACCCTTGCTAAAATTTGATGTCGTTTCCAACGAGTAGTCACACGACACCCTTTGCACCCATTTAGAGCACTTTTTTAATGTGTTTGCAGCATCTAGTGTATTTTTCCATCAGTTGTGGGAATCGTTTTAATGCTATAACTTTTGACTCGTTGCTCGTTTCTGAGTGCTTCCTTGGTCAAAGTTGCATGATTTTTTCACACTATGTGATGGCATTGCCAATTTTGTAAACGCACTACTTTTATAAAGTGCCGCATTCTGGGGGGGTTGATTGTACTCTTGGGCCTACACATGCAGACGCATTATCGGCCGAGTCCGACGTCTTGCACCTTGCATCTTGCATTTTTTTCATCATGGAGAGTGCTCTTTCTAGATGTGAGCATCATAGGATCGCCTTACAGCCTCCGCCACTTCTCACCGGGAGAGAGACCTATTCAGCCTGGCGTGCTTCCATGGAACGTTACTTCACCTATGAGGGTCTTTCAGCCTTCTTACTTGGGCCAGTTCCTGCACCCGCTGATCATCATCATCTAGAGGACTTCCTCGACACTTGTGACCATGTCTTTGGTCACATGATGATGCACGTCTCTCGTTCTCTTTGGTTTCACGTGGCAGACTCAGATCCACCTCATCATGTCTGGAGCATTCTTTAGTCCAGCTATGGAGACCCTTCACATCTTTGCCATCGTTGTTGCTTTGTTGCTGATTGATTTTCTCCTCCATTTCTTCATGTGATGACAGCATTCCACCGATACTGAGCTCACTCGGCTCTACTTCTGATGACGAGGATTGTGCATCTAGTTCTGATGTTGAGAGTACTATATAGGACTCTTCTCCTCTTTCTCTCACTATTCCAGACATTGTTGTCACCCCCCACATCTCATCAGATATCGAGTAGTCTCCTACTCAGTCTCACACCGTCATCACACCCGCCTCCTTTCCACTTCCAGTGTGTGAGGCCCATTTCACTCCTCTACCTTCATTAGATGACTCATACCTATCTGACATCGCTCTTCTATTTGTTGAGCCCCCTCATTGGGACGAGTATCTGCCTGACCTTAGTTGCCTTTTCGCAGATTCTACTTGTGATGATCTATAGGTCCCTCATCCATCTACAGGTGTTTTAGAGGAGTTCATCATCTCTGTTGTTGGGAGTGCCCCTTCTGGGACTCTTACCACTTCCACTTTTCGGAGACCTTCATTGATCCACCCTCAGCTATGGATCCCTTTTCTATTGTGGAGGATGTTTTGTTCCCTTCACATCACTTGGACATCCTTTCTACAAGTGTTCCTCTTCACTCTAACAGTTCTACGCATGTGGCATTACCTTGATTCCTTGGCACTCACTCGCTAGACCTATGTCACACTTAGTGCACCGGACTCGAGTTCTTCGTGTTGCTTCCTTGATTTCCTTTGCAGAGTGGGCGGACTTCCAGCACATCATTTCTGTCCTTCCTAAGGGCAGGCACACAGTTCGTTGCGGGTGGCTCTTCTTCAGTCCAGAGGCAGAGGATCTTGTCATCGACATTCTTCTGGGAGACCTCCTAGAGCTGCAGAGTTCAGATCCATCCATGGCATCTTCTACATTCCTCTTGTCTCCCTCTTCTTCTCTCTTCTTCTTCTTTTCGAGAGATTGCCTCTTTGTACATGGGTACCCTTTTAGGCTCATCTATGGCCGGGACCCATTTTTGGCATCTTTCTTAGATTAGAGAGTGTGTTTTTCTCTTGTGGTGGATGTTTTTCCCACTGGGTTTTCCTTCACTGCTTGGGACTTCTTTTGTACATGGGTACCTCATCAGGCTTTGTGTCGGGACCCATTTCTTGTTTTTGACTTGCCGCCTCATCCTAAGTTACGATGAAGGGGGGGTGTTGGTGTAGGTGGTATACTTATTCACTTATTTAGTGTTATTCCACCTCACCATGTGAGTCATCTCACTTAGGTGGACATGGATCTAGGTGTCATCTTAGTTATTATGATAGATTCTCTTACAGAATCTGTCATATGTGTAAGTGTGTCATAGGAGTTACATTCCCATTTGGGAAAGTAACTCCTCTTCTCCATTATGGAGGAATCTTCTCTTACATGGGAGTTACACATTCACTCCCCTATATGTACACCATCTCTTTTGATCTATGTCTAAGCCAATACAAGCTAAGCTAAGGCTTCCATTCCACTCCACTTTTTGAATCTTGAGCTCTCATATGCATGTGCATTGTTTTACAAAGCTTGCTTGCTTTAATCTCACAACTCTTACACTTTGGTGAAGTGCAACTATTCGATGCTCGTGAATTAGTTCCGGTCTTCATCCTACACTCCTTCAGAACATGGGTGACATACCTCATTAATTTGGTTATTAAGCTACCCGTATGATGTAATTAATGTCGGTTCGTATAAGAAATTTCTTGTTGGCGCCGACAAGAGTGG
The DNA here is from genome assembly GCA_018340775.1 of Taxus wallichiana var. yunnanensis. NCBI lineage: Eukaryota > Viridiplantae > Streptophyta > Pinopsida > Cupressales > Taxaceae > Taxus > Taxus wallichiana. The sequence continues at coordinate 1,026,862,590 of CM031239.1, forward strand.
GGAGAGTCACAACCGATTTAGCGAGGGAATGATTGTCGCATAACAAGAAAAATTGTTGTTACGTGACAGTGAAGGGAGGTTGACGCGTGTCTGCGAAAGGTGCTTAACATGTGACACAAAGAAATGTTTTCACGCGATAAGAAGATGGCGTGTGACGGGGAAGGTATAATGATGCATGAAAAGGAGGGGGGTTTTCACATGACAACAAAGTATGTTATTGCATGACAAGAGGAAATTGGTGATGCACGTCAAGAAGAAATGGCTGACGCGCATCAGGAAGGAAGTGGTTGACACGTGTAAACAAGGGAATTAATGCATGTCGGTAGAAATGTTGACACGTGATGAAAGGAATGTTGACATGTGACGGAAGGAATGTTGACATGCGATTGAAGGAATGTTGACGCTTACGATAAAATGGTTATAATCCATACATTTTTTTAGCTTGACCATTAAAACAAACCTAGCTCCAAACCTTCACCGTAGCTCCCAAGCTCGTCACAAGATACCCTTTAAAATGCTCTCCATTAACTATCAATGGTCAAAACCTATAAGTTAATCCATTTTGCAAGGGGTGTAAATATGGATAACAATTTGGTGACTTGCGGGGTGATCTGCCTACTATATCTATAAGACCAATGATTTTTATCTATTGGGCATGGAGTCATTCTGATTGCCAAAATTGTTTTGTTTTCTGAAACCTCTTAAACCTCTGAAACACTGTTGGGACATTATTTCATCACCAGACCTTGCTTGAAATTGGAAAGTTCAACATCAAAAAAACACCACTATGTACAAATAACAAAATCATACATATCCCAAATGGAACATCGAGAGTGCACAAGAAATTATCTGAAAGAAAACCTAACTACAACAAAAAATGTGTTGCAAGCACTTGGAGGAATTAAGAACCTAAACTAGTATGTACAGTAAATGAGATTCATCCTTAACAACAATGCTTTAAGTAGATCCCATTGATTGGAATATGCAATTCTTCTTCATCCAACTTTGACAATTGGAAATCATTGTTTTCTTTGCACCCTGAGATCAAGTAAGGGCCACTCCATATTGCATCAAACTTGGAGTTCCTTCCTAGTTTGGCTCTATCTGCATCCCATTTCAAAACTAAGTCTCCTTCCTGGAAAGTTCTATTTTTGGATTTTCTATCAAAGCTCATCTTGATTTGAGCTTGGTCCTTCTCCATTGTTTTCATGGCTCTGGTTCCTTAGCTCTTCTAGCTCCATGAGTTCTACATACTTGAATTCCATAGCTGGAACTTCAAACAACTCCAACTGCTTGATAAGCTCCAAGGCTGGTAACTCAAGGGATATTGGCAGCCTTGCTTCCCTTCCATAAACCAATTTGAAAGGGGAATAACTAGTTGAATTCTTGGGAGTGATTCTATCAGCCCACAAGGCTGATTTCAATTTGGTATGCCAAGTCCTCTGATTCTCATCTAGGGTTCTTCTTATAATCCTGAGAAGATTTTTGTTAGTGGACTCTGCTTGACCGTTACCCTGGGGGTAGTAATTAGAAGAAGTGCTCAAATAGATGCCATTTCTAATAGCCCAATTAGATATATTTGCTCCAATGAAAGATAAGGCATTATTTGATATTATAGTGGAAGGAACACCAAACCTTGTTGCAATACCTTTGTAGAAATACGAATGCTAGCTTCATTTGCTTCCTTAAGTGCAACTACTTCTATCCACTTAGTGAAGTAGTCCGTGGTTGTAAGAATCCATTTTTGACCTAGGCTGGAACTTGGATTGATCACCCCAATAAAATCTAACCCCCATTGCATGAAAGGTTGTTTAACTAAGATAGGATGGAGTGGGAGGGCTGCTATATTCTCTTTACCTATGAAGAAGGCACACTTCTTGCATTTCTTGATCCATGAGTAGTAATCATTGAAAAGATTAGGCCAGTAATAACCAGCCCTCATGATTCTAATAGCTATTGCTTTTGGGGAAAAATGACCACCTGCCTCTCCATCATGAAACTCATGCAATACCCTCTCTATTTGATCTGTCTTGATGCACCTTAGGAGGACACCATTCACATCCCTTTTGAACAAAATATTATCTATAAGCACATATGGGATGCAATGAAGTCTAAAATACCTCCTTTTGGACTTACTCAATCCTTGAGAAATTTGACTGTTTCAAGGAAATATAAAATATCTTGAGTCCAAAAGGAATGGGTATGCCACCTGCAGCATGTTCTTGATTATCTTGCAACACCATAACAACTTCTGCCTCCTCTCTTGATTCAACATGTTGGTTGGAAGCTAGCTACTCACACAACCCTTTCCCCCTAACTAATTTGGTCACATTTATATCAATATCATACTCCATGACCTTGGTTATCCAACCCATCTCTTTTTCATTAAGGTCCTTGTTCAAAAGAAAATATTTTACACCAACATGTGAAACTAATAGATGAATTCTATTATTTGACACTAGATGCCTGAATTTCTTTAAAATTCTAATCACAACAAGGACATGCTTCTTAATGAATGAATATCTCACCTCATAATCCATGAAGACCTTGGTTGAAGAATGCAATAGGCTGCTCTAGTCCTTCTTGATTTGGTTGTACCAGTATGGCAGATATTGCATCTGTGCCTCCAAAAGTGTATAAAATGAATTCCTTTGAGAAATCTGGATTTATGAGGGTTAGATCCTGTGTAATGGCTTGCTTTATAGCTTTAAATATTTCTTTTCCTTTAGCATTCCATTTGAAAACCATGTTATTTTTCAACATTAGTGTGAGTGGCTTGAAAAGATGGGAAAAGTTAGGAACAAACCTCCTAACAAAATTAATTTTCCCCAAAAAATTTGGAGAGCCTTCTTGTGACTTGGCAATGGCAATGCTCGAATAGCTTCAACTCATTCTGGATCAATTTCCAACCCCTCCTTAGACACGATGTGGCCTAAGAGCTTACCTTCATGAGCTAAGAATATGCACTTTTTTGGATTCAAAGACACTTTGAATCTCCTACATCTTTGGAATACTTGTCTGAGGTGAAAGAGGTGACTTGCTTTGCGTTCTTGGAGAATACAAGTAATGTCATCTAGATACACAAGAACTATCTTATTGATCATTCCTTTGAATGCCATATCCATTTCCCTTTAGAAAGTGGCTTTGACATTTGATAATCCAAATGACATCTTCCTATAAGAATATGTGCCCCACTTTGTAGTGAAGGCTATCTTAAATTGGTCTTCCTCTTTCACCATGATTTTATTCTAGCCCGAGTAGGCATATAAAAGTGAAAACCTTTCTAATCCAGCTACTACTTGCAAGATTTACTCCATGGAAGGAAGTGGATAGTGGTCTTTGAGAGAGGCCCTATTTAAGTCTCGGAAATCCACACATAACCTTATTTCCCCATTTTTCTTCCTAACCGGCACCAGATTCGCTACCCATGAAGAGTGCTTGATCGAGAAGATGATGCTTGCCTCTATGAGCTTGTTTAGTTCCTTCTTCATGAGAGGCTCAATGTGAGGGTTTACTAGTATTTGATTTTGTCTAATGGGCTTGGATTCCAGATCTAGCTCAATGGTGTGTTGTGCCAATTTTGGATTAAACCCTCTCAGATCCTTGTAGCTCCAAGCAAATATGTCGTAGAACTCTTGAAAAAGTCTGAATTCATATTTTTCTTGATTCATGCTCACCTTTCCAACTTGGAGCATTTTACCCTCTTCAACTAAAATGGATTCTAAATCTTCCCTTTTTACCTAAATGTTGGTCTTCTCTCTCTGAAATTGATCGTTGGGATTGAAAATTGACTCTAGAGTCAATAAACGCTTTGGTAATTTGTTTTTCCTTGATTGTACCACTTGATCCCCATACTGATGATCCAATTTCTCCTAATTTTTAACTAAGAACTCAGCCTCCTCCTGCAAGAAATTAATGATTTGTTGATTATTCTCAAATACACCTAGCTCATGTTATTGTCTGTACAAACAAGTGGCCTTACAATTACATGAATATATGGCTGCACTTTGTCTCTTTTAATAGTATCCACCACATAAAATGTTGCTCAAATTACGCAAGATTGTCCATAGCCTTGTTATTTTTCCTCGGTGTGGCTTGAATATTGAATGCTTCAAAATCATAAATTTGATCCCATACCCAATGCCTGTAGGCTTTAAGCTAGATAATTCTTAGCAGCATGTTTTCCCCTAACTTGGTTGACAATTAACTCACTATCCCTAAACACTTGAAATTTTTTTATACCCCTCTTTCTTTCCCAATTCAATCCATGCATCAAAGATTCATACTCAATTGTATTATTTGAACAAGTAAACTAAAAATGGAAATTTGAGTAGTAATTCATACCTTGTGGTGACAAAAGCATTGCTCCTCCTCCAGTGCCTTGCCTACTCCTTGAGCCATCAAAGAATAGCTGTCATACTTCATTATCACCCTTATCATCCAGTTTGGTGAGGCTAGGAAGAGGTGTGTTTTCCTCGTGCAAATAATAAACTCCTAATTCAGCCTCCTTTATTTCCTTGTATGGATCATATCTTGTGTCTTTTGTTTTCCCATTCATCAAGAGTCAAATCTGGGATGCCCCCAACTTTGGTATCTGCTTCTTGAGTGTTTGGGAAATCCTCTTGATCAAAGGATGAGAAATTTGTGTTGATTAGGATTGGTACATGAGGCTCAATATGGAAATTTATAATAGGTTCAGACCGGATTGTAGCCTTAGCTCCATACCTTGTTCTGAAGAGCATATGCGACCAATTAGCTCATAAGTAACCTCTAATTTTGGCATAAAGTCTCTTGACAAGCACAATGCAAAGAGTGGTGGCAAGTCAATCACTAATATATCCTGCTAAACTGTGACATTAGGACATGCATGCAATGTGAGGTTTAAACCTTTTATGATCCCAATAGTTCCCATTGTTATCCCATCTAATTGTACCACTCCTTTGGAAACCAGGTCATATTTCAAGCCCAACTGATTTGCAATTTGTTTCAGCATTACCGAACTACTAGCCCCTGAGTCAATCATGCAATTGTGTACAAGGTTGTTCCCAATAATCAAAGATATATATAATGGAGGAGGCTTCATGTTTTTACCTTGCTGACCTCCATGAAATCCTTCTTTGGAGCTGCATTAGTGAGCACCTTCTCTTGATTCTTGGACAACTCGTTTGATGCTGACCAATTTGCCATGGCTACTTGTAACAAATCCCATTGGCCCAAAATTTTCAATGATTCCCACATAGAAATTATTACATTGGTCTTCTTCATTTGATCAATAATGTTAAAAGGAGATGGATTCTCCTTCTTTTTCCCCTTACTCGACATGACTTTCTCCTGCACATGGGCTACTACAACCGGTACGAGTTGGCTTAGAAGGTAGTTTGGGCTGATTTTGAACATTTGGGGCTGCACTTGGATTACTAATACCCCGAAGTGTGATAGAAGGATGAGAATTAATTGGATTAGATGACTTCCCTTCCTCTATATTCCTCTTCTTAGACCTTGTGTTGGCTGCCACACTTTGAGAAGGGGATTGATTTATTCCACATAAATCCTCGGCTTGCCAATTCACAAGCATTGTCTCATTCGGATGTGCTTCCGATTAACTACCGCTATTGAATTTCTTCTTGGTTTGGTTCTTGAGGAACACCCACTGTAGTCACCATCAATGCTTGATTTAAAGCACCATTGAAGTATGTTACCTGATTGTGCGGTTGGTTGCATGGGAAACACCATTCATATTCTTGTGCTATGTTGTTTTGAGTTGGAACCAAGGCCCTAGATGTTGAAATTGCATTAGGTTTATATGCTTGGAATGGATTAACAGCTTGGGGTTGTCCTTGGTTCTAGTTAGCATGCTTGAACATGTGGCCTATTTGGATGATATGGAGGTTTATTAGGTTGGAACTGAGGCTGATAAGGTCTAGAATTTTGAGCTTGTTGCCTCTTAAGAGTTACCAACTTGTTTCCTAAGTTTTTGCAATTGTTTCATAACCTCCTGGATTTCATTTGAAGGGATAGAAGAAGAAGTGGATGATTCATTTGAAATCTGATTTCTTGGAGTAGGGATGGGGGCTATTATAGGTGTTTGATTAGGATTAGGATTCCCCATATCCAGATAGAGAGGCATAGGTGGCCTAGGTGCAAGTTTATTAGCTTGAATTAGGTAATTCTCAGCTCTAATGGCTATGGCATAGGCATCTAGTAGGGTTATTCCTCCCATAGATTGTATCATAACAGATATATCAAAATTTAGAGCTTTAAGAAAATAGAGAAATACACCTTCAGCTATTGGTCTGACCGTAATTGGGATCCTTTCCCATGTTCTTTGGAATATGGAATTGAATTCTGTCATTTTCTCAGCTGGTGCCCTTTTTATTATAGTCATCTTCTCCAAAAGGGATAAGTTGTCATCCCTCTCCCTAAATTGGCCACAGAGAGCTATGCACAATTGATCCCAATTTTAAGTTGATCCTACTCCCAAGCCTCTAAACCACTTTGCAAAATTTTCCTTTGAATAATCCAAAATATTGTCTGCAACATCCATCTCAAAGCAATCTCATGTATGGCACAGACATTTTCAATGTCTTGAATGTGGTCGATGGGAGTTGTGTGATTTTCTCCAATGAAGTATGGGATATTCTTTAATGTTGCTATCGGGACTGAATTTTGTGCATTAAGGGCAAGTGGACTGCTGCCCGTGAAATTTGCATAGGGGTTTGGAGGTGGCTGATTTGGTGGTTGTTGATGAGCCATCCTGAGTGGCCTAAGAACCCTAGTCGATTGAAGAAAGGGTCTACCAGGTGGAGGTGTGGATAATGTTCTATTTGGTGGAGATGGAGACCTTTGTACTCTTCTTCCTCTCCTTCCTCTGCTGGAGATAACTGCAAGTATTCAAAGATACCTTCTTCTCTTGCTCTAGACCGGGTTTGCACTCTTCTCATGAACTTGATAAACTTGGGCTATTGAAACCATTGGATTTGAATGACGGAGTCACCATATGTGTTGTTACAAAGCCTCTAAAGGCTATAAATTCACCAAGACACACACCTAATCTTGATTTTAAAAAATTAAAATATTGACTTTTATCCCACCGGGCGTGCCAAAACTGTTATGTCGGAAAAGTAGCACCCTAGGATTTGCACATTACAAAACCCTACTCTTGACTAACATGGGATTGTCTCAAGGTGTGGGACCCTCACAAATGAGACAAACCTCCAAAGAAGGTTGGTTCCTCTACCTATTCTAATGCTAAAACTACTCCTAGAAAGGGAAATGCAGCTATTCTAACACTAACCTAGAATTTCCAAGGGACCAGGGAAGAAAGAGATGCATAAGATAAAAGTCCTAAACTAAGGGAGGTGATAACACCAAGAAAAGGGGGTGGAGATATTCTTAGTGAGTGAAAATGGAAGGAAATGAGGTAGAAGAGGGTAAACAAAGTGCCACAATCCAAAGAACACATTCAAACCTCCAATTTCATGTAGAGCACAACGAATTTAGATCTTGTAAAAGAATATAGCATGCACAATATACCTGAAAATGCAATGAAAGGAAAAGGACGCAATACAACTTGAGCTAGGGAAATAAAAGCCACAAAACACCAATTTTATTGCTTAAAATGATGCACAATCCATTACAATATAAGAACAAGGAAAGAATCCTTCACAAAATGCATAAATTCGAGGCATGTAGCTCAAAAAAGTGTTGGAACAATTTTGAAAGAGTTCCTTTACAATTTCAAAATCTCTCCCTCACAAATTAGGGGAAAATTAGATATATAGAGAAAGGGAAGCCACCAACCAACAACTTTCATTAATTTATTATACGGAGGTATGGGCGGGCATAGTGGTTCACTTTCCAATGGTACTTTTCTTGCATGACAAATATGGGTGTCATACCTCATTAATCTGGTTGTTGAGCTACCTGTACGACAAAGGTCTTAATATCGGGTTGTATCATAAATTACTTGTTGATGCACGACAAGAGTGGGGAGAGTCACCATCGATGAGTGAATGATTGTCGCATGATAAGAAGAAATGTTATCGTGCGACAACGAAGGGAGGTTAACCAACATCAACAAAATGTGGTTGTGCATGCATGACAGGAAGAAATGTTGTCACGTGACAAGAAGGCGGCGATGATGGGGAAGGTAGAATGACACACAAAAAGGAGGGGAGTTGTCACACAATAGAAAAGTACATTGTCACATGACAAGAGGAAAGTGGTGACACACATCAAGAAGAAATGGCTAACGTGCATCACTTAAGGAAGGAAGCGGTTAAAGCACGTAAACAAGGGTGTTGACACATGTTAGGGAGGAGTAATGATGCACGAAGGAAATAATGTTGATGCACAACAATGAGAATGAATGTTGACGTGTGATGAAGGAACCACGACATGTGAAGGAATGGTGACAATCCGTACATTCTTCCAACTTGACCATTAGAACAAAACCAACTCCAAACTTTCATCGTGGCTCGCAAGCTCATAGCGAGATACCCTGTAAACTACTCCCCATTAACTATCAATGCCCAGACCTACAAGTTAATCCATTTTGCGGGGGGTGCAAATATGGATAACAATGTTACTTGGAAAAATAAAATGAAGAAAGAGAAGTAGTGATGGATGTTCTCATGAGGAAACAATCAAAATTAATGAATTTGTATGATCAAAAGGCACATAACATAAAATTTTAGATTGGAGATATTTTCCTATTCTCGAAATAAGATACAAGAAATTAAAGGATCCGTGGGAAATTTGACTCTCTATGGCTTGGTCTTGTTAATATTAGTAACTTTTGTGGAGAAAACATGTACTACCTTGCATAACTTGATGGAACCCCAATGAAGTTTCCTCCCAATGGGAACTATTTGAAACTTTATAAGAAATACGGCTGATTTTCCCCAACAATGTATCATATTTTCCCTTTTCTCTTTTTTTTTCCTTTTCGATGTTTGTTTGTTTTATTTTCCCTTGTGTTTATTCCTTTTTCTATTTGTTGACTATAGTGACTCTATTTCCCAATGGTTAAGTCATTTATCTACTCCTGCATGAGATGTTTGAGGTTATTCATTACCCTTACGATCTATGTCCCTAAGTTAGAGACAATTGTTTTCATGCTAAATTTTTGGCATGTAAACTTTAAAATTTTGGTCGAGATAATCAAGCCCACCACTTGAAATCAGTAACACTCAAAATTACAAGAGTTGAAAAATGAGGATTTTTTTTAACACATAAACATAATAACAAATTACACAGATCCAATCATACATATTTATTTAATCAAATTCATTAAACAATTTTTCTCTTTTGATCTATCTAATAACATCCATGTAAGCCATGTGCGGCTGAGAAGGGTGTATCTAGATCTCCACAATATCCCTTCATCACTACTTTGAGTGACAATGCTTACTAGCATTTCAGCTCAACCTTTAAAGGTCATGGACCAACTATGTGAAAGTCCTTGGGTCTACCACGAAGCTAGTTTCGACTTCGTATTCCAAAGATCCGACCATTGTCTACTTCATGTTCAATATTTCAACTTACCATGATCAGGTTAAAGATAATTTTTTTATTTAATTGGAGGAATAGGTGATCAGAAAATGCACAACCATCAATGCATTGCTTTGGCCAAAGTTATCCACCATGCAGGTTGTGGCTAAACTCAAGACAACACACTAGTCTTATGAGTTTTAAGTCTTCCGCCACCTCACAACTATCCCTTTCACAGTTATCTAGATCTTTATAGTTTGTTTTTATTTTCTTTCCAATTAAACCTATCTTGCAAGAGTTTGTATTGAGATAGATGCCAAAGGCCAACTCGGATCTTTATGAGATAAGTACTTTCGTTATGCTTTGAAATGTAACTATATCAGCATTCCGCATGTATGTATCCCTTAATATGCCTAATGGATATTTTCATCTATTTACCATCCCATTTAGTCTCTTTTATCATGTTGTTTGATTCTTTAACCTTAAATTACCGTTTGAAACGATACTCTTCCATTCTCTATACAACATGATTTACAATCTTATCATATTAATACCAAGTTTACTAAAAGGCCAAATTAAATATATATTAAAACATGTATATTTAATTATTCCTTCAATTAGTTACGCCACTAAATAGCTTATATAATTTAGAAATTAAAGACAATCGATTGTTACAATAATTGCCCAATTATCGGCTTCATACATTAATAACTATCAAATAAATGTGTTCAACAATTTGTGAAAAGTAAGATTTCGCAAATCAAGTATTCATCATTTACTCATATTGAGATATTATTACACACAAATTAATCATCTCTATATTAAAATCATATATTACATATGCCGTTAAGGCGAAATATATAACCGGTATAATAATTCTCACATAGTGAGGTTTGAATATTTACAATGGGTCCAAGATCCCAATAATTCAGCCAAAAATTCAAGGATATCATCCTTTCACCAATTGAAATCCAAGTATCTCATTTAGATCCATGCTACGATAAAACTTCACAAGACATGAGTTTCCGCACATCCGAATGTAACGGCTAATGGTCTGCAAGACTGGAGTAGTGGTATGATGTCAATTCAAAATGAACTAGCATGAATATTAACTCCATTTTCTAATGCAATTAATTAATAAAATATGAAAGGATATACATGTCATTTTATCAACAAGCACATGGTAATACAACTGAAAATGTATTACGACTTGGTTTCTATAAAGATACAACTATGGATGCACACAAATAGAACAACTAATTTCTATTTCATTGATCATGTTTCCCTCTAATCACAAAGGTCAATACATCTATATTCCCACTTCAATCAATAAACATTTGGCATTTAAAATTTCTACATAATTTCGTAAAAACAATATGATTAAGAAGAGTATTTTTTTCAGTCAATAAGAAACTCTACAAATTAGCACAAATATCACCATATTTACATCACTTTAACATGTTCTATCTAGTAAACAAACAGCCCAACCAACAATATAGCAGCACCATGGTTACATCATTTAAACATACTCTTTTTAGTAAAAGAAAGGCTAATAATTTCTTTCATAAGATATCATTATGTTAAACCCAATCATGCCTCCAATTACTCCTTAGTGCATCTCGGTCAAGCTGTCTTGGTTTTCATGCCCTTACCAAAACAAGTAATTTCTTTTTCACAGTCTTACAAGAATCCAAGTCATATTGCCAGGCTAGAAGTTACAGGCTAAATGCCATTTTTTTAATTATTCACACATAACAAGACACCCTCATTTATACATGAACTGATTTAGTGGTCCATAATAATGAAATTTCTGAAAAATGTAGCCCCATGCAAGAGCTTTGACACCCACAAATTATCATTCAAAAGATCTCAATAAATTAAAAATCAGACCTGCATATAACAACCAAGAAGAAAAATACAAAACCCCAACTAGTTGCATACCCATATTGATTGGGTTACCCAAATCGATTCCTTTATGCAAATCGATTTGTATACCCAAATTGATTTGTTTACAGAAAACACACAACCAAATTTCAGTTTTACAAAATGAAAACCCATAAGCACAAATCGATTTTAAACACACAAATTCACAAAACATTTTCCTTCATCTGTCTGGGAAAAACCCAACTATTTTCCTTTTGGGTATACTTTATTATAATGCGAGAGAAGGAATTTTTAACATTTCTTTTACTTTATTTTTGCTAATCAAAACCCAAAACCCCATCTCGCGTATTTTTTTTAAGGTTAGGTTAAAATCACACAAAGAAAACTAAAAAGAATACGAAATCCATCAATTTCCTTTTCATACTTCCTCTCCAAATAATTAATCGAAAGTTGTCCACAATTTCATTGATTGCCATTAAAAATAGAATGTGTATTTCCTCATTTTTTTGCAAATAATGCAACGAGAGAAAGGAGAAGATATTCATGCCTCGAAGTAAACCCAGAATCGACAACCTTCTACTCTTCCCGTTTCAACAAGTTGAATCCTTCTTTCCTCTAAAGCTCACGCAGTATTTTAGAAGGGGAGAATAAAAATAGACGAAGGAAAAATAACAGAAAAATATAATGAAAGAACTATAGTTGGGCGGCATATTGAAGAATTTTTGGGCTTCCCAATGTTGGTATGTGTTTTAGTGCATGTCGCACACTTGTGCCATGTGAAGGTGTTTCACTTTATGAAACCCATAAATTTCAATAACTAAATAAAATTTTTGGCTTACATGTCAAATCCCTCTAATATATATATATATATATATATATATATATATATATATATATATATATATATATATATATATATATATATATATATACTAATTAATATTTCATACATTTTTTTACTTTAGTTGTTACCCAACTTAATGGTTAAGTTAAAATTAACCTTCATAATACAAGTCCACATATTTCCAACAATATATTACCATAAAAATTAGTTGAATTTCCAAGTTTATATAAAACATTCCAATACAAAAATCACCAAGTCCATAAATAATAATTCAAATATTCTCATAAAGTTGGCTTGATATAGCATTGTCAAATTAAACAAAGACAATTATCATCGCGGTCATGTAAAAGTCGAACAAAACAAAAGACGACCAAAATGATTAAAATAAAGTAACTGGAATACAAATAACTGAAAGATTCACTATCATTTATGAACCATTTTACCTATGATTAAGGCCTAATCATGTTTTAGGAAGGATCATCAAGGTGGGTGTGGGGTTATTCGTTCTCGCAATGTCATGCCCCTGGCAGCAGGTCGTGGGTCATGATACGACAAACCAAATGAATTTTACACCCAATGATGATCTCATCTAATCATGTTTAGACTTAACCGTAGTTAATTTAACTTACAAGAAATTTTGGGATGTTACAAAATCTGCTTTCGGTCATTGTGAACCCTTACTCGGCTATTTGCTTTGTCGACAACTCATACAACCCACTTGAGTTTGTGTCATCCTTCTTTTTAGAGGAACATGCCAACATGGATTTAAAGTTTGTTTCATATGTAAGGAGGTATATCTAAGGGAATTTCATGAATCTCTTGAGCCATGAGCTGGAAAAGTGATCCTGGAAGCACAAAAATGGCTATTTTTAGCCATATTATAGAAAAGAAAACATCCTCTGAAATCTATCTTTTTCTAAAGGTTCTAGGATTTCCAAGAGGAGTTAGGAGATAAATATATATTCAATATAAATGTCTCAAATTCTTCTTTATAATAAATACATCATTTTTATCTTAAGCCTCAATAGTCTTCGTGATATTTCGTGTCGTTATTATTCCTTCTTTGTGCCAAAAGGGTGATTGGGACTAAAACTCAAAATTCAAGTAGAATCATGTCCTAAAAATGGTGGTGATGGATTTAATGGGTGTTTTGGAGTCAAAATCATATAAGGTTTGACCATATAGCTCCAAGTTTTTCTCCCGGGGTAAAAGGCATTCCCATGTTCTAATTTCACGTTGACATGATGACATCAACACACCACTTAAGTGAGTGGCGAGATTTTTGACCTTTGTTTTCCCTTGTCTCTTTTCCCTTGGTGTAAGGGGATAGTGGGGAAACAAAAATGTGCCCCCCTTATTGATGATTTTCTCACGTCACTTAGAGTGCATCACTTGTGTCTTAGGAGTGTTTTCAAGTTGTAAACATGACCACCTCCACCCATGGCATATTTTTCAACACTCGATGTACTTTTTCCCTCATCCCTTGGTTTAATGGGATAGTTGGGAAATTAAATTTCATCCAACCTCATCTAGCTAGCCCCGATCACACGAAGAACCCATCTCATCTCCCATGAGACTTTTTCTAGCCCCCACATCTATCTCACATACTCCCACATGGTGAAACTTGTCACAATATCATTAAAATCACATTTTATTGTCCCCATTATCCCCTTTCCTCAACTATCCCCTATTTATATCGATGCAACTCACCCTCTAACCCCCGACTAACCTAGGTTAAGCCATGTTGGGTTAATGATGAGTTAAAGTGCTAAAGGGGAGAAAGGGTTAAAAATCCAACACTTAGCCATTTTTGAATATTTGAATGTGATGTTTTTCCCTCAAAAACACCAAATACATGTTTTTATGCTACTAAAATTTTCTAGAAACCTCCATGCTTGAAAACAAATATTTTCTCATAACTCAAAAACCCCACATCAGAATCTTGTGAAATTTTAACAACACCTTCCTTGTAAAAACACATTTCTTTTGGTACCAATCTTGCCTCCATTGATGGTATGAATAATTTTAATATCCAAAAAAAAAAATCAGCCATAGAACTTGCCTTTTTAGATCTACAAAAATATGGTAATTAAAAACCCTTGAAATTTGGAGTAAAGCATCTCGGAGAGAAAACAAAACTTTTGAGACTACTCCCATCTAATTTTGACATCCAAAATACCACTTACTAAAAATAGTAAGTTTTACAAGGCTGTCACATACTAAAAATGGTTATTTTTGAAAACAAGTCACTTTTTGAGACACCATCACACCTTTCATGTCACGAACACTCAAAAGTGCCAATTTGATAAATGTGCTAAAAATAGACATTCGGGGTGGGACTTGTTAAAAATATTAAGTATTGGGATTTTGGTTAAATTGTTCATATCTATCCATCTCCTATCTATTTCACTAACTTTCATCACCATAAAGATCATATACTTGGGTTTAGAGCCAATTTTCACATTAAACATTGGGTATACTAATGTAGGTGACAATGATCGACAAACATGGATCTACAAGAGATAAAAATAAGGATCTTTGAGATAACCACGTGAAGATGTGGAAGGAAATATATTCTCACGTGGGATATTTAGATTTGGAGGACATTTATTGTCCATTCAAAGCATGAGCTTGTCCTATCTTGTTCCCAACATTATGATCCATATTCGAGGACAATTCAAAGCAGATGATAATTCGATGTTGGTATTTCTCACTCTAAATGGTATCTCTCAATGCCTAAAAATTCACACCACTAATAATACACTCATCATTACTTGGGAATTTACCTCTCATGAATGGGAAAGAATGGATTCATATTTGTAAGGTTTGGCAGTTGCATCATGGCTAAAGAAGGAAAGAATGCCTCACGGATTCCCAAAACTTGGTCTCGAGGTGAATTCCATGAGACATCTTGAGATGCAATAGTCTTGGTGAACAAAGTGATGGGAAAATAGGCTAGCAAATAATTCCAAGACTGGATGGCTCAATTCAACCTAGTGGTCATTGTTATCCCATTTCATTCCCTTGTGAAATCGGACAACATACATCTCTTCATGGTTCACGGATCCAAGAAATTGCATAAATGTTCAAATGAAGGTGTAGGTTTCAATACAGTACACCAAGTTCCTAAGACCATCCCGTCAAGCTCATTGGCGAGGTACATAGGTGATTCGATCCACATGGCGAAGACTAAATCCACTTCTATATGCACCAAGTCAAGTGTAAGCTGACCAAGTTAACACGGTTGTAAGGCAATGTGTAGTCACCGAGTTGTTTAAGGAAAAGGAGCCCATCATTGTATCATATGTCGAGCTACTTCCTTTAAAGAAGAACCAAGATCGCTTAGCTCAATGGCCGAGTTATGTTATGCCTTCAATTTCTAAGCTTGTCAAATGAAGAGATCAAGCTCTACAATATCAATCGAATCATTCCCACATTGTACCGAGTTGTATCTGCAAAAGGAGGAGAGACCTACTCTCAAAGTTGTTTGTATCCATGGCCAAGTTTGTGCAAAGGCCTACCCAAGTTGATTAGAGACTGTTGGTCTAGTTTCAAATCGAAGCGAATAAGGGTGAGTTCATCTAAAACACTACTGTATTGAGTTTTACGGTAGCGAGGTGCAATGTAAATCAAATCCCATATGTTAACAAGCGCAACCGAGTCACACAAAAGATAGGATATCCGAACGCATCTATAGAAGCGGTGAGCCATGTCTACATGTGCAGCGATATCGAGCTCTAATGAAAGTGTCGACTCAAGCCAAAGGCTAATTGATTTTTTCTCAAAATCGAGCTATCATAAGGCAATACCACAAAGGATGGGATTGAGTTGATCTCAAAATGGGTTGAATCATCAAGACTTAGTGCAAAGAACAGTGGGATCGAGCTCTACATCCCAAGGAAGATTGGTTTAGGTCCTACACAAGGAGACGCAGATCATTCAAGCATAGACAAAGGCGAGTTTTACATTAGAGGTCATGTCGAGAGTTACGACATTAGTAAGGGAAGAATGTAGTGAGCAATTTGGTGAATGGGAGTGGTCGAACTTCAATGAGAAAGTCAAGATACACTCGAAACCAAGTTATCTCTTCTCGGAAATTTGAGCCACGAGTTGAAGTGATGAGCTCCACAAGCACTTACAAAATTTCAAGATGGGGAGATAACATTAGCTCGGTAAGAAAAATTCAAGTATGCGGTAAGTGCGGAATGAAATGGCCCAAATTTCCCTTGCCAACTTGGGCCACTCATGTAGGGAAAACCCAACTTCACCGACCTACTCAGTGGCATGAACCTTGCGGCAATGGCGAAGAAATGCGCTTGGGTGGCACTTTGGGACATGTGGGCCGACAAAACCTGAATTCACCGATGAAATAGGCTTATGCGGAGTAAATCGGATAAAAGTGGCCCAAGCCACACCGGGATTCTCATAAAAACATTACCTACCCCCTTCCATTCAAAAGCACAATGAAGAAAATAGATGGGCTGCCATATTTTAAATACAAAAAACATTAGAAAAAGGGAGCAGGAAAACATTAGAAAGGGGAAAAATTATTTTAATTGATTCTTTCTAACCAATAAATTTAATTCCCAGTCCTGTAAAGGCCAAGTAAACTGCAACTCAAAACAACTGCAATCACTCAGAAATCCATAACTGGAGCAATTATCAATGGATTCTTGCAAAATTTGTCTTGTTGGAATTTTGGCTCCGATCCCAACACAAAACAATCAAGAAATGTAGAAATTGATGAAGATATGATGGTGAGTTTTAAGGAAAATGATCCTAGTTCTGTTTGGTTGTTGGATAGTGGTTAAAGAAGCATTCAATGAGCATGGGAAATTGTTATTTCACTACTGCAGGTTATGGGACACCTTGAGATTTCTTTTGCAGGTCCAAAATCACCAACCAAACTCATTTATAATGAATTACAATTAGTGGGAAAGTGAATTTCAGGAATTGGATCCCCTCTCTCTCTCTCTCTCCCAAAATTTTATAAATTGAAGTGTTGGGATTATTGTAAAGGGAGGATTATTTGAGTAGCAAAAATCTGCCCATTTTGTTTTGTGAAGTTAATGTGTTGCAAGCCTTTATATTGGATTCCTTGCATGGTGATCTGGGCCTTTACTTTGGAATATCTTGAACTGTGCATACCCATGAAGCAATAGATGCAATTTTGTGGATGTATGTTCCCTTGTGTTTATTTTCATTCTTATTGCCTCTTTAATATTATTGCAGATGTATTGTGCCTACTCTATGCTTCGCATGCTTCTATTACTATTGTGTGTTCATGGGAATATTATTGTGAGTGTTGTCATTAAAATGTGGGGAACTATTATCACCCTCTCTAATCTACATTTTGCTTGCATTTTCACACATTGGGAATTTATTCTCATACCCTTCTGTTGGTGCATCACCTCCGTAGCATCATTTTCCTTCATTTACATGTCACCTCTCTCACCTCTCTCTCTCTCTCTCTCTCTCTCTCTGTGTGTGTGGTCCCTTGGAAGTGATATATGAGGAGTAATTAGTACTTTGCTTTCAGTAGAGTTAGTTTGCACTAGGAGGAGGAAGAAGAACCATCTTTCTCTAGAGGTCTATCTCAAGTAGCAAGTCCCACACTTGGAGATGGTACCCATGTTATCCAGTCACACTGTGAGCTCAAGCACACACACTTATGCAAATTAGAGGGTGTTGTGATTCGATGATAACAATCACAGAAGGAAATCATATGATTTATTAGGGTAAATTATAAGTAAAACAATTCACCGTTAGTTGTTGCAGTTATCTACCTGTAATAAGTTCACAATGACTTCTAATCTAGTGTATTATCTCGCATACATGAAGCATTTTTGAGGTCTCTCGTATGCACCAAATGTGCCACAAAATTCTCCATCATATGAGAAATATCCACAACTTACATATCGACAGAGTAACTCTCACTTCTCGAGGGTGAATGATGCATTCATTATGTATGTCATAAGGTTACTTGAAAGTAATCATGAGAAGATAATTTCACCTCAAACAACTAGGTTGATTGAAAGATTTTGAAGTTACTTCATCCAATTTCCCACATTCACCTATATCAGATTCAGAGGATTTTATCTCACACCATATATATTTGATCTCGAATAGTTTAATACCTTAGAACAATTTTAATACCTTTCAAGATTTTTTTTTTTGATAATGTTCCTTGTCCTAAATACATAATTTAGAACACACATATCATAACAATCATTCTTATAATAGATAACCATATGCAGCTGTAATGACTTGGTATACCACCGATCTATTCATTCCATGACTCGGTGAACTACCGATCGATTATTCATGACTTGTAACTTTGAGATCGATTTTCCAACTCTGTGTAAAACATCTATTCATTCTTTGAGATTGAAGTTCTCTTCGAACAATTATTCTCGTGGTTCTCTTCCTATTCTCGAGATTCTAAGTGTTATGTCCAAGGAACCTATCTGAATAATTGTTACTATTATTCATCGGCATCACGATCCTTAGACTAGGTGACATAGGACAACGCAATCAGCAGCTTGTGATACTTTGGCCAAAGGTTTGAAACATACTATTCATATTACTTATTCCTTGATGGCATACTCGTCAATCTAGAATACGTCCTTCACCCCACTCTAATGTTATATAGAACGTCTTATACTGACCTCTGTCAGTCCCCTTGCCCCAAGTTTTCACTCTGGATCGGGTTAATATCATAATTCACGTTATAAGGATGCCCTTGAAGACTAGGGGTAAGTTGACATACTGGGTCAACCGATGTTAACCCCATGTGTCAAGGTACCCTGAGTCTCAAAGGGCTGCCTCATAACCTGTCTATGATCCTAACCAATCCTGAGGGAAAATATTTCAAGTCTCGGTGTGTAAATCTTAATGATCAATGTAGAAGGGTGTTGCCATATGTCATCTGCATTGTTGTATCCTCGAGAAGATCCTAATCTTCTCAAAGGTACAACCTTGTAGTTGACATGTGTCAACATCCTATGGAACAACCTCGGAAAGATGTACATACCTCCAAGAATTTACTTATGTTGAGTTATATTTGGATTACAGGCCCTCCTAATTGGGTAGCCTTCCCTAACCCTGAGTCCCACACTCCTTGAGTTACCTTTTGTAATTAGGTTCAGTTTCACAAAAGGGTTTTAATTAGATTTAAAATTGTTTCAAAGTTGTCGGTTGGTACCTAACAACCTTGTACCCACAAAATAGGACAACAACCCTTAAGTTTTTCCCCATTAGGAAAATAATTAATCCAGCAAGGATTTGCAACTACCTTATAAACTGGAACATATCAGACTTAGTACCATTAAGTCGTGGCGGTTTATATCCATATATATTTCTTTCAAATTAGTGCATTACGAGAGGTCAAAGTTCTCTCCCAGTTATAGTACATTTTAAGGCATAGCTCAACCTCAACATTCCCTATAAATGCAGTGGTCTTATTTACAATTTAACCACCATCATAAGATATAAAGAATTACTAACTAAAAAAATGTAGTATCCAGCCATATAATTAGCTAAGGCTTACTTAGGGAATCCATCTAGATCCCATTGAATAGAATAATAAGAATGCACTCTCATTCATACAGACAAAAGAAGATCAATTCAACAAATAAGATCACAAACCACATAAGTAATATGTCCCCATTTCATTTATTCCCAAACCTATACAATTACAACCTATGCACTTCGGCATATTTTAATACAATAGTCTTCAGCAAAAGAGTAACTTTCTTCTATAGTACAATTAGAAAAATCATGTCGGAATTCTTCATAAAAACCAGATTAAACAGTCATTGCATCATATCAGATCTGCCTGCCTTTACCACTTTAAGATGACCATCTGCAAAAATTGCTAGCACAGTCAGTTCAGTGAACTGAGCATGATAAGCACTAATCCTTAAACAATTGCATTCCACTAATTGTTTTCATTAAACAATCCTATTTAAATGACATCAATATCTTCAAATCCAAATTCATGATTCACACTAGTTTTCTTTTTCCAATGACTTTATATCGTAACTCAAATCACAAACATAATTTCAACTTAGTCTATTTGGATGATTCATTTATATACAAGAAAAGAAGAAAAACATTCTGTATCATAAGTACCTAACCATAAAAAGCCGAGAACAGTGTCAATCATGTTTTATTCACTCCAATTAAAAGAATAAAACCTTTTAAGATATGTATCCAACAGGTTCGTATAAAAGAAATTTGAGCAAGAAGAGATTATTGTCTCATGCAAGTTCACCCAGCAAACTACCATTAACTCTATTATACCAATTTTCAATCATTGATAAGTATGCAAAATTCTAACTACAGGGCTACCTTTATACAAGAGATAACAAACTGAGTTTAAATTCAGGACAATAATACTGCTAATAAATGAAAGGAGTCTTCTAATTTAAGATCTCACCACTTACAATTTCTTCCCTCTTATTTTTAACAGTCCTGTCATCTCATAACCATACAGTAGAGTTCCTTATAGGAATTCTAAAGAAGAGAACACTATTATTCCAAAGGAGAGTATAAACACTTTCTTAATATGAAACCCTTTAACAATTTTCCCATCCCAACTTAGAGAAAGAAAACAGAGAAGATTTAAACTCTATTGTAATCAAGTTCGGAACTAATTAACTTCCAAAAAGTAATATTCATCTCAAGTTTCATCAAGGAAGGAAAAGATGAGTAATCCAACATCTAAGTTTAACCAATAACATAGGTCAGATAGAGTCACCTTTAGAGTTTTCCAATGGATCGAACTGAATCATTCCAATCGTCGCACTATTAGGTTGATATATAATTTCAGGACACCAAACCAAAAATGCATGTAAAGAATTAATAATTGAATTCTAAATACAGATTCAGCAATGCCCCAAAATCCATCCTACTCATACCATAGTAGTTATCAATGCTTTAACTGTACAAAATAAATAGATCATTCAGTTGCATATGGATCATTTCAACCCAAATTTCAACTACAAAAGGAAAAGCATTAGCTGAACGTAAATAAGCTTATCGACATTGAAATTCGTTTTTTTCTTTCAAAGTAGAATTCCGACATTGTGTAATGCGGCCCTAAGAAGTAGATTTCATAGTCACCTCAGGGTAAAACACTGTCATATCTCAACCACACATTAAACATAATTTCCATTAAGGCAGATCCAAGATTAATCCATGAATTTGCCAGGAGATACAGAGCTTATCCAAATACGTTTTCTCTTGAACATAACCGTGTTCCTAATATCCATGTAAAATCACAAAAACAACAGTTTAACCAAATACTTCCTTACTCACAGAATCCTGTATTCATAAGAACATTCATACCCTTTTGAAGTAAAAAGTACAGGCTTAGATTTCAAACAACATTTCTAACTCACGCAACTAAAACAATCAAGTTTCACTGAATAAACTAACATTCCAACCACAAATTCAATTACCTACTTTCGAACATGGACCAGTAATAGTTAGAGTCCATACGATGAAGCAAACAATCAATTAATCCAATCATATTCGAACATAAATAATTACAGTGGTGTTTTCAAACACGTAATCATTATGCACGCATTCTTTCATGGAGGTAGTTTCTAATCAAATACCTTTGACAGATAAAGAAAACTTACAACACTTCCAAACAGAAAGCAAAACTCCATATTGGATTCACAACATGGAAACAAGAATAATGAAGCAGGTTTCATCCAGGATCCAAAATACAACCCAGAACCCCAAATCAACATAAAACCCAAATCATTGTTACCAGCCAAGTCAAAATATGCATATATCATCAGAACAGAGTTGTTCTAATGAAAACATTTAAAGGAAAGCAAGATTTTAACAGTTAGGGCCTATCATGCCTGATAGTGTCGCTAAAAATTCGAAGAAGACCTCTGAATGTGCTCGCCCCCTTCTCTTCTTCTTCCACGAAAGATTAAACAACAAAATATTGTTACCTCCATGCCTTATATACTTCCCTGACAGAGAAGTAAATTTGAAACTCTCAAAATTGCCATGCAACGAAGAGTAGACGGTTGGTTTGAAGAACCAGTGCTCATGCAGAGTGAAAAATGGAATGCATGAAAAACAAAACAACCAAGCAAAATTCCACTTGCATGCCTTCCCAAGCAATCCGCGCTCGAGGCCCTATGCACATTAATTGCATTTATTTTTATTCTCCCACCTATTTTCCATTGCCACCGACTGCCAAAGTTGGTGAATGCTAAAACAAAATAAACAAACGTTCCCATTCTTAGAGATGTTGCCACGTGAGATTCTTCTAACAAACTTATCCTCCGCTAACTCTGGCAGCATTCCCTATCCCCATCCTTATCCTTTCTTAAATGCCATGGAAACCATCACCCAAGACTCGCGACCCTCCTTAGGTCCCCCTTCATAGCATTAGTTTAGGATAGGTTAGTGACTTAGGTTAGATCATAGGTAGACTTAGTCTTATGCCATAGGATATAACATTAGTCACCCTCCATAGTGATAGGTTTAGTTAACCCTTAGGAGTATTAAGCTCATAGTTTTAGGACTAGGTTAGATTAACTAACCTTGCAACATTAGGTTATAGTTTAGGTTAAAACTAATAACCTTACTGATTCTAGTCTAGGTCCCCTAGATAGGACTAATCAGTAATAGAGTTCAAACAGGATAAAACATTCCTGGATCAGATTCCATTTGGCATCAAGTAAATTAAGCTTTAGATATAAAACATACACATCTTACCTGGCTTAAGGTCCAGGTCCTTCCCGATGCTATGATAACTGGAACCAGATTCTGATTACCATGATCAGCCAGAGTTAACCTCCGAATTGAACATTCAAAGCTCAGTCAGACTTAGTAACTCTCGAAATGTCAATACAATTTGTTCATCCTGAATAAAATTAAAACATCCCTTGGATCAATGCAACTGATCCAAGGTTGAGTCATAAAGGTGGATAAATCCACAATCTTCCAGAAATCAGATTGTACTCAAATGCGAAGGATGAAAGAAACAAAAGAGTCCAAGCATATTCGGTTTAATCAAAGATCTTAAGAGTAGAAAAGATATAATCCAAATCAAGCATGACTTCCCAAAACCAAAGGAACATGTCCTTATATAGGAGAAATCATATATCAACACTTGAATGCTCAGGAGAAAGTAACAACAGTTCAGGGTGTTACATGCTTCCCTCCTAAAAGATTCATCATCCCGATGATTACATCCTTTTATTTATCTTCTGGTCAATCAATTCTTTGACTCACTGAACAAATTAACTATTTCAAACTTGAATAGTTTCATAAATCAGTATCATGATACTATTTATTCAACCTGAATAAATGTTTGCCCCAAAACTGGCTTACATAATGACATGTAAAAGATAAATTCATAATAATAATAATTTTTTTATTTTTTATCAATCAACAGATTCAATTCTATTCAAAAAGAAAGGAAAAGTAGTTTTCATCTCTTCCAGATTTTCCCAAGTTGCACTTTCTTCATTAAACTGGTCCCACTGGACCTTACATTGTTGTATTTCACGATTTCTCAAATGCAATTGGTGAGTTTCCAGCACTCGAGTGGGTTTAACCACGATTATTCCTGGGTCTTGGACCTGCAAGGAATTCCAATTTAACACATGTGACAAATCTGAAACGTATTTCTTAAGCAAAGAAATATGGAAAACATCATGCATTCGTGACAAAAGCAAGGTGGTAATGCTAATCGGTAAGCTACGGGATTGATTACTTTGACAATTTGAAAGGTCCCACAAAACGAGGTGATAACTTGGCAGCCTTGCCAAAAGTTATAGAACTCTTTCTTGGTTTAACACGAAGAAAAACCTTTTCACCAAGTTCAAATTTTTGGTCAACCCGCTTTAAGTCAACATAACTCTTCTGCCTATCTGTTGCTTCCTTCAATCATTCACAAATCATTTTAACTTGTTGTTCCATTTCAGTAAGGATTTCAGGCCCAATTACCTCTCTATCCTCAATGCTATCCCAACTAATGGGGTTCTGCATTTTCTTCCATAAAGTGCCTCGAAAGGTGCCATTTTAAGAGAAGAGTGATATGTGTTGTTGTATGCAAATTCAACTAATGGGAGATACTCTTCCCATTTATACTGTTGATCCATGCAATACATTCGTAACATATCTTCTAACACCTGATTTACTCTCAGTTTGTCCATCCGTTTCGGATGATACGTAGAACTAAAGTTCAGTTTAGTTCCAAGAGCTGCATTAAGCATTTGCCAAAATCTTGATGTCATTCTAGGATCCCTGTCTGATATTATTAATTCTGGTACTCCATGCAATCTGAAAATTTTGTGCACAAATCTTTTAGCTAACACAGGAGAATCATCCTTTAGATTTCCAGTGATGAAATGAGCTACCTTCGTTAGTTTATCAACAACTACCAAGATAACATCATGTTTATTTCTCGACATAGGCAGCCCTTGTACAAAGTCCATGCTTATTACTTGCCATTTGTACTACGGTATGCTATGGGGATATAATAAACCAGCAGGGTGCATGTGCTCTGCCTTCACCCACTGACATTCAAGACAATGAGTCACAAAATTAATAACATCCTTTTTCATTCCTTTCTAGAAATATTGTTGTTTTAGGTCGGAAAGCATTTTAGTAATACCGGGTGTCCAGAAAAGGGTGAATTATGAAATTCAGCTAACAATTTCTTTCTCAAATCATTTAGCAAAGGTACGTATACTCTATTTTCATAACGTAAGATTCCTTCATTATCAAAATGAAAACCTTTATACCTTTCATCTTTTGGATCTGCAGCAAGCGTTGCTTTTACTTGCTGAAAGTATATATCAGATTCTAATGCACTTTTCACCTCATCTTTAAACTGAGTTCTTAATGTTATAAGAGCATAAATGTGCTTCCTACGACTTAGAGCATCTACTACTCTATTCTCTTTTCCTTTTATGTAACTAATATCAAAATCATATTGAGACAAAAACTCTAACCACCTTCGTTGTCTTGCATTTAGATTAGGCTGAGTGAAAATATATTTCAGCCCTAGATGATCAGTTTTCAACTCAAAAGGTTTCCCAAGTAAATAGTGTCTCCAAACTTGAAGTGCATGAACAATGGCAAGCAAGCTCTAAATCATGAGGGGCATAATTCAGCTCATGTAACTTAAGTTTTCTACTTTCATATGCTATGACATGATCATTTTGTAACAAAACACCTCCAAGGCCTTCCCCAGAAGCATCCGTTACAACAGTAAAGTCTCCATTAGGTCAGGTACAACTAAAATAGGTGCTGAAGTCAATTGAATTTTTAAATTTTTAAAAGTAGATTCACACTTATCATCCCAAGAAAATTTCTTATCCTTTTTCTGCAATGAAGTTATCGGTGCAGCCACTTTAGAAAAATCTTTAACAAATTTTCTATAATAACCAGCAAGGCCCATGAAGCTTCTTACTTCATGTACATTCTTTGGTGTGCAAGCCACGGTTATTGCCACTATTTTAGAAGGATCTACAACAATTCCTTCTTTACTAATGACATGACCCAAATAATGAACTTCGGTATCAAAGAAAGAACATTTGGATAACTTACCGAATAACCTTCTTTTCTCAAAATTTCCAAGACTACTTTCAAATGCTCATTATGCTCCTCGACACTTTTAGAATATATGAGAATATCATCCAAGAATACAAGCACAAACTTGTCCAAATATTCTTGAAAGATATTATTCATTAAGTTCATAAAAGTTGCGGGTGCATTAGTTAATCCAAAGGGTAAAACCGTGAATTCATAATGTTTGTACCTTGTCCGGAAAGTTGTTTTATGAATATATTCTTCTTTAATCCTTAATTGATGATACCCAGATCGAAGATCTATCTTGGAATAAACCGATGCTCCATGCATCTGATCAAATAAATCATCAATTCTAGGAAGTGGGTATCTATTCTTGATTGTTTCCTTGTTTAACATCCGATAATCAATACACAATCTAAGTGTTCCATCTTTCTTTTTCACAAATATCACTGGTGCTCCCCAAGGTGAAACACTTGGTCTAATCAAACCTTTAGACAAAATTTCTTGCAATTGAGCCTTAAGCTCAACTAACTCTGTAGTAGTCATCCGATAAGGTGCTTTAGAAATAGGCTCCATCCCTGGTTTGATTTCAATGGTGAAGTCAAATTCCCTTTTGGGTGGTAAACCTGGTAATTCCTCCGAAATACGTCCTTGAAACTCTGAATAAACGTATCATTTCATGAAATCACCATCTTCTTCTGTAGATTCAGATATCTTTACTGCATATAAGGTACATCCTTTATTTTTAGCCTTTTTAAGTTGCATAGCTGACAGTTTCCTAACTAAAATTTCCTGTTTACACCTTGAATCTCTGTTGTTTTCTCTGAGATCATCTAAACATCTTATATATTTTCCAAAGTAGTCCACTTTTGCTTTATGATCCGCTAACCAATTAATGCCGATGACAATGTCATAGGATCCCAAAGGTGCAACATAGAGATCAACTTCCGTGGAAAAGTTAGGTAAGTCAAGGACTGCCCCAAAAAGACACATACTAACTGTATGAACAGAGTTATTACCATACTATACAGTCCAAGATTTATCCATTTTTCTAGCTTTTCTTTTAAGTTTTGAAGTGAGTTTACTAGAAATAAAACATTCAAGTAGCTCTGTATCAAAAAGAATAGTTACAGTGTATGCCAAATAACTTACAAGAACTTCTATAGGTGTCACTTGCCTTTTCCAGCTTGCTTGTTCTGCTACTGCAACATGTATCTTATGTTATTGATTATGATCATCCTTCTTCAAAGGGCATTGGTTTGCATAGTGATCTTTGCCACAATTATAGCAGCCTCCTACAGGTCCCTTTTTAGGCTCAAAATTACTTCCAGCCTTAAAATTATCAC
This sequence comes from Taxus wallichiana var. yunnanensis, assembly GCA_018340775.1. NCBI lineage: Eukaryota > Viridiplantae > Streptophyta > Pinopsida > Cupressales > Taxaceae > Taxus > Taxus wallichiana. The sequence goes on from CM031239.1 coordinate 1,026,889,731, forward strand.
GTTGGCCTCCATAGGACTTCTGCCCATTATTATAATTCTTGGCAAAACTATCCCTTACATTTCAATAGCAGCTTATTCATTGTCGTTTTCTTATTATTATCCATTGAAAACTTATTTTTGTTGCCAAAATTTTTCCATGGTCCCTTCTTGGGTGCAAGAGAAGTTGAAGAAGGGTTTGGAATCTTCTTCCACACTTCCTCTTTATGAGTAGAAATAGCCTTTAATTTATGTTCCTGCCTTATGGATTTTTCAACAACCCCTTCCATAGTGGTTGGGATGTGAACATCAACCTCTCCTCCAATCACGGGATTCAGTCCCATGATGAATTTTTGTATTCTAAACTTCTCGTCAGTTTGATACTGTGGTACGTACTTGAGGAGTTTCAGTAAACCGCTCCCAATACTCGTTAGCTTCCTTGAACTAAGTTCTGGAATTCTGTCATTTTCTGATCATAGAAAAGTTGTGGCAGCCAACGTTGCCTAAAATAGCCTTTAAATTGATCCCAAGTGATGTTAGTTTCATCAATATTTAGCTCAGCCTTATGGTTGTCCCACCATGAAGATGCTTCATGGGAAAGCTGATATGCTCCCCAAATAGCTTTGGTTTCCTCCGAGAAGTTTCTTATTGCAAAGTACTTCTCCATTTTGTTGAGCCAATTCTCAGCTCCATCTCCTAATGTGGTGCCATCAAATTTAGGTGGACTTATCCTTTTTATATCATTAGTGAGTTCCACTGCCAACCTGGCCTTTTTGTTTTCTGGTTGGATAGGTACATTTCCATTGTTATTACCAACACCCATATCGGGGTTGTCCTCAGGAGGTGGCTGATTGTTGTTACCAGCTTCATCATCCTCCTCATTTCCCATCACTTGTTGTTCAAGTACAACCAAATGATCTCTTGTGTCTAATAGGGAAGCAAGGATCTCATCAAGTTTTTGGGTTGTTGCTGCCCCTTCCTCAGGTGGAGCATTATTCGCAATGTTTCCCCTTGTTCTAACCATTTTCTGTTACAAGAAAATTTAGGTTTTCATCAGATTATGGACACAATAGGTCCAAGAGCTGCAACCTTCAGCTCTGATACCAAGATGTAACATCCTCATTTTAATACCTTAGAACAAGAATTTTTTTTTTTGATTAATGTTCTCTTGTTCTAAATACATAATTTAGAACACACATATCATAACAATCATTCTTATAACAGATAACCATATGCAGTTGTAATGACTGTATACCACCGATCTATTCATTCCATGACTCGGTGAACTACCGATCGATTCATTCCATGACTCGGTGAACTACCGATCTATTCATGCGTAACTTTGAGATTGAAGTTTTCAACTGAACACTTCATTCTCGTGGTTCTCTTCCCTATTCAGGATTCTGAGTGCTCTATCCAAGGAACCTATCTGAATAATTGTTACTATTATTCATCGGCATCACGATCCTTAGACTAGGTGACATAGGACAACACAATCAAGTAACTTGCGATACTTTGGCCAAAGGTTTGAAACATACTATTCATATTACTTATTCCTTGATGGCATACTCGTCAATCTAGAATACATCCTTCACCCCACTCTAATGTTATATAGAATGTCTTATACTGACCTCTGTCAGTCCCCTTGCCCCAAGTTTTCACTCTGGATCGGGTTAATATCATAATTCACGTTATAAGGATGCCCTTGAAGACTAGGGGTAAGTTGACATACTGGGTCAACCGATGTTAACCCCGTGTGTCAAGATACCCTGAGTCTCAAAGGGCTGCCTCATAACCTGTTTATGATCCTAACCAGTCCCGAGAGTGAAAATCTTCCCAATTCTTGGTGTGTAAATCTTAACGATCAATGTAGAAGGGTGTTGCCATATGTCATCTGCATTGTTGTATCCTCGAGAAGATCCTAATCTTCTCGAAGGTACAACCTTGCAGTTGACATGTGTCAACATCCTATGGAACAACCTCGGAAAGATGTACATACCTCCGAGAATTTACTTATGTTGAGTTATATTTGGATTACAGGCCCTCCTAATTGGGTAGCCTTCCCTAACCCTGAGTCCCACACTCCTTGAGTTACCTTCTGTAATTAGGTTCAGTTTCACAAAAGGGTTTTAATTAGATTTAAAATTGTTTCAAAGTTTCGGTTGGTACCTAACAACCTTGTACCCACAAAATAGGACAACAACCCTTAAGTTTTTCCCCATTAGGAAAATAATTAATCCAGCAAGGATTTGCAACTACCTTATAAACTGGAACAAATAGAACTTATATAGATTAGTACCATTAAGTCATGGTGGTTTATATCCATATATATTTCTTTGAATTAGTGCATTACGAGAGGTCAAAGTTCTCTCCCAGTTATAGTACATTTTAAGGCATAGCTCAACCTCAACATTCCCTATAAATGCAGTGGTCTTATTTACAATTTAACCACCATCATAAGATATAAAGAATTACTAACCAGAAAAATGTAGTATCAGCCATATAATTAGCTAAGGCTTACTTAGGGAATCCATCTAGATCCCGTTGAATAGAATAATAAGAATGCACTCTCATTCATACAGACAAAAGAAGATCAATTCAACAAATAAGATCACAAACCACATAAGTAATATGTCCCCATTTCATTTATTCCCAAACCTATACAATTACAACCTATGCACTTTGGCATATTTTAATACAATAGTCTTCAACAAAGAGTAACTTTCTTCTATAGTACAATTAGAAAAATCATGTCGGAATTCTTCATAAAAACCAGATTAAACAGTCATTGCATCATATCAGATCTGCCTGCCTTTACCACTTAAGATGACCATCTGCAAAAATTGCTAGCACGGGTCAGTTCAGTGAACTGAGCATGATAAGCACTAATCCTTAAACAATTGCATTCCACCAATTGTTTTCATTAAACAATCCTATTTAAATGACATCAATATCTTCAAATCCCAATTCATTGATACACTCTAGGTTTTCCTTTTTCCAATGACTTTATATCGTAACTCAAATCACAGGCATAATTTCAACTTAGTCTCTTTCAGATGATTTGTTATATACAAGAAAAGAAGAAAAGGCATTATGTAACTTAAGTACCTAACCATCCGAAAAAACCAAGAACAGTGTCAATCATGTTTTAATCACTCCTATTAAAAGAATGTAACCCTTCTAAAATATGTATCCAACAGGTTCGTATAAAAGAAATTTGAGAAGAAGAGATTATTGTCTCATGCAAGTTCACCCAGCAAACTACCATTAACTCTATTATACCAATTTTCAATCATTGATAAGTATGCAAAATTTAACTATAGGGCTACCTTTATACAAGAGATAACAAACTGAGTTTAAATTCAGGACAATAATACTGCCAATAAATGAAAGGAGTCTTCTAATTTAAGATCTCACCACTTACAATTTCTTCCCTCTTATTTTTAACAGTCCTGTCATCTCATAACCATACAGTAGAGTTCCTTATAGGAATTCTAAAGAAGAGAACACTATTATTCCAAAGGAGAGTATAAACACTTTCTTAATATGAAACCCTTTAACAATTTTCCCATCCCAACTTAGAGAAAGAAAACAGAGAAGATTTAAACTCTATTGTAATCAAGTTCGGAACTAATTAACTTCCAGAAAGTAATATTCATCTCAAGTTTCATCAAGGAAGGAAAAGATGAGTAATCCAACATCTAAGTTTAACCAATAACATAGGTCAGATAGAGTCACCTTTAGAGTTTGCCAATGGATCGAACTGAATCATTCCAATCGTCGCACTATTAGGTTGATATATAATTTCAGGACACCAAACCAAAAATGCATGTAAAGAATTAATAATTGAATTCTAAATACAGATTCAACAATGCCCCAAAAGCCATCCTACTCATACCATAGTAGTTATCAGCACTTTAACTGTACAAAATAAATAGATCATTCAGTTGCATATGGATCATTTCAACCCAAATTTCAACTATAAAAGGAAAAGCATTAGCTGAACGTAAATAAGCTCATCGACATTGAAGTCGTTGTTTTTCTTTCAAAGTAGAATTCCCAACATTGTGTAATGCGGCCCTAAGAAGTAGATTTCACAGTCACCTCAGGGTAAAACACTGTCATATCTCAACCACACATTAAACATAATTTCCATTAAGGCAGATCAAAGATTAATCCGTGAATTTTCCAGGAGATACAAAGCTTATCCAAATACATTTTCTCTTGAACATAACCGTGTTCCTAATATCCATGTAAAATTGCAAAAACAACAGTTTAACCAAATACTTCCTTACTCACAGAACCTGTATTCATAAGAACATTCAACCCTTTTAAAGTAAAAGTACAGGCTTAGACTTCAAACAACATTTCTAACTCACACAACTAAAATAGTCACGTTTCACTGAATAAACTAACATTCCAACCACAAAATCAATTACTTACTTTCTGAACATGGACCAGTAATAGTTAGAGTTCATACGGCAAAGCAAACAATCATTTAATACAATTATATTCGAACAGTAAATAATTACAGTGGTGTTTTTCAAACACGTAACCATTAAGCACGCATTCTTTCATGGAGCCAGTTTCTAATCAAATACCTCTGATAGATAAAGAAAACTTACAACACTTCCAAACAGAAAGCAAAACTCCATATTGGATTCACAACATGGAAACAAGAATAATGAAGCAGGTTTCATCCAGGATCCAAATACAACCTAGAACCCCAAATCAACATAAAACCCAAATCATTATTACCAGCCAAGTCAAAATATGCATATATCATTGAACAGAGTTGTTCTAATGAAAACATTTAAAGGAAAGCAAGATTTTAATAGTTAGGGCCTATCATGCCTTATAGTGTCACTTAAAAAGTCGAAGAAGACCTCTGAATGCGCTCGCCCCCTTCTCTTCTTCTTCCACGAAAGATTAAACAACAAAATATTGTTACCTCCATGCCTTATATACTTCCCTACGATAGAGAAGTAAATTTGAAACTCTCAAAATTTCCATGCAACGAAGAGTAGATGGCTGGTTCGAAGAACCAGTGCTCATGCAGAGCAAAAAATGGAATGCATGAAAAACAAAACAACCAAGCAAAATTCCACTTGCATGTCTTCCCAAGAAATCGCGCTCGAGGCCCTATGCACATTAATTTCATTTATTTTTATTCTCCACCTATTTTCCATTTCCACCGACTGCCAAAGTTGGTGAATGCTAAAACAAAATAAACAAACGTTCCCATTCTTAGAGATGTTGCCACGTGAGATTCTTCTAACAAACTTATCCTCCGCTAACTCTGGCAGCATTCCCTATCCCCATCCTTATCCTTTCTTAAATTCCATGGAAACCATCACCCCAAGACTGTGACCCTCCTTAGGTCACCCTTCATAGCATTAGTTTAGGATAGGTTAGTGACTTAGGTTAGATCATAGGTAGATTTAGTCTTATGCCATAGGATATAACATTAGTCACCCTCCATAGTGATAGGTTTAGTTAACCCTTAGGAGTATTAAGCTCATAGTTTTAGGACTAGGTTAGATTAACTAACCTTACAACATTAGGTTATAGTTTAGGTTAAAACTAATAACCTTATTGATTCTAGTCTAGGTCCCCTAGATAGGACTAATCGAGTAATAGATTTCAAACAGGATAAAACATTCCTGGATCAAATTCCATTTGGCATCAAGTAATTTAAACTTTAGATATAAAACATACACATCTTACTTGGCTTAAGGTCTAGGTCCTTCCGATGCTATGATAACTGGAACCAGATTCTGATTACCATGATCAGCCAGAGTTAACCTCTGGAATTGAACATTCAAAGCTCAGTTAGACTTAGTAACTCTCGAAATGTCAATACAATTTGTTCATCCTGAATAAAATTAAAACATCCCTTGGATCAATGCAACTGATCCAAGGTTGAGTCATAAAGGTGGATAAATCCATAATCTTCTAGAAATTAGATTGTACTCAAATGTGAAGGATGAAAGAAACAAAAGAGTCCAAGCATATTCCGGTTCAATCAAAGATCTTAAGAGTAGAAAAGATATAATCCAAATCAAGCATGACTTCCCAAAACCAAAGGAACATGTCCTTATATAGGAGAAATCACTTCTAAAAGGATGTTTGTGGAGATAGAGTGCACTAAATTTACTCCCCCTAAGAGGCCTCATAAATATAAAAAAAGTCAAAAGGAATCCTATTGATCATCTTGAACTAGGAGGCATTGACTCATCTCAATATCCTAATCATCCTCAAGATCTAGGTGTTTCCTTGAAGGTAGTTGAGTCATCCCATCTCGGTGAAGCTTTAGTTTTATATCAGACCCAATTAATCCTTAATGACTGATATTATTCCTACACTAGTTGATATTTCTCATGGGTGTAAGATCTAGTTAGAGGAGAATCAAGAATGGTGCAACAGGTAATGACACCTAAATTTGAGGCCATCTCAAAGTATAGAAAATCCAAGTGCACCAAGAAAGCTCTAACAACTTCTCAATTCTTCACCGAGGCTTATGGATCTCAATATGTGGAAGTTGCACATCCTAAAGTGATCAAAACCATGGGAGAGATGACTCTAGCTGATTATGAGATGACTAGGATTCCCTTGGGGCATGACATACATGAAGGAGATGTGAATTTATTCAAATATTTCATAACTTGATTACTCATAAGAAAGTAAGAGAACAAAAACTATGCAACAACTTGAGGAGTATATGAGAACCTTGACTACATATATGTGAAGTAATTCATGGAGCCCAATACCACACTAATTTCTCTAGTAAGCTATCTCTTCTATCGTAATATTTGATCCCCAAGTGATCAAAATATCTTAAGGGCACACTATGCAGGGAGAGCTAATTATAGATGGGTGGAGATGATCATCAAAAATGAAAGGAGCTATTTCCTAAGATCCTCTTTCTATTGGGTTTTTACCTCATCATTGTTTCCAAGGTAAATTTTTACCTCTTCAGATTATCCCAACTTATAGGTGTTCTACACCTACAACCATATAAGGCCTCAAAAGGAGCCATCTAAATGGAAGAATGGTAAGTGTTATTATAGGCAAATTCAACCAAGGGAAGATACTCTTCCCATTTATATTTTTGATCCATGTAATACATTATTAGTAAATCTTATAACACTTGATTTACTCTTTTGGTTTGACCATCAGTTTCAGGATGATAGGCAACACTTATGTTCAATTTTGTCCCTAAGATAGTGTACAAAGTCTACCAAAATCTGGAAGTTATCGTTGAGTCCCTTTATGAAATTATTACTTCTGGAACTCCATGTAATCGAAAAACTTCTTGTACAAACCTTTTTGCCAATATGGGTGAATTATTCGTTAAATTACTTGCTATAAAATGGGCCACTTTAGTTAACTTGTTTACAACTACAAGTATAACATCATGTTTATTTTGGGACATAGGTAGACCTTGGATAAAATCCATACTTATAACTTGCCACTTATATTTTGGCACGTTGTGAGGATATAATAGTCCTGCTGGATGTAAATGTTCAGCCTTTACTTGCAGACATTCCAGAATTGTGAGGACGTAAAGAATCACATCATTTTTCATCTTTTTCCGAAGTATTCTTTTGATGTCCGCCATCATCTTTGTTACTCTTGGATATCCCAAATAAGGAGCATCATGAAATTCTCTCATGAATTTATTTATGTGTTCTTTACCTTTTGGCACATATATTACGTTGTTATAACACGTAATCCCATCATTTCCACCTTGAAACCATCATACCTTTTATCCCTTGGATATTTTTCTAGAGATGTTTTAACATGATTGTAGTAGGGATCATTGGTTAACTCATTTTTAACCTCATCTTCAACCGGGTTCTTAATATAATTATAGCAGCAATCTTCTTTCTGCGACTTAAGGCATCAACCACCCTATTCTCTTTTCCCTTAATGTAATTTATATCAAAGTCATAATTTGCTAGGAACTCTAGCCATCTTCGCTGCCTTGTATTTAGATTTGTTTGCGTAAAAAAATTACTTGAGCCCAAGATGATATGTTTTGAGTTCAAAAGGTTTTCCTAGCAAATAGTGCCTCCACATGCGCATGAACATTCACAAGAAGCTCAAGATCATATGGAGCATAATTTACTTCATGCACCCTCAACTTCCTACTTTCAAAATTTACCACATGCCCATCTTGTAGTAGTACTCCACCCAAACCTTCCCCGAAGCATCGGTTACCACTAAGAATTTCCCGTTTGGATTTGGAATCTTTAACATCATAGCACTTGTGAGTCTACCTTTTAACTCATTAAAGGATTCTTCACACTTATTGTCCCAAAAAAAATTCTTACCCTTCTTTTGTAAATAAGTGATAGGTTCTGCTAACCCAGAGAAGTCCTTTACGAACTTTCGATAGTAGCCTGCTAGACCCATAAAAATTCTCACTTCATGCACATCCTTTGGTGCTGGCCATTCCATGATGGTACTAATCTTGAAGGGTCTTTGAGATTCCTTCTTTACTTAATAAGTGGCCTAAGTATTGTACTTTGTATTGATAGAAATCACACTTAGATAATTTTCCATATAATTTATGTTTTTGAGAATTCCCAACACAATCCTTAAATGTTCATCATGTTCTTCCTCATTCTTGGATTATATTAATATATCATCGAGAAAGATAAGTACAAATTGGTCTAAGTATTCCCTGACACGTTGTTCATCAAGTTCATGAAAGCGGCAGTGCATTTGTTAGACCAAAGGAAAAGCGTCAAACTCGTAATGTCCATACCTTGTTCTAAAAGTAGTTTTATGGATATCTTCATCCTTGATTCATAGTTGATGATAACCAGATCTAAGATCAATCTTGGAAAACACTTTTACACCCCTCATTTGATCAAATATATCATCGATTGAGGGGCAACAGTACGATTCTTTCTTTATTACCTTATTGAGCATTCGGTAATCAATACAAAGATTGAGGGTCCCATCTTTTTTTTAACGAAGATAGCGGTGCACCCCATGGTGATATACTTGGTCTAATCAGACCCAAGGAAAAAATTCATGTAATTGAGCTTTCAACTCAACTAATTCAGTTGTTGTCATTTTGTATCATGCCTTGGAGATTGGTTTCATTGCTGGTTTGACCTCTATTGTGAAGTCAAATTCATGCTTAGTGGAAGTCCTGGCAAATCATTTGGAAAAACATCTCTAAATTCCCTTAGGATTGGAAATGATTCAATTGCAGGTTCAATTTCCTGTCCCGAATTTGTTATTTTTATAGCATATAGATGGCAGCCCTTCCACTTTGCCTTTTTTAGCTGCATGGCAGAAATTTGCCTAGTGACAAGCTCTATTTTAACAACCTAAACACTTGTTGTTTTCTGTTGATCATCGCAGCAGGTTACACTTTTACTTAAGCAATCCAAGGTTGCATTATGTTTACTTAACCAATCTATACCTATGAAAACATCATAGATCCAAGAGGTGCCACACAAAGTTTAATCTTGTCATGAACTCGAGGTAATTCTAGTGGTGCCTCAAACAAACACCGATTCACTATGTGTTCAACATTATTTCCATCTTGTATAGTCCAAGTGTGTTCCATGTACTCAGCTCTTATTTTGAGTTTATCAAAGAACTTTAGATGAAACAAAACATTCTATTGAACCGGAATCAAATAAAAGCGAGAAGCAGGTTCTCCAAAAAGCTTACAGAAGTTTCTATAGGAGTCACTTGCTTATTATGGATTGTAGCATAAATATTATGTTGTTGGCCCTCTTTATTTACTATGATAAATCCCTTCTATTGATTATTTCATTGTCCTCTTTGCGGATAGTTGTTAGCGAAATGATCACCACCACACTTAAAACATCCTCCCAATGGTCCTTTTCTCTCAATCTTATTATGGCTGAAACTTGTTCCTTGTTGCCCATTTTTATTATTATTCACAACAGTTCTACCCACTATTCCTCTTTTATTGATGACCTAAACTTGTTGTTTCCCTTTTTCCATGCTAGTTTACTTGCGGTTGATGTTTGGAAATTGCTATTTTTCCTTTTGTTTTCCTCTTTAGAGGCATAAATACTTCGTAGCTTTAGTTCTTGCTTGATAGATTTTTCAAACAATGTTTCCATCGAGGTAGGTCCATGAACATCTACCTCACCACCAATACTAGGATTCAATCCCATTATAAATTTTCTCACTCTAAACTTCTCATCCTTTTGATACAAAGGAACATATTTTAGCAATCGAGTGAAATGTTCCCAATATTCTGTAACTGAATACTTTCATTGAGTCAGATTTTGGAATTCTACCATATTTTGGTCAAAGTATAGCTAAGGTAGCCATCTTTGACGGAAGTAGGCCTTGAACTACTCCCACGTGATCATACCAGAATCAATTCCTAGTTCCATTTTCCAGTTATCCCACCAGGAAGATGCTTCATGGGACAATTGGTAGGCTCCCCATATTACTTTTGTCTCCTTTGAAAAGCCCCTAATCTCAAAATACTTTTCCATTTCAGAGAGCCAATTTTTAGCACCATCTCCAAGAGTTGTACCATCAAATTTAGGTGGGGATATTCTTTTAATGTCCCTTACTAACTCAAGTGCTTGCCTTGCTTTCTTATTTGCCCTTTCATTTAGGTGCTTAGGATGATCATTATATTGCTCATCACCCTGATTCTCATCCCTACGATCCTAATTCTCTTCACCACCCCGACCTTGTTGTTTAAGAAAACAACTCGGTTTTGGGTGTCATTCGAAAGGTTGAGGATTTCTTCGACTTAGTAGTTTGTATTATCCGGCACATCATCAATATTTAACCTAATGTCACTTTCCCTACTAGCTCTTATTGCTGACCTAGCCATATTTTCCTGTTTTATAAATGAGGATAATTTTATTAGAATGTGTGTCCCATTAATGTCCAGTGTCCGAGCCTCGGCTCTGATGCAAAATGTAACGCTCAAAATTACAAGAGCTAAAAAAATGAGGATTTTTTTAACACATAAACATAATAACAAATTACACAAGCAATCGATAAATGCATTTATTTAATCAAATTCATTAATCGATTTTTCTCTTTTAATCTATCCAATAACATCCATATAAGCCATATGTGGTGAGAAGGGTGTATCTAGATCTCCACGATCTCCCTTCGTCACTACTTCAAGTGACAATGCTTACTAGCATTTCGGCTCAAGCTTTTAAAGGTCATGGGAACTATGTGAAATTCCTTGGATCTACCGCGAAGCTAGTTTCGACTTTGTATTTTGGTATCTAACCATTGTCTACCTCATGTTCGATTTCAACTTCTCATGATCGGGTTACTGAGATAATTTTTTTATTTAATTGGAGGACTAGGTGATCGACAATACACAGTCATCAATGCAATACTTTGGCCAAAGTTATCCGCCATGCAAAGTTACGGCTAAACTCAAGACATCACACTAGTCTTATGAGTTTTAAGTCTTCCGCCGCCTCACAACTATCCCTTTCACGATTATCTAGATCTTTATAGTTTGTTTTTATTTTATTTCTAATTAAACCTATCTTGAAAGAGTTTATATTGAGATAGATGCCAAAGGCCAACTATGATCTTTATGAGATAAGTACTTTCGTTATCTTTGAAATGTAACTATATCAACATTCCGCATGTACTTATCCCTTAATATGCCTAATGGATCTTTTCATCTATTTACCATCCCATTTAGTCTCTTTTATCCACGATGTTTGATTCTTTAACCTTAAATTACCTTTTACAATGATACTCTTCCATTCTCTATACAACAGATTTACAATTTTATAATATTAATGCCAAGTTTACCAAAAGGCCGAATAAAATATATATTAACACATGTATATTTAATTATTCCTTCGATTAGTTGCGCCACTAAATAGCTTTTTAATATAGAAATTAAAGACAATTGATTGTTACAATAATTGCCAATTATGGACTTCATACATTGATAACTAGCAAATAATCGTATTCAATAATTTGTGAAAAGTAAGATTTCACAACTCAAGTATTCATCATTTACTCATATTGAGATATTATTACATACAAAGTAATCATCTCTTTATTAAAATCATATATAACATATGTTGTTAAGGTGAAATATATAAGCGATATAATAATTCTCACATAGTGAGGTTTGAATATTTACAATGGGTCCAAGATCCCAATAATTCAGCCAAAAATTCAAGGATATCATCCTTTCACCAAATGAAATCCAAGTATCTCATTTAGATCCATGCTACGATAAAACTTCACAAGACATGAGTTTCCACACATCCAGAATGTAACGGCTAATGGTCTGCAAGACCTGGCGTAGTGGTATGATGTCGATTCAAAATGAACCGACATGAATATTAACTCCATTTTTGATGCAATTAATTAATAAAATATGAAAGGATATACATGTTGTTTTATCAACAAGCACATGGTAATACAATTGAAAATGTATTACTATCTCGGTTTCTATAAAGATACAATATGGATGCACACAAATAGAAAAACCAATTTCTATGTCGCGATCATGTTTCCTCTAATCACAAAGGTCAATACATCCGTATTCCGACTTCAATCAATAAGCATTTGGCATTTAAAATTTCTGCATAATTTCATAAAAACAATATGATTAACAAGATTATTTTTTTCATTCAATGAGCATCTCTACAAATTAGCACACATATCACCAATATTACATCACTTTAACATGTTCTATCTGGTAAACAAACATTCCAACCAACTATATAGTAGCACCATGGTTGCATCATTTAAACATACTCTTTTTAGTAAAAGAACAACTAATAATTTCTTTAATAAGATATCATTATTTTAAACCCAATCATGCCTCTAATTACTCCTTGGTGCATCTCGGTCAATCTGTCTGGTTTTCATATTGCGGGTCATACAAGAATCCAAGTCATATTGCCGGGTTGGAAGATTACTGGGATAAATACCATTTTTTAATTATTCACACACAACAAGACACCCTCATTTATACATGAACCGATTTAGTGGTCGATAATAATAAAATTTCTGGAAAATGTAGCCCCATGCAAGAGCTTTGACACCCACAAATTATCATTCAAAATATCTCAATAAATTAAAAATCAGACCTGCATATAACAACCAAGAAGAAAAATACAAAACCCCAACCGGTTGCATACCCATATTGATTGGGTTACCCAAATAGATTTATATACCCAAATCGATTTGTTTACAGAAAACATACAAACAAATTTCAGTTTAACAAAATGAAAACCCACAAGCACAAATCGATTTTAAACACACAAATCCATGCAAAACGTTTTCCTTATTCTTATGACGGGAAAAACCCAACTCTTTTCCTTTTGGGTATAATTTATTATAATGCAAAGAATGAATTTTTAACCTTTCTTTTACTTTATTTTTGCTGATCAAAACCCAAAACCCCATCTGCGTATTTTTAAGGTTAGGTTAAAACCACGAAAAGAAAACTAAAAAGAATACATAATCCATCAATTTCCTTTTCATACTTCATCTCCAAACAATTAAATCAAAATCTACCCACAATTTCCTTGATTGCCATTAAAAACAGAATGCATATTTCCTCATTTTTTTACAAATAATGTAGCAGAGAAAGGAGAAGATATTCATGCCTGAAGTAAACCCAGAATTGACAACCTTCTATTCTTCCCGCTCCAACATGTTGAATCTTTATTTCCTCCAAAACTCACGTAGGTATTCCAGAAGGGGAGAATGAAAATAGACAAAGGAAAAATATAATGAAAGAACTATAGTTGGGTGGTATATTGAAGAATTTTCAGGCTTCCCAATGTTGGTACGTGTTTTAGTGCATGCCGCACACTTGTGCCATATGAAGGTGTTTCACTTTATGAAACCCATAAATTTCAATAACTAAATAAAACTTTTGGCTTACATGTCAAATCCCTCATATATATATATATATATATATATATATATACTAATTAATATTTCATACATTTTTTTTACTTTAGTTGTTACCCAGCTTAATGGTTAAGTTAAAATTAACCTTCATAATACAAGTCCACATATTTCCAACAATTTATTACCATAAAAATTAGTTGAATTTCTAGGTTTATATAAAACATTCCAATACAAAAATCACTAAGTCCGTAAATAATAATTCGAATATTCTCATAAAGTTGGCTTGATATAGCATTATCAAATTAAACAGAGACAATTATTATCGTGGTCATGCAAATTTCGAACAAAACAAAAGACAACCAAACTAATTAAAATAAAGTAAGCTGGAATACAAATAACCGAAAGATTCACTATCATTTATGAATCGTTTTACCTATGATTAATACCTAATCATGTTTTAGGAAGGATCATCAAGGTGGGTGTGTGGTTATTCGTTCTGCAGTGTCATGCCCCGCACAGTTTGTGGGTCATGATACGACGAACCAAATGAATTTTACACCCAATGATGATCTCATCTAATCTGTTTAGACTTAACCGTAGTTAATTTAACTTACAAGAAATTTTGGGATGTTATATTTATCTGTTCTAATGGATACACCTACATGTAAAGATAAGATTTAATATGATTGGATAAAAGGGATTTATTATCCTATCTTAGATATAAGGTGGAATAGCTACGAATTTTTATAAATAGAGACCCCCTCATTTAACATGTAAGAAGGTTGTGAGGATTAGTATATGCAAGTAGTAAGGAGTCCATACCATTGTGTAAGCATTTAAAAGAATCTATCGGGAGGTGTATTTGTGAAGTTTCTCAAAAAATTACTATTGGAAAGGCGAGTAGGTTGGTAGCACTCGGAGTAGTTCTTGCGTGAGATTGTGACAATATCTTGTTAATAATATAATATCTGGTTATATTTTATTTATGTTGTCAAGTATTCATAATTATTTATTAATATTGTGTTGTGTCTTTTGTTTTGTTTTCTAGATTCATATCACCAAACCAAAATTTTGCATTCTTAAAATAATCATAACACGAGGAGTTCTGGTGAAATATTATTTGAGTTTTAGATTTTTGTGATCCGGTTGGATAATGATCATATTTTCTTATGTTTATCATATCTCCACTTCCTTGTTGGCTGTGCGAGGATCACATCCCATACAATATTATAAAAATAAGTTAGAAACAATCATTTACTCACTTGGTATTCCTAAGATCTACTCTATCAAATACTTACAAAGTCTATTGCAATTATTCCCTAATCTTCCTTAAGTTAGTAGAATGCATTAGGATTTTCGTCTATATAATTTTGAAGCACTCTATACTAAGTTAAGTGAATACCAAGCCAAGTAAAAAATAATCTTAAGGATATATCAACACTCTCAAGTATCTACAAGTGAAAAGGAAATTTAAGGGGTTTTACCTAGAAAATATTGATCTACAATAACTTAATTTAAACACTCTATTTGTCACTCACAAAGCATAAATATGAATTGGACCTAGTTAGCTTACTATTAGTGTTAAGGTATAAGGAAAACATAGGGTAAGGGAACTCTATACTTGCATTCAATCTTACATAAGCACTAAGAGAAATATATGTACAATATAGGGAAATATAACAAAAGGGGGTCGCCAACAAATCCACTCATTTGGGAAGTTTAGTTGAGCGCTTGGTAATAACAAAAAGGGGTTGGCGACAAGGAATTCCATCTCAACCACACACCATTTTTTTCTATATAATGTATATTAGAGTATTTGTATATGAAACCATGGTTTGGTTATCATAGGAGTAGGTGTGATTATACGAAGTAATAAAATGTACATGAAACTAATTTAGTGAAGGGGAAGATACTCGTATTAACAAAAACACTATCATGCAATTGGACATTAGAATTTTACTTTAGTATATGAACTTTGTGCTAGTTTTCAAGAGGGTTTTAGTATTCCATTCCAAAGATGAATCACCTTTAACCTTTTCACAACCTATTTTACCTAGTTTCAGATCCGTATCAACCTACAAATTATATTTAATGATGATTTCACTCTTCTTATTATGCTTTACTATATTTATCATGTTCCCTAATAAAATGTAACTTCTTAATATCATTTTACATGTACTATCATATTTAGTTCGTTAGAGTCTTTATCTATTAATCTAATTAATATTTAGTTTTTAATATTTTAATTCTTATTATATTTAAAAGAAATTTATTTCAGGTTTAATCATTTGGTGAAAATGTTTATTGATATCTTACAACCTACCCTAGCCTCTAGGGTTTTTAGATTTCTTTCTTCTATGGTTATATTTTAATACATTAATTTTGATGTATATAGATTAAATATGATCTTCTAATTTTTCCTTACGGATTCATCCATGGTATACTTATTCTACGTTTTACACACTTTTCATTCTTTCTAGGATTTACATATTTTTGTGATATCTAAGGTTTACATACTTTTCATTCTTTCTAGGGTTCTGATGGGATATCTATCAAAACCCTACGCTACATTAGGGATTTATTTTGTCACATGAATTACACATTGTATTCTATTATCTCTTTTTATAAGACATGGACCAATAGTGCTACCATCTTTGACCACACTAATTTACCTTCTAAATATAGTAAGAACATATACCAACCATTTCTTACTACAATTTATATTCAAATTTCCTTCATAAAAAATGAAAGAGCCCATTAGGATAGTGTTTTCACATTTATATCTAAGATGAGTTATCTCAATTATCACTCCTTCATGAGAAAGAATGTATTCGCATCCGCTGCTAATAATTTTTATCTTTTTTGGTTACACACAATGAATGTCGGGTGTGAAACAATGAAAATTATAATTTTGGAACTCAAGTCTTATAAGGATCACACATTTTACATCTTGGAAGAAATCAGTAAAAGTGTGCGGAAGCTTGAATCCCCTTCACTCAGGGAACAATCATTCTTGGAGGGACTCCTAAATTCCTTCCAATAATTGGTCCAAAAAAAGATAGGGCATCTTTTCTCATTCAATGAGGATACATTGGCATCACTCACAAAGATTAGAGGCTCCATCTATAATACTCTAGGAGATCATAAAGTGTGTATCAAAAAGATAAAATCCATTCTTTGATATTCTTGATACTTGGATAAGTGCTTTGGAGTATGTTTATCCCACAAGAAAATGAAGTTGCTCTTGCGGTGGCTCGATTCAGCAAAGAGGTCAAAGGAAAGGATTTCTTCTATGGATCATTTCTGTAGATTCCATCGAGAGAAAGCTCTTCATCATCATAAGCTTCTTCATCTTCATATTAATCACTTATATATTTATCTCTTTATTCTTCTCTCTCTAAATTCTAATTCTTTTTCGGGAATGTATGTTTTGGGTATTTCATGTTATTCACTTAATTGAACTTTTAATTTTTCATTGTAAAATTTATTTTTCATAAATAAGAAAGAAATTATTTTTATTCCTACAAGAATATGAAAAGTCACAAGTGGTAGGAATATGAGAAGTCACTTAGGGGAGATGAAGAGACACTTTGTAAAGTTATATATTGGGATGGATTCTCCATTCCAAAGGGTGAGCTTTTGTTCTCCAACTACTACAAGAAAAAAGATATTTTATTCTATCTCATTATCTATGTTCTTCTACCTCCTACTTTTCAAATATAAGTGGCAAGTTATAAGTATGGATTTTATCCAAGGTCTACCTATGTCCCAAAATAAACATGATGTTATACTTGTAGTTGTAAACAAGTTAACTAAAATGGCCCATTTTATAGCAAGTAATTTAACGGATAATTCACCCATACTGGAAAAAAGGTTTGTACAAGAAGTTTTTCAATTACATGGAGTTCCAGAAGTAATAATTTCATAAAGGGACTCAAGGATAACTTCCATATTTTGGCAGACTTTGTACACTTTGTCTTAGGGACAAAAGCGAACATAAGTGTTGCCTATCATCATTAAAGCGATGGTCAAACCAAAGCGATAAATCAAGTGTTATAAGATTTACTAATAATGTATTACATGGATCAACAATACAAATGGGAAGAGTATCTTCCCTTGGTTGAATTTTCCTATAATAACACTTACCATTCTTCCATTCAGATGGCTCCTTTTGAGGCCTTATATGGTTGTAGGTGTAGAACACCTATAAGTTGGGATAATCCTAAAGATAGGTACTGATTGGACCAGAAATGCTTTCGGAAATGGAAAAACAGGTTAAATTAATCCAAGAAAGATTGAAAGAAGTAGAAAATAGGTAGAAAAGTTATGCAGATTTAAAAAGAATTGACAGAAAGTTTAACGTGGGAGATAAAGTTTTTCTTAGGGTCAAACCTAAAAAGAGTTCCATTTCATTTGGCAAGTCAGCCAAACTATCTCCTAGGTTTGTAGGACCATTTGAAGTCCTAGAGGTCATTGGACCGTAGCTACTGCTAGCACTCCCTCCCTCTCTATCCAGATTTGCACTGATGTATTTCATGTATCCTTGCTTAAGAAATATGTACACGATTTAACACATGTACTTAATTGGGATTCATTGCGGGTTCTAGATCTAGGGGTAGTTACGGTTGATCCTATAAGGATACTAGAAACCCAGAAGTCACACTTGAGAAATCGTGAGGTTTCATAAATGTAGGGTCGAGTGGGACCAATATTTTGAAGAAAGTACCACTTGGGAGAATCTAGAAGATGTCAGGACTACTTTTACGCATCTGTTTGACTAATTTTTTTATGAACATGTTTTGTTAAAGTACTAAATTCAATTTTTACGTAAAAGTGGTAGATAAGAAAAATTCGTGCAGGTAAGCCTACAATCTGAATATTGGGACTAAGATACTTTTTTATTAATAATTAATGTTGAATGTTTTGTTAATGAACCCGGAAGATCTGTCATTTAGGCACTAATGTATTATGTCTACAGATTATATGACTGATTTTCTATATGTACAAGGGTTATTGTGACCTTTATGATTTGCTGAAATAATATTGCTACAAATTCTAAGCTGATTTGAAATATATTTATGCAGAAATGAATAGTGGGTTGGTTTATCTATTTATCCCGAAATTATCGGGACGATGATTATTCTAAGGGGTGGAGTATGTAACATCCCAAAATTTCTTGTAAGTTAAATTAACCATGGTTAAGTCTAAACATGATTAGACGAGATCATCATTGGGTGTAAAATTCATTTGGTTCGTTGTATCATGACCCACTGACCTGTGCGGGGGCATGATGACACTGCGGAACGAATAACCCGCATCCACCTTGATGATCCTTCCTAAAACATGATTAGGCCTTAATCATAGGTAAAATGGTTCATAAATGATAGTGAATCTTTTGGTTATTTGTATTCGGTTACTTTATTTTAATCGGTTTGGTTGTCTTTTGTTTTGTTTGACTTTTGCATGACCGCGATGATAATTGTCTCTATTTAATTTGACAATGCTATATCAAGCCAACTTTATGAGAATATTCGAATTATTATTTACGGACTTGGTGATTTTCGTATTGGAATGTTTTATATAAACCTGGAAATTCAACTAATTTTTATGGTAATATATTGTTGGAAATATGTGGACTTGTATTATGAAGGTTAATTTTAACTTAACCATTAAGTTGGGTAACAACTAAAGTAAAAAAATGTATGAAATATTAATTAGTATATATATATATATATATATATATATATATATGTATATATATATATATATGTATATATATATATATATGTATATATATATATATGTATATATATATATATGTATATATATACATATATATATATATATATACATATATATATATACATATATATATATATATATACATATACATATATATACATATATATATATATACATATATATATATATATATATATATATATATATATATATATATATATATATATATATTAGAGGGATTTGGCATGTAAGCCAAAAGTTTTATTTAGTTATTGAAATTTATGGGTTTCATAAAGTGAAACACCTTCACATGGCACAAATGTGCGGCATGCACTAAAACACGTACCAGCATTGGGAAGCCTAAAAATTCTTCAATATGCCGCCCAACTATAGTTCTTTCATTATATTTTTCTATTATTTTTCCTTCGTCTATTTTCATTCTCCCCTTCTAGAATACTTGTGTGAGTTTTGGAGGAAAGAAGGATTCAACTTGTTGGAGTGGGAAGAGTAGAAGGTTGTTGATTCTAGGTTTACTTCAAGCATGAATATCTTCTCCTTTCTTTCTTTGCATTATTTGTAAAAAAATGAGGAAATACACATTCTGTTTTTAATGGCAATCAAGGAAATTGTGCACAAATTTTGATTTAATTGTTCGGAGACGAAGTATGAAAAGGAAATTGATCAATTATGTATTCTTTTTAGCTTTCTTTGTGTGGTTTTAACCTAACCCTTGAGAAAAATACGTGAGATGGGGTTTTGGGTTTTGATCAAAGCAAAAATAAAGTAAAAGAAAGGTTAAAAATTCCATCTCTCGCATTATATTAAATTATACCCAAAAGGAAAAGAGTTGGGTTTTTCTGTCACAAGAAGAAGGAAAACATTTTGTGAATTTGTGTGTTTAAAATCAATTTGTGCTTGTGGGTTTTCATTTTTGTTAAACTAAAATTTGTTTGTGTGTTTTCTATAAACAAATATATTTGGGTATACAAATAGATTTACATAAAGGAATCAATTTGGGTAGCCCAATCAATATGGGTATGCAACCGGTTGGGGTTTTGTATTTTTCTTCTTGGTTGTTATATGCAAGTCTGATTTTTAATTTATTGAGATATTTTGAATGATAATTTGTGGGTGTTAAAGCTCTTGCATGGGGCTGCATTTTCTAGAAATTTTATTATTATGGACCACTAAATCGGTTCATGTATAAATGAGGGTGTCTTGTTATGTGTGAATAATTAAAAAAATGGCATTTAGCCTATAACTTCCAGCCTGGTAATATGACTTGGATTCTTGTAAGATGTGAAATTTTTTTGCTTGTTTTAGTAAGGGCATAAAAGCCGGAAAGCTTGACCAAGATGCACCAAGGAATAATTGGAGGCATGATTGGGTTTAAAATAATGATATCTTATGAAAGAAATTATTAATTGTTCTTTTACTAAAAAGAGTATGGTTAAATGATGTAACCATGGTGCTGCTATATTGTTGGTTGGGTTGTTTGTTTACCGGATAGAACATGTTAAAGTGATGTAAATATGGTGATATTTGTGCTAATTTGTAGAGATTCTCATTGACTGAAAAAAAAATACTCTTCTTAATCATATTGTTTTTACGAAGTTATGTAGAAATTTTAAATGTCAAATGCTTATTGATTGAAGCTGGAATATGGATGTATTGACCTTTGTGATTAGAGGGAAACATGATCCCTGAAAAAGAAATTGGTTGTTCTATCTGTGTGCATCCATAGCTATATCTTTATAAAAACCAGGTAGTAATACATTTTCATTGTATTACCATGTGCTTGTTGATAAAACGAGATGTATATATTTTCATATTTTATTAATTAATTTCATCGAGAAAATGGAGTTAATGTTTATGCCAGTTCATTTTGAAGCTGACATCATCTGACTACTCGAGTCTTGCATGACCATTAGCCATTACATTCGGATGTGCGGAAACTCATGTTTTATGAAGTTTTATCGTAAAATGGATCTAAATGAGATACTTGGATTTCAATTGGTGAAAGGATGATATCCTTGAATTTTTGGCTGAATTATTGGGATCTTGGACGCATTGTAAATATTCAAACCTCACTATGTGAGAATTATTATACGGTTATATATTTCGCCTTAACAACATATGTTATATATGATTTTAATAAAGAGATGATTACTTTGTATATAATAATATCTCAATATGAGTAAATGATGAATACTTGAGTTGTGATATCTTACTTTTCACAAATTTTTGAATACATTTATTTGATAGTTATCAATGTATGAAGGCGATAATTGGGCAATTATTGTAACAATCAATTTTCTTTAATTTCTAAATTAAATAAGCTATTTAGTGGCGTAGCTAATCGAAGGAATAATTAAATATACATGTTTTAATATATATTTAATTCGGCCTTTCGGTAAACTTGGTATTAATATGATAAGATTGTAAATCCTGTTGTATAGAAAATGGAAGAGTATCGTTGTAAAAGGTAATTTAAGGTTAAAGAATCAAACATCAGGAAAAAAGAAACTAAATGGGATGGTAAATAGATGAAAAGATCCATTAGGCATATTAAGGGATAAGTACATGCAAAATGTTGATATAGTTACATTTTAGCATAACGAATGTACTTATCTCATAAAGATCCTAGTTGTCCTTTGGCATATATCTCAATATAAACCCTTCTAAGATAGGTTTAATTGGAAATAAAATAAAAACAAACTATGAAGATCTAGATAATTGTGAAAGGAATAGTTGTGAGGTGGCGAAGACTTAAAACTCCTAAGACTAGTGTGATGTCTTGAGTTTAGTTTGTAACTGCAAGGTGGATAATTTTGGCCAAAGTAATACATTGATGGTTGTGCTTTTCTGATCACCTAGTCCTCCAATTAAATATAAAAAAAAATTGTTTGTAACCTAATCATGGGAAGTTGAAATACTAAACATGAGGTAGACAATGGTCAAATACCGGAATACGAAATCGAGAAACTAGCTTCGTGGTAGATCCAAGGACTCTCACATAGTTCCCATGACCTTTAAGAGGTTGAACCGAAATGCTAGTAAGCATTGTCACTCAAAGTAGTGACGAAGGGAGATTGTGGAGATCTAGATACACCCTTCTCAGCCGCACATGGCTTACATGGATGTTATCGAATAGATCAAAAGAGAAAAATTGATTAATGAATTTGATTAAATAAATCTATATGATTGCAGCTATGTAATTTGTTATTATGTTTATGTGTTAAAAAAATCCTCATTTTTAGCTCTTGTAATTTTGAGCGTTACAATAAACCTTATCACTTACACATGGAATTTTACCTTATGTAGACTTTATATCTAAAATAAATAAATTATTCAAAATAGATATAACATCACTCATTTATCATAATTACGAATATAATATTTCTAATTTATGACCATGTAGATCCTACTTTCTTTCTAACCTTGACATTTGACATTACCGTAGCCATTTACAACAAATATTTACTTTTTTTATCATTCTCACAACATTCCCTATGTACTTTGATTATTACCATAGATTATTTACCTTCTAAATTGTACCTTGTGTGTTGTAATTTATTAATGGGCACCATTAAATACTACTACTAAATACACTTAATAACATACCATTAATGAAATGGAAAATTTTGAGGAAAATTATAGTTTCGACATCTTCTCCCTCCTTAGCTTCTACTTTGTCCTCGAGTAGACAAACAATTTGGATCTAGTGCTCGAAAAATATTCAATGTGTTGTGATTGACCCATTTTGTAATCGAAGTACCATCCAATTCCTCAATAGAATCATTCCATTTTCATGAAAAAAAAAAAAAAAATTATGGTCTCATCCATTTAGGAAGGAGTTTACTTGTCTCCTCTTTTCTTTCAATAATCATATGCAAGGACCAAAACGTTCTCTTGAAATGGAGACCGAAAGATCTTCTAATCAAAATACTCCTTCTACTTCATCTTCTTCTTGTAGCTTATCTCATTTTTGTTTCTTGCATTTCCTATAACAAATGAATATGTACCAAACGTTCCCTTCTTGAATCACTTTCATCCATTCTTACATTATCCATAACTCTCATGATGGGAATAACAAATTTAATAGGAAGAACTGGATCAATTCCATAAGCTAACTAAAAGGGGAGTATCTTGTTTCTAAATTTGAGGTATCCCTATATGACCACAATGCTACATGAATCCTTTTATCCTACTTAAATGCATATGTAAATTTGCAGCTTTTTCTAAGATTTGGCATAATTTATAATGTGGTCACTTCACTTTCCCATTTATGATTGGATTATAAGGTGTTACCTTCCTATACTTGAGGGAAAACATATCCACCAAGGCCTATACCACCTCATTAATAAAGTGACTTGATCTGTTACAATCTCCAATGGACAACCAAATCTAGTGGCAATGTGTTAATACATAAACCTTGCAATTTCATCCATGGAAGTGGTTTTAGGGATCTAGCCTCAACCCACTTAATTAAATAATCAGTGGAAAATACAATATACTTATTTTGGTGTGGGTGGATGGAAGTGGACCTTCAATATCTATTCACCACTTTTCAAAGGGGCTATGTGGAAGAATAAGACATAATGGATTTGATGATGTTTTATGATTCCCATATTGAAAGATATCACATCTTACAATAATTATAACAATATCTAAAATGAGTAATCCAATGATAACTATCATCCAAGAACCTCATTTTTGATATTTGTCTAAGAAGTGTCTATAGATGTAGAATGAATATGGTTCCTAAGAATTATATTGATATGCAAAATTCAAGTTACAAGCAATTGAGAATGTTGCAATATTTATAGATATTGTACACTAACTACAAAAATAGAAACCATTACAATTATAACCAAATGGTTATATAGTTCTAGCAATCACATAAGTAGAAAAATGAAAGCTACGGGAATAATATTCCCAATAACAATAATACAAACAAAATATTGATTAAAATAATATAACAATATAATTATATAGTTATAACTACTCAACATTATAATAGCTAATGTAAAATTAGTAATGTTAAATTAATAATTACTATGAGTACTTACCAAACATTCTTCCGTTAACTTTGCATGATATCAAGAAAAGAAGAGATAAATTCTTTGAATGATTAAAATTTGTCCCATACAAGTGACTTGGTGAAGACATTTGCACGTTATTCTTGTGTCGGGAAAAATTGGAGTTGAATGTTTTGTTGTAGAACATGTTCATCTATGAAATGTACTTATACCTCAATGTGCTTCATCTTCTCATGAAACATTGGATTGAAAATAAGTTTTATAACACCTTCATTTTCAACAAATAAGATGAGAGGTTGTTCTATGGTAGTCCAAGTCGCTCAAGTATGCAATGTAGCCATATCACTTCGCAAACAACTCCTGGTGTAGTGTGATATTTGGCTTCTATGGAAGATCGAGAAACAATGATTTTTTTGTTTCTCCCCCATAACATTACTCCAAATATCAAAGCAGAACACATATCTTGAAGTGGATTTCTTATCATCAATGTTACATGCATGATTTGAGTCAAAATATCCATCAAGAAGAACTAATCATTCTTCTTGTACTCTAGGCAAAAATACATAGTTTCTTTGATGTATCTAAATATTTTGTTACTTTTTCCAATGACATATCCTTGGTTCATTTATAAACCATAAAAGATAGCTAATAGCGTAATTGATGTATGGACTAGTGTATATCAAGTAAATGAGACTCCCGAGTCAATTATCGATAAAGAGTTGTATTTACCTATGGTGATGGACCCATACGAGATAACTAAAGGTATGTCTCTATAGGTGTGGGAATGGGATAACAATCCAAATTTATTTTTTCATGGAGTATGTCAAAGGCGGCGAGCTCTTCAGCAAAGTTAAGAAGGGAAGACTAAAGGATCCCAAGGCGAGAAAATTTTTCTAGCAATCGATCAGTAGCGGTGGATTTATGTTACAGATGTGGGGTTTATCACAGAGATCTCAAGTCGAGAAAATTTGTTACGAGGTTGATTGTGATTTTGGTCTTAGCGCCTTGCGGATGCGGTCCGTAAGAAGGGCTGCTCTATACAACTGTGGGACACTTGAACTTCCCGTTGTTTTTGAATCTGCTCAACCCTCACCCTAAGGCGCGAGATAACCATACTCTGGCTGATGGAATTTCCCTAGTTTAAAAATTACTACAAGAAAGAACGCTCGGTTGTGCAGGAGCATGAAATTTATCTCGCTGACGTGGCCTCCACTTTCAATTTGTCGCGGGATGAACCAGGGGCCCACATCAGCAACATCCTAATTTTTACATGATTTTCTTTTAAGTTAGCTATACTGAGAATATAAGAATCTCACTCTATTTAAAAGATTATTATGGTGGGAGAGGTTTTTTCCACCTAGCACAACATTCTCGCCATCTATTGTTTTGTGATTTTTAGGGGGAAATTTATTCTTTAATTTGCACCACATTGGGAAGTGTACACAAAACTCAGCTTTCAAAGGCTTTTAAATTTGATTAAATAACATTGCTCAAGTTCTGTTAATGTCACTTTACTGGCACTGTTTAAATTCGATTACTTATGTGGTAGACAAATAGACATTCCCTAAATAGTTTTATTTCTATTATACAAAAATTTCTATTTAATGATAGAATAATAAACCTTTCACCAGTTTGGATTAAATAACATAAAATAATACTTACTTTTTCATTATTTGATGATGCATACACTTACACTATGTGACTACATGCTTGGTCTCTAAATATTTTCGAACATGAAATTCAAGTATGGTTTATTACTAACTTAGGTGACATAGTAGAACATTTGAGTTTCGAACCTGGGACCAATTGTATTTTCAAGACGATAAAGTGGAGCACATATAACAAATATTTTTTGGGCAGAAATAAATTGGTTTGTGGAATAGGTGCAGGAAAATCAAGTATTTAGTTTGCACCTTTTTATTTCCATCTTTCCATTCATGTATGTCTTATCTACTAAATTAAACGGTGATCAATCGATAACCTTAACATCATAAAAAGACAACAAAAATAGTTCGGTAGATAAAATCTATTTGTCGCTCATGTGACAAACCATTGGAGGGGCTCAATCATTGAGATTATTTGTGCATCCCATGTTTCCCTACAACTGGTCGAGCTTAAAATTGAGAATGGGTACTACAAAGTGCTACAAGAAGCAAGCAATGTGGTTGGGTTTTGAACCTTGAACCTATTGGATTTTTAATTTTTTTAAATTTTGACACCTTCAAGCTCATATTGCACTCTTGCAAATAATACAAATAAGATTGAGATGATAAAGTGGACCACATGTAGCAAATATTTTCTGGGTAGGGATGTTCTCGAGATGTGGTGTAGGTGTACAACATGCATGTATTTTACTCCCACCTTTTTATTTCCAACATTACAATCATGTGTTCGTCTTATCTAACAAATTAAACTCCAAATCGATAAACTTGATGCCAAAAAATTAAAATAAAATAAAAGCAAGACCCTTTTTATGTCAGTGGTTGTGATGTCACCATTGGATAACCCTTGGCACATGCTGAGAACATTTTTCCTCATTGCCAATCAAAGTATAGCAAATATTTTATGGGTAGAGACACTTTGAGATGTGGTGTAGGTGTACGATATGCATGTATTTTACTCCCACATTTTTATTTCCAACATTCCAATCATGTGTTCATCTTATCTAACAAATTAAACTCCAAATCAATAAACTTGATGCCAAAAAATTAAAATAAAATAAAATCAAGATCCTTTTTTATGTCGGTGGTTGTGATGTCACCATTGGATAATCCTTGGCATTTACTGCGAACATTTGTCCTCATTGCCAATCAAAGTATAGATAGAACATATGCATGAAGGACATAGGATCCATTTCTTCCCAAGCCACAAACAAGGAACATGGTATGTTGTATTCATGAGGTTGGGTTTCATACCCATAACCTATTGGATTTTCCCCATTTTTTATTTTGACCCCTTTAAGAAAAAAATGGACTCTCATGAAAAATACAAGCGAGATGGAGATGATAATGTGGATCACGGTAAAAATAACAAATACCATTTTATCTCAATGGTTATTGATGGAAAACTCTATCAAGACTATTGACAAGGAAACCTTTCCCATTACCCTCATAGCTAGAGAGATTCCCTAATCACAAATGTGCATGGAATTGCTACCCTTGGATGTCAACTCTATTACACATATCCATATCTCTAAAGTGTCCCGTGATATGCGCAAGTAAATTCCCTTTACACTTATGTGTGTTCTAGCTACCCTAAAAACACAAGGACTGAACTTACAAGCAACTATTGACATTAGTAGTATTGAGCGACCACTCCTTACCTTCTAAGATATCTCCAAAATATGTTTCCTTGATATCTTGAACACTACAACCCTTTTCTCCTTCTAATAATTGACAAAGAATGGCATGTGGTTGTAGGCCAAAATCGTTTGGCATCGGTCCCTGCAACACTTTCCATGTCCTTAGACTTCTCATCCCTCTACCCCTTCTTTATTGACCCTCTTCCTCTTCCATTATTCCATCCCCTCCATTTTCACTTCTTTGATACATCCCCTTTGGCGTTTCTATCGTACATTTCACATACAATTTCTAGTTTATCGAGCACATAGCTAATCCTAGGAACTATAAGAGCTTTTGTGTAATAATCCCAAGTTGTTCAATTAGGAGACCAATTTTGTAAAGTGCTCAAATATGAATTGATAGATATCTAAGAGAGAATGGAAATTACACATTTATGTGATACTTAAGGGCATGCATATGTTCTTTCAACACATATGTATCACTCTCAACATAGTGCTACTACTCAATGGAAATCCAAAGATAGCTTCAACATGGGTTGTGACTATAGGACACCTAAAATTATAGACATGTTGATGCGTTCTCAAATAATTTTACCACCAGCTCCAATCAAAGTCTTTTCCTTTTCTAGAGTCAAGATCCTCTCATTTAGAAATATGACACTCTATCCTTGGAAATTAGAACCATCTAAATGCAATTACAATTTTCATAGTAGTACTAAATACAAATTATAGAATCTTTGAGATTCTATTGCGATTAAGAACCATCTAATGACTATGAAAATCCTAATATTTTTCTATAAGCATAAATATTGCACCTCCTTAAGGTGCAAGTGCTAATTGATAGCTTTATATGAAAGCTGGAATGATCTTTCCATTGTAAGGGATGGGGATGGGTGGAAAAGTTCTTTTCTAAATAACCAATATATAAAGGTCGGGGTGGGAAATAATAATGAATATCATGTCTATTTTTAATTTTTGATGGGAGGTATGCTAGTGGTGGTGCGCTCTAATTTTAGGGATTTGTAGTGTCGATTAAATATTATGTAGGATTGATAATTTTACACCAATGTGTAGTTAAAAAAATTCACCTCAAGTATTTTTTATTTGGAAGAAATTATTAAAATTATCTACCATGTGTACATCCAACTAGTCAACTTGCCAAAAAATAACAATTAGTGGTGGAGAATAATAGTCATTTTCACACCCAATAGTGGTTGAGCTTGATAAACCATTAAATTATAGATATAGTTATTGATATGGTTGATCTTGAAACATATAACTTACAAACACACACTCCTCAATATCAATGCACCCAATGCCATTTATATCTACAACTTAACACATGTACACATGTGCTACCAAACTAGAAATTACATATATGTGATGTGGTTTATAAGTACGTCCTCACATAGACCTTTCACAAATATTTTGTTGTTGTTTAGGCAAAGTGGAGAAGGTGAATCCTCTTTCTCCTCTACCTTATCTACCTCGGATTTGTTTGGATATGATATTTTAATAGAATTCCTCGCATTTTTATTTTTAGGTCTTAGTATTTTTCGTTGTTTTTTCTTGTTTTATGTAACTTTCAAATGTAGCAAGTATTAACAACATGTTATATGATTTTTAAATGTGAATTTCTCACCATCTAGTGTGTTATTTTATGAGTTTGGATAGATATGAGAAACAAATGTGTAGGCACATGGATAAGCGAGAGGAAATTTGGAATAGGTGAGTGGAATCATTATATGCATATATTGGTTATGCTTTTCCTCCAGTAATTTGGACCCATGTGCTTAGGAGTGTATATACGAAGGCCCTATGATTTTCGCATAGCTCATCCTCCCACAAGAACAAAAAAACAACAAAGATTACTACATTACTTTTACATTTGCATAATGAACTCGTGGGTGTGTGATGATTGTCAAAAAATTATCATTTCATTTTGTTGTATCAACTTTGCATGATCCACAAAGTTACATTATCACTCATGAATATCCTACTAAGGATTCATCTTCTTAAAAATTGGCATGGTTAATAGTTCAAATAGTTAACTCTATCATAGTGATCTTATCCATTTCTTGTTTTTTTAATTTTTTAATTAAATATACCCCATTGATATCTTGTTTTTGACAAGTTCAAATTTGAAATACATTTATATGAGATCGTGTATAGGGTTTCAATAAATTATTTACTTCCATCTAAACTTTTCACAATATTCTCTTTGCGGGAAATATTTTCCCTTGTTCAAAGCTAGGGATTACCATAATTATTTAATACTTTTATCAAGTGGAACAATTTATGACTTTAAAAATTATTGTTCAAATCAACATTTACAAATTATTTTATTGAGTTTTGTTAGGTTGAAGAACATGTCATGCCTGGTGGACTCAAAGTTCACATTAGAGTAGGATGCTTTAAGTTTACTCGATAAATGGGTAGATACGATAATGGTAGGATACATACCAAATTATTACTTCCATGCTCTATAGTAACAAAATTTGGGTACTACAATTATGCCATGTTGTCATGTTAAATGTATAGAATGAAAAATTAAATTTTTTGGCCATGACAACTAAGCCCGCACTTGAAAATATCCTCTCCCAGGTCCTTTGTGAACCCTTCCTTTGGCCATCATGTCCTTAGTTTCACCCTCATCCTAGCTCAGAGGAACGTCATAACAAGATTCTAAAGTGTGTTTAAATTTTTAGGGATGAATGTCCAAGGTGATTGATGAAGTCGTTGAGATTCAAGGAAGACCAACTACTCCCGAGAGGCCGAAAGGTCCATTTTTGCCATTTTGCGGTTGGAAAACCCCTAAAAGCGTACAAAGAAGATTCAAATCATTAGGGAGTGGTATTGTAGGCAGGTCCAAGGTAGTTTAGTAAAATTTGGTGGAAGAAATTTTAAGTCAAGAACAACTTTTGCATCATCGGGAATTGGGCACAAAGAATGAAAGCTCCAAAATCACTAACCCTTAGTTACAAGTTGAATATCTATACTAATCGAGATAATTATATTTAAGATATATATGCCAATTATTATTAAATATAAGTTAAATAATCATGAATACCATTTTCTTATGACATTAATAATTTTATAAAGATGTATTATCCTAGTAAGAATTTCGAAGACAATGTGGCAATCTCATTAACCATTTGTTTATAATTTAGATGTATATTTTTCTATTATGAATGTTTAGATAAAATATCTTAGAATAAACATGTTTTGAATATACATAATTCATTAATAACTAATTGGCAGTTCTAGAAAAAGAAATGTAACCTCAATTAAGAGGGGTAGATTTTTTATAGGTGGCCAAATACATTTAAATAATTGGTTTAAAATGTGGGAGACGTATATCACATTTGTATTTTGATAATGATGCGTGTTTGTTAAGTATATTTCGTTCTTCATATTTTATGATTGGTAAAAGTATTTGCATGACACTTCACAACATATGTGTGTTTCGTGTTAAAATTAGTGAATCAAATCGTAACGAAAAGAAGAAACCAAAGTGAAAAGCTTGAATTGATGAGGAGATTGAACGCCCATGCCTGCCTCGAGCTTTTCACACATTCTTCACAGTCATTTTATCGTCTTTATTTCCAGGCACCTAATTCGTGCACTTGAATGTAAAAAGACAGAGGTTCAGAGTTCGATCCCCAACGACGAAATGTGTTGTTTTGTATGCTTCCGTTGGAAATGGACGACTTAAGTAAAAATAATCTGGTATGTAATTTGATGCCACAATGTCAACTACGATTCTTTATTCTTTGCTTTCTCAGCCAATTTTGTTTTGTTACAAATTTTTCTACCTACAAACCCATTTCCGACAAGGTAAATGGATCATATTTCATATTTTGGTCAAAGACCAGCGAAACCTGCCATATGTTTTTGGTTGCCCCTTGGGACTGATACATTAGTCTCCTAGCCGTTGGCTGGTTTGATCGTGGGGTGTGCCCTTTATCACTCATATTTTTTGTGGATAGATTGTAATATTTTATTAAGTAATATAGACTATTTCATCAAAAAAAAAACCCCGCCATAGAATTATTAAAGAAAATACTTTTATCCCATATATTATTTTTAAATACTAAAAATAATTTGTATGGTTATATTATTTTCATAACAAATATTTAATACTAATTTTTTTATTAGGATTGCTATATTCTATGATAAAACAAACTTATTTAATCAACAATGTTAATACATTTCATTTTTATATTGTCTTCCTCAATCAATTAAATTCGTTAGATAAATGTCATTTCTTTCTTTTATGAGTCCGGATCCGAACATAAATGCAATATGAGGGTAATGTAATATCAATCTAATTTGTATTAAAAAGTTAAACATTATATTCTATGGATAATATAGTATTACATGGATAGTGTTGTGCTCTTGAATCTTTAAATCAATATTGTCAAATTTTATTTACGTAAATTGAAAGAGATGATATTTTCAAGAATTTATTCATCCATAGACTTTTATAAATTAGTATTCTCTACAAGTGTCATTTTGGTCATCCTTCTCGTTATATTATAATTCTTATTTTAAAATCATTAATATTCTTCTACATGATTTGTGATAGTTGTGCTCTTAAACAAAAGGAGAAAAAGAATACAAGCAATTGTAAAGAAGAGGAGTTGTTACGAATGGTTATCGGTATCTCATAAGACCTTACCTTAAATATCATTATTTATGTTTGCAAGAAGTCCCAATGGCTATGATTTGTTCCTATAACCCATCCCAAAGGTTTATCATTTGATCGAGAAGCCAATTTGCAAGGATTCCCGCTTGTTATAACAACCAATCCCTCAAATTTATCATTTGTTCCTCGCCTCATTTTTTATTATTAATCCTGAATATATTTTATTTCCACCTCCTACCCTTGATTATTGGCGTTTTTATAGAACCCCATCCCTCAAATAATCATTTATCTTCCTCAAATCTCATTGATTGAGCTACCTATCAATATGCCATGAATCATGTGTTCCATGATTACATCTCTTTGGAGATGAATACGTTGATCAATCCTTAACCTCATTCATAGAATCAGACTTGTGGGTGGCCTTGGATTTGAGAACCATGTTTCAGGAGGAAATCCTCAAGGAAAAGCAAGCGAAGGAGGAAATTAGACATGATTATCGTATTGAACTTCATGTCGAAGAGAAGAATGAGGAGACATTGTTGAATCGAGTTGGTAATCAAATCAAGGATAAGGAAAGTGTGCATGATAGCTCTATTCATGGAATGGAATGCGACGAGAATTGAAAATTAGAAAAATGATTCCCTTGGCTCTCAAATCTGGATGTCAATCATATATTTAACTAGATCGAGCCAAGAATAAAGTTTTCATCGATCATGTTCACTGCGAGTATGAAGAGAATTTTCAAAGTACCAAAGATCAGTTGATGCACCTATCCAAACCAAATGCAAAGCAACTAGAAGTGTTTATTCTTCCTAAGGTTTATATTTTGAGCAAAAATTGAACCGTGCAAACCATGTTTTCACTTCCACCACTTGATCAAGTTGTAGAACTAATCTCATGGATGCATTTTGTAAGGAAGGGAAGTTATTTTTCCCAACCAATATCTGGATTTGTTTAGCTTCTTGTAATGTCCCTTTCCTACGCCAATAGCCTAAGGGCCAATCGAGTCCAACCCTTGGTCACACCCGAGGGGATGTGGATCTTTGGGATCTATTGGGTATGAATATCTAGTCCATTTTGTTATAATTATTCATTGACATATGCAAAAAGGTGTGTTGGAAGGACTAGATGTTACGTTTTGTCATTAGGAAGGGGCCACATGGTACTAATATTCTAATTTTGCATTTGGGGGTCACTTTTGGACCATGGCGACTTAAAAAGGGAAAAGTAACTTAAGTTACTTTTATTTTATTGGCCCTTCCAAGGGAAAAATGTGACTAGGGTTTATTGGGGCTCTTTTGCCTTGGAGAAGTTATATAAGGAGTTGGGGGAGAAAGAAAAAGGGACTTTTGCATACATAATTATTTTCCTTCACGTGCAATTGTTGTTTGCAAATCTACAGACTTGTGGAGTGAAATCCCATAGGAACCCTAGCTTCGG
This sequence comes from Taxus wallichiana var. yunnanensis, assembly GCA_018340775.1. NCBI lineage: Eukaryota > Viridiplantae > Streptophyta > Pinopsida > Cupressales > Taxaceae > Taxus > Taxus wallichiana. The sequence continues at coordinate 1,026,923,758 of CM031239.1, forward strand.
TGGTGAGAGATCCATCCCTAGCTAGCAGGGCATTCTTCGGTAGTGAGAGATCTACCCTAGCTTGTCATTTTGGAGCTGTTTTCAGGGTTGTTTTACAGAGATATTTTCAGAGGTTTCAGAGGAAGGGTTTTGAGGGTTTTGAGGGTTTGGGGGCATTTGGGAAGATAATCAGAGGGTTTTCATATCAGATTTACGGCAGCCATTTGGGTAGGGCTTAGCATCACTTTGAAGGCATCTTCATCAATTTCCAACCCTTTTCCAAGCTAGGCGACTTGTTTGGAATATTGCAACCTTTATTTGGAGGGTTTCCAGTTGGCCATTTTCAAATCGAAGGTTGAAATATCATCTCCTATATTTGTAAATGTTATTTCCAAAGTCTCATAATTTTTGCACTTGTATTTGGAGAGTTACGAATTTTAGAAGTTTTCCAGCTGTCTAGGGCATGCTGTAATTTTCTGGCAGCATTTTATTATCTGAAAAATTCCAAAAATAGTTTTCTTATGTTCTTTATAATATTAGCAAGCTCTCTTTAAATTTTCAAGTAATTCGGGTGGATATTTTGGGAGATATTAATTTTCTTTAGTTCGTTGCCCTAACTGTAAAAATCTGCAAAAATCAGTATTTTATTTGGCTGCAAATTTTCAATATTTTGTGCATTTTTAAGTGGTATCCCACAAGGGATATTTCAGTGGTATCAGAGCAATTGTTTCTCCAGCCTGTTGGGATTGAAAGATGGGAGACAGAGACAGTGAGGATATAGGTGTAGATTTGATGAAACAATTGTTCACCAACATGGTAAAACAGCAGGAGACTACCAATCTCTATTTGAGCCAACTCAGAAATTAGCACGGGGACGGGATTGATGCTCATGCGGAAAGAGGAGAAAATAGAAATAGGGGAAAACATGGTCAAAGAGGTGAGGGTGGAAAATCGGGGTAGCGAGACTCCCATTCTTCTACCCGGGCCTTTGGGGTTTCACGAACCTTCTTTCTTGAAGGATCTAGAATTTTCATAGTACGACATCCGGTGGATATTGTAAATGAGGAGTCTTATTGGGAAAGGTACGGACCTTAAGTGATGGCTTTTGTGACAACATGCCATTCCGGGAATATTGCAAAATGAAGATTGAAAGAGGTAAGCACAATTCTTTTCTCAAAATTGCATTGAAATATGATAATTATAGATTAAAATTTGAATTGAATACATATTTTTTATTATTATAGTTAGAGGTCGAGGGAATCAACCACAACCAAACCTGTTATTCCTGTCATCCCTCCCGACACTCCCATAATTGCTCAACATCCCTCGGGTAGTCAAGAAGATTTAGCAGCCCACATAGTTGAAAACAAAATTGAAATTGAGGATTTAATCAAAACAATGAGGGATTCACAATCTACAACCCCCCCGTGCCTCTCTTGCAAACACATTGGAGGCATTACTTGTTCAAGTTGACATGAAATGGGGAAAATTGATCATTGGACAACTTACAGAGAGGGTTGTAGGGTTTATTATTCCAACAAATTGTCATATGTGGATGTAAAGAAAAAATAAATTTCAAAAGACCTCATATGTGCCTTATTCACGGACCCCCTGCACTAATTTTCTATTCCGTTGTCATGTAAATGGTTTCCCATCCATTGGTGCAATAATAATTTGATTAAAAATAATTTTTGGGACCGATGGTGGATGGTGTTTGATTTTCCACCTTGTAATAACAATGAGGTGCCACTATACTTTCTGAGGAAACTCTATTGTGAGTTTATCCTCAATGAGATCCCAAATTATTTTGATTTCGAGATTTCTAGGGCGAGGAAAAGGATCTGCACAGGATCGACCAGGTGCACAACGTGCACCTATTCAGTAGGGTAGATTCCCCCACAAGAAGCCCCCTCACCCTGAGATTTGTCCCTCAAGTCAGTGAAGGAGACAGTAGAGATTGATACACTCCACGTGCTTCAGGGGCTATCTATCTGTGACCCTTGTTTGACATACGAGGGAGATTTCTGAGCTAGATGCTCGTGGAGGTACATAGAGTATTCCCTCAGGGAGTACTAGCATGAGGCCACATCTTTTCTCGTCATGTGGTAGCATATGTTTGGGGCCGAGGAGGATGATACTTTCATGCGTATTGATTTTGGTGCACTTGGTGCTAGGGGTGCACATGATAATGTCACTATGTCAGATGTCCTTTTGAGTGAGACATTTGGATTACATTCATCGGTGTCACCTTCGCAGGTAAATTTGTTATGTTTTGTTATGTGTGTTACAAAATTTTTGGAGTACTTGATTTACTTATATATGTTAAATTTTTGAAATAATTGTATTTGTACATGTATATGCATTGATATTACAGTGCGCGGGAGGTGCATCTTCATCCGACCCACGGGGTGAGCACCATGCTACACATACATTCACGAGAGGTAATTTAGAATGTTAATTATGTAAAATTTTTACATGTGTATGTGTATGTGTGTGTGTATATACATGTGTATATGTGTATATGTGTGTGTGTGTGTATATATATATTTGCATGTATATATATATTAGTTTTGAAGTCAAATATATGTATGTTCTTGTATGTCCATCTAACTCACGTGATATACATGTTTGATAAAGATGTTGACTTCACTAGACGCCCCACCATCTCTCTGCAGTGATAAGTAGATAAAGGTGTTTGCCATTTCGATTTCATCTGTGACAACTCTTTGAGGTATTCAAACAACACGTAAATTTTGTTAAATTTCTCATGTAATTCATATTATGTTAAATTACATGTTAGTAATGTCTTTCATTGTAGAATTATTAAATTATGTTAATAATGTCCTTCATTGTGTATATGCGGGAGTTACTATGATAGTAGTGACCTCATTCATTTGATTCACAAGTGTGGCGGGGTAAAAACAATAGTTCTATATTGATAAAATTAGTTAAAATATTGTCATTATATGTACATACATGTACTTAGTTCTATTTTCGCTAATTTTGATGTTAGATTCTGATCTTATGTGTATGTAGGGAACTTGACCCCCTCCATTTTGACTTGAGGGCATGGACTCCTCCATCTCGTCGTCATCTTCGTACCCCGTTCATCTGCGGAGGAGCTCTCGATGACTCATCGAGCGTGAGATGAAAATTGGCGTGATCGACAACTTGCGGTAAGTTTGTGTATTTATGTAAATACTTTCATTCTAGCATGGTCTTAAATACATGTTGAAAACATATATAAATTAAGTTTTGACAAAAAAACATTGTTTGCATTTACAGGCTCATCTACAGGTGAGTATTCAGTGGAAGAGGACTCGAAGCATGGGCTCGGATGATCAAAGTCATCTCATAGATCTCCATCTTCGTCTAAGGAGGGCCTTCTTGAGCAAGGCCAAGAGAGGGATAGATTTTGATGAGTAGGAAATATATATGTCTTACATGACATTGTTTTTGTATGCCTATGTGCATGGCATTGTATGTACGCCTATATGGCATTTGAACTTGATGGTATATGACCTATTTGGGCATTTTTGTATTTATTATGCACATTAAAATACTATTTGGAACTTGATAATTTTGTATGAGACCTTACATTTCTGAGATTATTTTTGCATGAAACTAATATGATGTGCACTTGACAATATTTAAGACATTATGGATTATTTTTTCATTTATTGGTGATGTACATGTACTAGCATTTTCAATGTATAATATGCATCAAACTTTGGAAATCAATATTTATATAATGTATGTATATAAAGAGTTACCTAATCTGAGTAATTATTCATTCAATTTATCAATGTGTATATGTGTATTTACCTTACTTGTGCTTCTTCTTGCTCATGGTCTCTTTGTATTGGTTCTATCTTATCATGCACTTACTACATTCTTCTATGCTTCTTAGTCTTCTCCCTGTTAAAACACCGAGAGTCATCACAATTTGATGCCTTTCATCTATTGATATTTTGAGAATGTCTCTCCATATACATTACTCCAATGCTTGAGAATGTCTCTAGATGTAATGACATTCTGATTCAGACACTCAATGATTCTTGATTGTCTAATCCTATCCAATTCGTGTTATTACCTTTAAATCTGTAGGCATTTCAAGTTATTTGGAAATCACATCACACCCTTCACTAGGCTTGATGACTACCCCTATCCTTTTGAAGGTGCTTTTGAAAGCATCCATGGGTTTATCATAGCATAAATTATCAATGAATGGAAGGTCACTAAGTTGTAGGCAGATGACTCCCATCCAGAACTAAACAAGAAAGATTTACTAGGTGATTGATAACTCCCGTGTGTTCTTAGACATACCCCTATCAAATTCATTCTTAAGCCAATCTAGTCATTCAGGGCTCTTAAGGGACTACGCCCAGACGAGGTAGCCCGAAAGCACGGGTAGTGTAGGGAACAAAAAAAAAATCCTCCACTAGCATTCATTCACTAGCCACCCCGATGTGTTGGCGTAGTTGGTTTGGTCCCACGAGCTTTCCGTTTGCAAACTACAACATCAGGAGCCCTGAGCTCTGTTGACTGACACTGACTATTTAGTATTTCATGCGTTTGCAAACAATAGGACAATGAGAGAACCGAATGGAGATGGAGAAAACTGGAGAGAGGATTTTGTAGAGGGCTTCAACATGGAGGTTTTGGATCTGACGAGATGTCTCTAGGTGCCCGAGTCGAGAAATCACATGTCGAAGATATAACGTGTTTTGGTCTCAGGGCTCTTAAAGGACTACACGAGACGAGGTAGCCCGAAAGCACGGGGAGCGTAGGGAACCAAAAAAAAATCCTCCACTAGCATTCACCTAGCCACCCGATGTGTTGGCGTAGTTGGTTTGGTCCCACAAGCTACCGTTTGCAAAATACAACATCTAGTGACCTTACTGACTACTGACTCAACTACACTATTTTGTGTGTTTTGCAAACAATAGGACAACGAGAGAACCGAATGGAGATGGATAAAAGCGATAGGATTTGTAGAGGGCCTTGACATGGAGGTCTTGGATCTGATGAGACATCTCTAGGTGCCACATGGAGTCGAGAAATCACCGTCGAAGATATAGCGTGTTTTGGCCTCAGGGCTCTTAAGGGACTACGCCCGGACGAGGTAGCCCAGAAAGCACGGGTAGTGTAGGGAACAAAAAAAAATCCTCCACTAGCATTCACCTAGCCACCCTGATGTGTTGGCAGTAGTTGGTTTGGTCCCATGAGCTTCCGTTTGCAAACTATAGCGTCTGGGAGCCCTACTGTTTGACTGCAGACTACAGTATTTTCACACGTTGCAAACAAACAATAGGACAGCGAGAGAACCAAATGGAGATGGAGAAAACCATGAGAGGATTTTCATAGAGGGCCCTTGACATGGAGGTCTTGGATCTGATGAGACATCTCTAGGTGCCATGGAGTCGAGAAATCACCGTCGAAGATATAGCGTGTTTTGGCCTCAGGGCTCTTAAGGGACTACGCCGGACGAGGTAGCATGAAAGCACGGGGAGTGTAGGGAACCAAAAAAATCCTCCACTAGCATTCACCTGGCCACCCCATGATGTGTTGGCGTAGTTGGTTTGGTCCCATGAGCTTCCGTTTGCAAACTATAGCATCATGCAGAGGCCCTACTGTTTGACTCGAGACTACTACTATTTTCACGTGTTTGCAAACAATAGGACAACGAGAGAACCGAATGGAGATGGAGAAAACCATGAGAGGATTTTGTAGAGGGCCCTGACATGGAGGTCTTGGATCTGACGAGACATCTCTAGGTGCCATGGAGTCTGAGAAATCACCGTCGAAGATATAGCGTGTTTTGGCCTCAGGGCTCTTAAGGGACTACGCCTGAGACGAGGTAGCCCGAAAGCACGGGAGCAGTGTAGGGAACCAAAAAAAATCCTCTACTAGCATTCACTGGCCACCCTGATGTGTTGGTGTAGTTGGTTTGGTCCCATGAGCTTCCGTTTGCAAAAACTATAGCTCATGGAGCCCTACTGACTTAGAACTTGCACAATATTTCATGCGTGTTTGCAAACAATAGGACAACGAGAGAACCGAATGGAGATGGAGAAAACCATGAGAGATTTCATAGAGGGCCTTGACATGGAGGTTTTGGATATGATGAGACATCTCTAGGTGCCATGGAGTCGAGAAATCACATGTCGAAGATATAACATGTTTTGGTCTCAGGGCTCTTAAGAGACTACGCCCGGACGAGGTAGCCCGAAAGCACAGGGAGCGTAGGGAACCAAAAAAAATCCTCCACTAGCATTCACTAGGCCACCCGATGTGTTGGTGTAGTTGGTTTGGTCCCATGAGCTTCCGTTTGCAAACTATAGCATCTCAGCATTGACCCTACATTTGACTGAGACTATGCATATTTACGTTTTGCAAACAATAGGACAATGAGAGAACCGAATGGAGATGGATAAAACCATGAGAGGATTTTATAGAGGGCCCTGACATGGAGGTCTTGGATCTGATGAGACATCTCTAGGTGCCCATGGAGAGTCTCGAGAAATCACCGTCGAAGATATAGCGTGTGTTTGGGCCTCGGGGCTCTTAAGGGACTACGCCCGGACGAGGTAGCCGAAAAGCGGGGGAGCGTAGAACCAAAAAAAAGACTCCACTAGCTAGCGTTCACCAAAATCTGGATGTGTTGGTTGGCTGTTGGTTGGTTTGGTCCCATGAGCTACCATTTGCGAAAAATAAAATATACATCATTTTGTCTGCTGACCTTACACTTGATGCTCAAACTGCACTATTTTATTTCAAGTGTTTGCAAACAATAGGACAATGAGAGAACCGAGATGGATATGGATAAAACCATGAGAGGCTTTTGTAGGGCCCTGATGACAATTTTTCCATGTTAGTCTTAAAGAGCTTCTGAACTTTCATTGAATGACTACTATGGATAAAATCTAACCTAAATAGTCGAAGTAATAACTAATAAATCTACTAAAATCTAAATCATCATTCTATTTCTCACATATAAAATGAATTTCTTCCTTCAAAAAAGAAACTATGGGTGAATGCTCAATCAAAAAATAAATTACAATTCTAAATGAGTTTCAGGCTCAATTATCAATACTTCATTGCAGTTTTTCTTGCCAGTATGTTGCTTTTGGAACTACTGGTTTGATTTGTGAAGTTGAAGTAAGTTGGGATTAATAAAAATAATCAACTTGGCATGTTGTCCTTAAGATTATCCATGATTCTATTGACAACATCACATAGATCTTCCATTCTAGTTAAGTTGTGATCCTTCCACGCTTCCCATTTTTCCTTTTCTTTTGCTCGTATCTTCTCTTTAAGTTCTTCTAGATGTTTTTGGGTAATCAAATTGACTCTTTATGACTTTCAGGAGGCATTTCTTCTTGAATCATAGTGACATCTTCACCTAATTTTTTTTCTTCACGATGTTCATTGTCATCTAAAGTTGAAGAATAAAAATTTATATGGCCTTTGGCTTCTTTTTGGGCACAAACAACCTTTTGTAATGTCCAAAAAAATTCAGGCTCTTCATTCTCTATTTGATTGAAGATATTCATTCTTTCAAAATGAACAGTTGGAACATTGGTGGTCTCCCCAACAAAACTAAGTTCATAGTCTACATAGTTGCATCTGTGGAAAAATCATTGAACATTGGTGGTTTCCTCCACCGTGCTTTTGGGCTACCTCGTCAGGCGTAGTCCCTTAAGAGCCCTGAGGCCAAAACATGCTATATCTTGATGGGTGATTTCTCGGACTCTGTGGCACCTAGAGACATCTCGTTAGATCCGAGACCTCCATGTTGGGGCCCTACATGAAAAATCTCTCATGGTTTTCTCCATCTCCATTTGGTTCTCTTGTTTTTCTATTTTTTTGCAAACATGTGAAATAGTGTAGTTTGAGTTAGTGTAAGGCTGCTTAGATGTTGTATTTGCAAACGGTAGCTTGTGGGACCAAACCATCTAGGCCAACACATCAAATGGCTTAGTGAATGCTAGTGGAGGCTTTTTTTGGTTCCCTATGCTCCCCGTGCTTTCGGGCTACCTCGTTCAGGCGTAGTCTCTTAAGAGCCCTGAGACCAAAACACCTTATATCTTTGACATGTGATTTCTCGGACTCGTGGCACCTAGAGATGTCTCGTTAGATCTGAAACCTCCATGTTGAATCCCTCTATGAAATCCTCTCATGGTTTTCTCCATCTCCATTGGTTCTCTCGTTGTCCTATTGTTTGTAAACACGCGAAATAGTGTAGTCTGAGTCAGTGTAAGGCTCTGCTAGATGCTTTATTTTGCAAATGGTAGCTCATGGGACCAAACCATCTAGGCCAACACATTGGATGGCCTAGTGAATGCTAGTGGAGGCTTTTTTTGGTTCCCTATGCTCCCCGTGCTTTGGGCTACCTCGTCTGGGCGTAGTCCCTTAAGAGCCCTGAGGCCAAAACATGCTATATCTTGATGGGTGATTTCTCAGACTCGTGGCACCTAGAGATGTCTCGTTCAGATCAGAAACCTCCATGTTGGGCCCTCTATGAAAAATCTCTCTCATGGTTTTCTCCATCTCCATTTGGTTCTCTCGTTTTGTCTATTATTTTTAAAACGCTCGAAATAGTGTAGTAGTCGAGTGTAATAGTGTAAGGTTTTTAGATTTGTTGTATTTTGCAAGCGGTAGCTTGTGGGACCAAACCATCTACTGGGCCAAACATGTTGGATGGCTAGGTGAACGCTAGTGGAGGATTTTTTTGGTTCCCTACGCTTCCCGTGCTTTCGGGCTACCTCGTCTGGGCGTAGTCCCTTAAGAGCCCTGAGGCCAAAACATGCTATATCTTTGATGGGTGATTTCTCGGACTCGTGGCACCTAGAGAGATCTCATCTCGTTAGATCTGAGACCTCCATTGGGCCCCTCTGAAAAATCCTCTCATGGTTTTTCTCCATCTCCATTGGTTCTCTCTTTGTCTCTATTGTTTGAAAAACGCGTGAAATAGTGTAGTTTGAGTCGTTAGTGTAAGGTTAAGGCTTAGATGTTATATTTAAAAATGGTAGTTGTGGGACAAAACCAACTATGTCAACATGTTGAGGTGGCTAGGTGAATGCTAGTGGAGGATTTTTTTTTGGTTCCCTATGCTCCCCGTGCTTTTGGGCTACCTCGTTCGGGCGTAGTCTCTTAAGAGCCACGAGGCCAAAAAAACATGCTATATATCTTGATGGGTGATTTCTCGGACTCGTGGCACCTAGAGAGATGTCTCGTTAGAGATCTAAGACCTCCATGTTGGGCCCCTCTATGAAAAAATCTCATGGTTTTTTTCTCCATCTCCATTTGGTTCTCTCTTTGTCTATTTTTAAAAACGCGAAAATAGTGCGAGTCGAGTCGAGTAGTGTAGGGCTTTCGAGGACATGTTATAGTTTGCAAAAAAGAAGCTCGTGGGACCAAACCAACTATGCCAACACATCGGGGTGGCTAGGTGAATGCTAGTGGAGGATTTTTTTGGTTCCCTATGCTCCCCAGTGCTGTGCTTCGGGCTACCTCGTGTCAGGCGTAGTCCTTAAGAGCCTTGAGGCCAAACACATATATCTTGGGTGGGTGATTTCTCGGACTCGTGGCACCTAGAGATGTCTCATCGGATCGAGACCTCCATGTTGGGGCCCTCTACAAAATCCTCTCACGGTTTTTTATCCATCTCCATTTGGTTCTCTGTTGTCTTATTGTTTTTGCGCGCAAATAAAATAGTGTGAGTTGTGAGTCGGTGTACGGTGCTTTAGGCATATTATAGTTTGCAAGCGAAAGCTCGTGGGACCAAACCAACTACATGCCAACACATGTCGGGGTGGCTAGGTGAATGCTAGTGGAGATTTTTTTTGGTTCCCTATGCTCCCATGTGCTTTTGGGCTACCTCGTCATCGGGCGTAGTCCCTTAAGAGCCACGAGGCCAAAACACCTATATCTTGACGGGTGATTTCTCGGACTCGTGGCACCTAGAGATGTCTCGTTAGATCCGAGACCTCCATGTTGGGCCCCCTCTATGAAAAATCTCTCATGGTTTTCTCCATCTCCATTTGGTTCTCTCTATTTGTCCTATTGTTTGCAAACGTAAAAAAATAGTGCAGTCTGAGTCGAGTCGGTGTAGGCTTTGCACTTGAGATGTTTATAGTTTGCAAATGGAAGCTCGTGGGACCAAACCAACTATGCCAACATGTCGGGGTGGCTAGGTGAATGCTAGTGGAGCTTTTTTTGGTTCCCTATGCTACCCGTGCTTTTGGGCTACCTCGTCCGGGCGTAGTCCCTTAAGAGCCCTGAGGCCAAAACACGCTATATTTGATGGGTGATTTCTCGGACTCCGTGGCACCTAGAGACGTATCGTCAGATCGATACCTCCATGTCGGGGCCCTCTACAAAATCCTCTCATGGTTTTCTCCATCTCCATTTGGTTCTCTCGTTTGTCCTTTTTTTGCAAATGTGTGAAATCTGAAATCTGATCGAGTCAGTGTAAGGTTGTCCATTGCCAATCACCTGAATAATATAGGTGGTTCATATAATATAGGTGGTGAAATGAGAAATTTTAATAAGATATTTTTACAATATAGGTGGTGAAATGAGAATTTTGTTTGTTGTTCCTTTCTAATATTTAATTTCTCTTAGCTTCACTTGGCTTGAGAATAATAAATTCTCTCTTGATGAGTACCCTGACCACGTGAAGGTGGAAGCTTTTTTTGGCACCACTAACCTACATAAACATGTTAGTAAGCAATTAAATAGAATTTTAAATCATACAAAAAATTTAAACAAAATCATTTAAGTAAATATTCAAATTAAATTCATGAAGAACATACCTTTGCAAATTCAATCCAATGAACCGCAAGGATCAACTCTATTCTTGATAGTAGCAAGAATTGCTTCATGATCTGATTCACGAACCTTCCACAGATTCTTGTTTGATGGCGACCTCGATATTTGATCAATTTAATATTTTTTGCAAGGACCAAATGTGAATAGTGAAGTATCTTCGATGTACTTCATAGTCTTCAAACAACCAAATGTTTGATTTTTTGATAGGATATCGTCGAAGCCAAGTTCTAGTGACTACCATTGACCCAGTGGGATACTCAAGGTCTTCACCATCAATGATTGTGGAAGTCAATTTTTTCCCCTCTACACAATGAGACAAGAAGTAGTTTGTTCCCTCTTCATTAAATTCCATCGCAATAACTACAAAAATGTGCCCTATGTATCACAAAGTAAAATTGTTCAGTCAATTTAAAAATACATTAAGAGTTGACCATTTAATAATTTATAAATCTAAAACATGGCATGTACATATATGTATGTACCTTGTTGCACTAAATCAGAGACTTGGTCAAAGTCAGGTGATGTTGTCATTTGATCTGAAGACCCTACAAGTTGTAATGCTCGTGGAACTTGATGTGTGTCGAGTGGAATTAGAGGTCTACAAGTCCATTCATCCACCCATTGTTGTGACTCACATTCATTCCACAAAAATCAATGCATGATATACAAAAACATGTCATGCACCTAGTATAAATAGTCCAAGCATTTGCATCTGAACTACGGAATGAGTGCATATCACTTGATCCTACAACTATCATACAATCTTCAAAGTTTTCCAGATGTTGTTCCTCTATCAACCAAAAAATATCTACGAACCATTGATCTCTCTTGAGATTCATGGCCCATATTCTTGACACACCAATCAACAATATTTTTTTGCATCTGTAAATTTAGCACCATCCTTGAACTTTAACTCTTCTCTTGCAAGTGCTCTTTTCACACATGCTCTGCACCATCATGCTCTCCTTTTCCATGCCCTACCTCAGTAAAACTCTAGATATGTTGTACATTTGTTTCTTTGTGCATCCTTCTTAGCCAATAAAACATCGTGCATTCTTGAATTGTGATGTGCGTGTTGTCGACCAAATGTAATGTTGATCGAAACTAATGTTCCTCTCATTCAAGTTTCACATAAAACACCTGGAAACACCCTTGTACATATTGTAGAATGTGTCGATCATCACTGATGTAGAAATGATACTCTCTTAATATTTTTTGATCTTGCTCAGTGCTTTCAGGAGAGTGCATGAATGTTATATGCACGAAAATAGAAACTTGCACTGAGTTATAATATTGAGATTGAACCTCCATTTGTGGCTGTAATGTGTAATTCTCTGTGAAGTCAACTACTGAAACAATAGTACCAAGTGGGAATGTGTCCTTTCTTAACTTGAATTGTTCATCCAACCATCGAGCTCTATGTGTGTGCCTTGCATACTCATAAAAAATTTCCTCTCTGAATTTGACCATATATTCTGATACAGGTAATTGTTTTCTAACAAGCTCACACCTCTTAGATTCTTTTCCATCTTTTAATTGATATGCCACCGATTTATATTTGGTGAAATCAACCAATTATTTTCCTATTGAATATGTACTCTCCTCATGGATACAACTTTTCAGATTTGGCAAAGCCACCACGCATACATTGCACATTCCATCCAAACATGCTTTGTTATAAAAAAATTGTCTTGTTGATTTTTCACAAAATATTGTCGGAATAAATTCCCTTGAAGATTTTTGTGGGACATTTAATCCACACTCCTGCAACATGATGTTATATGCAAAACATGACGTATTTGACAAAAAACATCATAATGCATTGAAAATTCAACATGATGCCTGCAACAACAAGTGGTACGTGAGTGATTGATTTTCACATAAAAGGGTTTGCTCATTTCAAAGAATCTTTGGCTAATGTTAATTTGTGGATTTTCATTCTTAAACTTAGAGAACAATTTGTTTGAGTCATATCTAAGAAATGTTTTGCACACGATTCATGATTACGAGAACCTATTCTTCTTTTTATTGTATCTCTTCTATTCGGTGACACCCTTGTGTTCTCATTCCAAAATTTTACAATTAATTCTTTTAGAATATCAGATGTATTCTTGTCTTTTCATGGAAGTCTGCTAGAGAAATCCCAATAGTTAGTGTTATTGACTGGTGACTCAAGACGTTTACGTCTCTCTATTGCTTTCATTGTTTTTTCTTTTAGCTTTCAAAAACTACTTGCTTTTTTCTAATCAAGCGTTTATTAATTATTTTATCACTTACTATACAATTAGTAAGTGCATGTCATGTAGCATTACTATCTTTGGTGTGTCTTTTGCCACCTACAGTTTGGTATGCTTTATGTATGTTTTCAACAATTGACGCATTTTGATCAACAACATTAGATGTTCTTAACCCCAGGGTCTTCATTATAGGTCTCATCTTAATTAATTTCATCAATGTAACAAATAATTGACATCTTTGTGTGTCATTTAAATTCTCAAAGTAATTATCCCAAATTCCACTAGCTTTTCTTCTCGCATTTCTTTCAGACATTTTGTTAGGCATTGGTTTTATAATGTTTTCATCAATTTCAATTAAGTGAATTGGTTTTCTTGCAAAATGGAAGGAGGTGTTCTTAGAGGTGAAGATTCGTTTACAAGGTTACTTTCTTCATTTAGTGTTTTCATACAAATTTTGGGGTTAACATTTGGATTCTCAGGTAAGGGTTCAACAATTGGATTCATATCAATTTCTTCATCCATACCAACATTATCATTCAATTCAATATCATTATTCATTGCAAAATCATTATTCTCTACATTTTCATTATGTATTTCATCCCCATTTTCTAATACATTAGCTACATTTGATATAGCGGATGTACCTTGCCCTGCTCGAAGTTTTTGCATTCTCTTCAATTTCTTTATTCTCTTCTCTTCCAATTGCTCTCCGGTGTCTTGTTCTTGACTTTCCTCTTGTCCTTAGCTCGACGTTTATCACCCATGATTAGAAAAAATCAACTAGTGGGGTAGGGGAAAAAATGAACTACTAAAAAATTGTGCAAGAATGTAGAGAAAATTACAGACAAAACAGAATGTTTGCAGAATTCCCGTGAAAGAGATGAAAGGGACGTTGGGGGCCCATATATATAAACAAAGAAAAACGCGTATGCATTTTGTATTTTCTCTTTTTCCAAGCCATGCCTCAAGGCTTGGGATCGGTTTGGATCCCCAAGCTTGAGGCATGGACCTATACAAACACAACAAACAACGTGTTTTTGCAAGAAAATGTAAAAATGCCACTTCCTCTATGATAAATCAAAATAAAACAATCGATCCATTTTAAAAAAATTATACCATGACGTAGAGTAGAGTTTCTTCTTTCTAAAAATATAATTTTTCAAATTTTCTGACTAATATAAGGTTTCCATATTATTTATTTTCTAACTATGCCTTTTTATAGCTATTTTTTGAAGTGTAAATATGTCTATCTTTCATGGTGTATCTTTTTTTTTGGGTGATCGAAATTTTAAAAAAATTATACTAGCCCAAACTAGGCATAATTCTATACATATTCAAAAAAAAAAAATCTAATTTTTGATATTTTTTGAGGTAGTTAGGGGGGGGCACGGTCGGAGCTCCGTTATTTTTCAAAACATAAAATTTTTGTACTAGAAAAATCATAAATAAAAAATATTCGCTATAAAAATCTAAAAAAATGGAGCCCAAACTAGATGCTCCTAGCTATCTTTCTACCAAAGGGTTTTCAAAAATACTAAATGGTGCTCAAAAAATGGTGGGGGGCACGAAAGTCACTCTATTATGTTTTTAACAAAAATAGGAGCATCTGTTGGTTTACACGAGGGACACATATACATCACATCATATGTAGATTTCACAAAAAGGCTAGTGAGCAGATTTGATAGGAGGGACCCGAGATAGATATTTTAGAGAGTTGACTCATTTGAGGCGGATGGTTCCTTGGATCGATATATTGTAGATTTTCGAGAGACTATCGATCATAGTACCTGATGTTACAAAGATGAGGTTGATTTCCCTATTCACAACAGGTTTGATAGATGCTCTCACTAGATTTGTGAAGGCATTTGAGCCTTCTTATTTACATGAGGCTATTAGGAGAGATCGTGACTTGGAGTTATCCACTCCTAAGTTGAGGTTTCCATCTTGAGTGTAGCCTAAGGGTTTCCCTTCTAGAACTAATGGTTCATACCCGAAGGTACCTCCACCTAGGCAAGATATAGCTTGGAGACCATTTGGATCTAGAGAGGACAAAGAGGAATTGAGGTGAAAGAAACTATGTTTCAATTGCCACACACCTTGGGTTCCAGGAGATGATAGCAAGGGTAGAGGGAGGGCTTAATTCATAGAGTTCTTTGAGGAGAGTGATGGTGACGAGGAGTTGGACACACAGGGGAGTAGAGGATGACGATGATGAGGCATTAGATAGTGCGGGTGTTGAGTAGGATAGCAAGACCATTCCCCAGGAGACTATCGCCACATTTTCTAGTACACCGAGGTACAAGGCATTCGAGTTAGGGGAGTTTTACGGGGACAAGTGAGTAGTGGGGTAACCCACGACTTTATTGATGCCTCGTTGGTTAAGAGGTGAGGATTACGAGACGAGAGGAGTTTGAGGGCTTCAATGTGGTTGTAGCCAATGGAGATTCTATGAGATGCACACGATGGGTTCCCCAATTGAGCCTCATGATGGGTAACTATATATTTACTAATGATTTCTATATTGTTGGTATTGGAGAGACCAACATAGTGCTTGAGTATGCTGAGTGGCTCAATTCCTTGGTGAGTTTTGGACTAACTTCCAAATGATGGAGCTGAAGTTTAAGTATGAAGGGAGGAATGTGATCTTAAGGGGCTTATCTTCAGAGGCACCCCGAGTTGTTACGACCAAGAGGATTGAGAGGATTTATAGGCACAACATGGTGGATTGGGCAGTACATTGTTTGGTTTCGACCAAGAAATCAAAGAATGGACAATGAAGTGTCATGTGGATACATGGGCTTATTAGACAGACATAGTGCAGTTTTTGGTGGCATACCTCCAGGCATACCTCTAGATAGGGGATTTGAGCATGTGATTGAGCTCAAGGATGCTAGACCGGTGGTTACTTCTCCTTACCGTCACCCCAAATGGTTTAAGGATGAGATCGAGAAGACTATACATGAGCTCATTGATATGGGGCATATTAGACCGAGTTCCAGCCCTTTTGCTTCTTGATGGTATTGGTGAAGAAGAAGGATGGGACCATGTGGATGTGTATGGATTACCGTGTCTTGAATAAGAAGACAATAAAGAACAAGTATCCTGTACCATGCATTGATGAGTTGCTTGACAAGCTACATGGTACAATCTATTTTTAAAAAATATATTTATGATCTGGATATAATCAAATCAAAGTCAAGGAGCAGGATGTGCATAAGACAACTTTCAGATGTCATCACGGTCACTTTGAGTTCTTGGTGATGCCCTTTGGATTATCTAATGCTCCAGCTACATTCCAGTCTTGCATGAATCATGTGTTCAACCGCCACTTGCGGAAGTTTGTATTGGTTTTCTTTGATGATATTTTAGTCTACAGCAGGACTTGGGAGGACCATATCAGGCACCTTGGTGAGATATTGGGGATATTAGAAGCTAATTCATTATATGCAAAAGCTTCTAAGTGTGAGTTTAGCATGACCAAAATTCTATACTTGGGATATGTGATTGGTGGGGGTGCGATGAAGGTGGATAGAGAGTAAAGATATGCGTGCATTGGATTGGCCGCCACCTAGGACATTGACACATTTGAGAGGATTTATGGGGTTGTGCATATACTACTTTGGAGGTTTGTGAATAATTTCTCTCGCTTAAGCTGCTCCATTGGTGATTTAACCAAGAAGGGCCTTTTCCTTGGTCAAAGGCAACACATGTTTTTATCACCTCAAGGAGGTGATGAGTTTGTGTCTCATTCTCGCATTACCGATTTCTCTCGGCCCATTCATTCTAGAGTGTGATGCATCAGGAGAGGGTGTTGGGGCAGTTTTCATACAGGATAGGCATCCCATTGCCTATGAGAGTCAGAAATTGAAACCCGTCGAGAGAGGGTATTCAATTTACGATAAGGAGATGTTGGCCATTATGCATGCTTTGGCCAAATTCAGACAGTACCTTGTGGGCAACTAATTCATGGTTCATACAGATCAAAACAATTTGAGGTTCTTCTTAGGATGAAGGAGCTCAACGATCGCCATCAAAGATGGGTGAACAAGGTACAAACATATGACTTCAACATATAATACACTAGAGGTAATAATAATATTGTTCTGATGCTTTATCTAGGAGGCCTTACATCACTTCTATGCTTAGTTCTATGTCCGAGACTTCAGCGGATTGGAAGGCTCATGTACTTGTTAAGTATTCCAAAAATCATTTGCATGTGAGATCATGGGTGTTATTATACATGATGACCGATCCAGAGTAGTGGATGATCTCATTTTCTATAAGGATAGGATTTTCCTTGTACCAGGATCCAAAATGAAGGAGAAGATCCTTCGAGCAGTACATGATACACCACTAGCTGGGTATCCTGGGTATTTCAAAACATACAAGTTTATCAGGGAGAGATTTGCATGGAAGGGGATGAAGGATGATGTCCTTAATCATGTCAGAGAGTGTATGGTTTTCTAGCAAACCAAATTTGAGTAGTCTTTTCCAATAGGATTACTTCAAGCCTCTCCCCATTCCCAAACAAAAATGGGAAAGCATATCTATGGACTTTATCACAGGGCTTCCCTTGGTGCATGGGCATAGTTGCATTTATGTTGTAGTTGATCGATTAACTAAGTATGCTCATTTATTTTCCCTACCCAAGGGGCACGAGGCAGTGGATGTGGCCCGGATCTTCTATACAAGTATTTTTAGGCTACATGGGTTGCCTAAAAATATTTTTAGTGACAAGGACAAGATCTTCATGAGCACCTTTTGGCAGGAGATCTTCAGACTAGTAGGTACGGAGTTGACTCCTAGCACTAGCTACCACCCACAGATAGATGGGAAGACGGAGATAGTCAATAAGTGGATAGAGGGCTACTTGCGGAGTTATGTGACAGGACATCAGCGGGCATGGATTAGATGGTTACACATGGGTGAGTATTGCTACAATACCACCTACCAGATGAGCATAGGTATGACTCCTTTTTGAGCCTTGTATGGGTACGACGCTATGACATTTGTGGATTTGGTATTACCAGATAGCCAAGCTCCCAAAGCTCGAGATTGGTTATAGGAGAACCAAGATATTCTGAAGGCTCTTAGAGAGAACCTTCAGAAGGCATAGAATCAACATAAGGTATATGCAGATTGACACATGATAGAGAGGTCTTTTGAGGTTGGGGATCTAGTATTCCCTACGTTTAGATCATATAGGTAGTCCTCCTTTGAAGGGAATGGTGCGAGAGAAATTGAAACCACGGTTTTATGGTCCGTACTGAGTAGTTCGTCAAGTTCGGGTAGTTGCATATGAGCTAGAGCTACCGGAGCACATTAAGATACATAGTGTCTTCCATGTTTCATGTCTTAAGAAGGCACTCGAGACAACATATTGTACCATCTAAAGAGTTTTCGCCACTAGATGAGGAGGGGAAGTTGGTGTTAGAACCATAATCCATTATTGAAGAGAGATATAGGGGCTTAGGAGCATAATGATCACCAAGTATTTGGTGCAATGGGAGGGATTGCCACTTGAGGATGCTACTTGGGATGGAAAGCAGATTTTGTAGCATCCTAATTTGCATTTTCTTGAGGACAAGGAAAATTTGGGAAGGTAGGATTTGTAATATCCCCTTTCCTATGCTAATAATAGCCTAAGGGCTTATCCGAGTCCAAACCTTGGTCATACCCAAGGGGCTATGGACATTAGGAGTGTAGACACCCCAATTTCACATCTATCTTAAATCAATTAATTCCCCTTCCTCATTTCCTACAAAAATACACTTCGAATTAATCAAATATAATTTGATTAATTATCCATTTCAAAAATCTAAAAAATAACCCAATCCTCATCACATGTCATTATTCTCCATGTTTTTCCACTATTGAATTAAAAATTCAAATTCAAATCCTCACCCACCCTTCGTGGTCCCCACTCACCTAAAATCCTCCACTTATGAATTAAAAATATAATTCAAATCTTCACCCATTCTTCGTGGCCCCCACTCATCTAATCTTGCCCACATTTTCAAACCATGATTACTTAAATTAATCTAAGCTAATCACTCCCTCAGGCTATAAATACAACCTTACCCCTCCCCTCTAAACACACGGAGAATAAGCTTTCATGCCATATCTAAGTTCTTGCATCCTTTGAGAAAAGAACATCCTTTTGCCTTGTCCTAATGCCAAAATAGCCTCATAATCCTTTTTCCCATCCGGTGCAAAGTAAGAGGATCATTGTTGCAGGAAGGTCTTGCTTCGTCTTGAAGAAAAAAACCTACATATCACAAAATCAGGGCTCAATCCAAGTTTCCTAGCCCATTTCGAGGTTTGCTACGAAACGCGAAGGAGGAGGTATGATTATTGGTATTTTACTTCCTTGTTAGTAGTGTATTTTTCATAGCTTACATTCTGGCACGCCCAGTTACTTTCGATCTGTTACCATTAATTTCTCAATTAGTGGTTTTATCTGTTCTTTGTTTATTATTATTCATAATTATTTCATTTTCTGTTCCTTATGGTCTTCTTTGGTTAACCTTCACACTTTGGGTAGTGTTTTTGTTGTGTGGTGTCTTGTGGTGTATCTGCAGGTTATAGCAACAATGAAACTTTGAAGCTCATCCTGTCTTTGATCTCCTCGGTGCTTGGTGTTTAGTTCCCAGTTTTGATTTTGCTATTTACTCGTCATCTGTAGAAACACATGAACTATCCATTAGTTTATCATCTTACTGTCATGGGACAACCAATCCGGAAAATGCATTTCTTTATTTACTTTTGCTAAAATAATTGCTTTGTAGGAAGTTAATCATTTTTTTATTTTTATTTTCTTTTATTTTAATCAATCATTTTGTGATCTAACTCTTTCTTTCTATTTATTGTTCTTTTTTAACCTTGCTGTCAAAATTTTAGCTTCTCAGGTGAAGTATAGAAGTCAGAAAATAAAAAAACCAGCTCCCAGGACGTTTTTCTCACGTTTAAAATTTTCATTCAGAGCGTTCTCGTAGCCCATCTTCCGGAAGCCATAAATTTTGCTCCCGAATTCAGAATGACTTATTTTTTTTTAACATAAAGGTATTGAAAATATCTATGCAATGAAAAAATAATTTTTAGATTTAGATTTATAGAAAAATTTTGGTTTCATTTCTTCTAACACCTGTCTTTTTAACAAAAAAGCAACAAAATTATATTTTTTTTATTTTATTTTTTTATTTCACGTAACAACCTCACACGTATGCTCTTTCCTCGCACTTCAAAAGTGATCTTGGAAATCAGAAACATGAGGCCACTTGGGCTCTGCACAACAATTTTTTTTTAATTTTTAATTTTTTGCCTTACATTTCAATTTTCCACGACAACACTTCTAAGTAACATTTTCACCCTCTTCTTTCATCGTTTTTCTTTTTTGTGAAAATAATCATTATCGCTATTTCGCAATCATGATTAATTGCAATAATTATTAACATTTAAAAAAACTATTCCAATTGTATCCGCGTATGCTCTTTTCTTGCGCCTTTAAGCGATCTGGAAAATAAAAAACGGCCACAATTCTTTAGTTTCTTGTTCTAACATTACAGGATCCTCTAGCTTTGTTTTCCAACTGTCATTTTAATAATTATTTTCCTTTGTCATATTCTTAATATTTGTTTGGTCATTGGTTGTGTATGCTCTTTTCCTGCGCCTTTGAGCGATCTGGCAAATCAAAAACAACCACGATCACTTTTCTAACATTTCATTTGCAGGATAACTACTAATTTGTTTTCTGTAGAACTACGTTGCTGGAATATTGTCAAAAACAAAAAAATAAAAACAAAAACAACAAAAATCCCGTAAAAATACCACCATTCAAAGACAATTGCTGAAACAAAAAAAAAGTACACTCAGGTACGCAATTATTTTTTGCTAGTGATTTATTTCAAGTTGGAAAGAACCCTGTGTTTAATCACTTTATCATATTGTTTTTGCACGTAGACGATGTGTATTTCATCACCACCAAAGCTACACCGGTGAATTGAACTTGACTACTACGCACCAACAACATTTCAGAATCGCATTGCACTTTGAGACCTAATCTCATCACAATGTTCAATATTTACCTCACCGTTGCTCTTCACTTACAGAAGGAATTCGTCGTGTGGTGCATGCGAGTCACGCCTAAATAGCTGTAACAACAAAGCCTGGGCATCGTCCTTGTAAATCTTCAGGGGAGTTATAAGGACACCATACACATTCATCCCTCCATCACCTTCCACCTTTTCACAAAACCTGTTTTGGACGTGGTGATTCACTCCGAAATAGGCAAGTAAGAATTGGTGAGTCTCCTCCAGTGCTCTAAGGGTTCCCTGCATTCATTCCGCCCCCGCATGAATTAGGTATATCAGGACTAGGGTATATCGGAGGATGCATCTTCTTGGAGTAATAAGAGCCTGCATCCACCATTTCACAGCATACTTGTATGATTGCATGAAACAATAATCATTCCTGAAGAAGTTACCTCATAAGCCAAAACAATTGAATCCACATGATTGCTTGCTGTTTGAAAACAAAATAGTTTAGCATTATTTTATCATAAAACTTGGCTGATATCAATGTGTTCATTGTAAAAGTTCAGACCCTAGTTGTGTTCCACAAAAAATCAGTTCTCGACCAATTCAATACCAAGCGAAAACATCCAAACAATCCAACAACACAGACCAAAACATCACACCAATTTCATTAGCTCACTTTAGCCAATAATACATCTGTCATAGCTTGTCTTCAGCTATATCCAATAGATATTGAGTGACTTGCGTTCACTCCTTATCTCATCAATTGTCAGAACATTCTTTCTAGCTTGTTTCAAGCTATATCAAAATGACATTGGGTGACTTGTTTGAGTTCACTCATTATTTCATCAGCTGTCGAGTTTAACAAAATCCCATCCGACACAAATCCCTTCAAAACTCATTTTGAGTTCACAACTGTGTTGAGTCACTTGTTTGAGTTACTCTTCCTATCAAAAATCCAGAGCTTGTTAAAGCCAAACCAATCAACATATTCATCATAGCTTGTTTGAGCTACATCCCACTTGTATTGAGTACCTTGTTTGAGTGTACTCCTTACATTTTCATCTGTTAAGCTTGTTTAATCCAAACCAATCAACATATTCATCATAGCTTGTTTAAGTTATATCCCACTTGTATCCCGAGTAGCTTGTTTGAGCTTACTCCTTATAGCCTTGTTAAAACTTGATTGAGCGAAAACAAAGATCATAATCAATAGGTTGAGTTCTTCATTGCACATTTCTTCGTTCTCCCTCTCTTTCAAACATGATGAATTCATGAAAAATTTCACGCAATGAGCTATTAGAACAAATTAATAAGATGAAAACACAACTCTCTCATATGGCTACCCAAATCAGTGAACGATCACCCAAAAAGCCAATCATACAACCTAACGAAGACATCACTTCACGTAAAGTCGAACGTCAATTTACGCCCCTTGGAGAAACTCTCTCTAGTGTTTTTCATCAACTAAAAGAGGCTAAACTGATAAGATATCCAATTACAAAACCCTTTGTCGAAGGGGAATCTAAGCCATGTTGGTACAAACCTAACACATACTGTGATTTTCATCGCATTGATGGTCATCACACAGATAAATGTGTGCGATTTAAGAATTACGTCCAAGACTTAATTGACGACGATGTCATCTCTGTAGAGCTTGATGAAAATGCTCTTGCAACCAATGACACATCCAATACCACAACTTTCAATGAAGAGCTGACTACTGTCGAAACTCCTATATATACTGAAATTCCACGAGATCATGACGACAACAGTCAAGACTCTCTAATTCCAAACAAATCCATATCTTCTTCAAATTTCCTTCCATTAGTTCAAACATACATTGAACCTGTTTTGGACAACAACATTCTTCCAACATCTACTGAGTACTTGAACTTATTTCGAGACTCTCTTTCAACCCAAACATACATTGAACCTGTTTTGGACAACAACATTCTTCCAACATATACTGAGCACTTGAACTTATTTCAAGACACTCTTTCAACAGAAACATACATTGAACCTGTTTTGGACAACAACATTCTTCCAACATCTACTAAGCACTTGAACTTATTTCAAGACACTCTTTCAACAGAAACATACATTGAACATGTTTTGGACAACAACATTCTTCCCACATCTACTGAGCACTTGAACTTATTTCAAGACTCTCTTTCAGCCCAAACATATATTGAACCTGTTTTGGGCAACAACATTCTTCCAACATCTAACGAGACCTTGATCTCGTTTCAAGACTCCCTTTCAAACCTTGATATTACTGTAGACACTACAGACGAGGTTCCATCAACAGGTACCATTAAGTTTGATTCTATTCTTCCAATATTGGCTCTTATGCCTAACATCTCTAGCCTTGTTGTCAAAACACAACCACATCAAGTTTGGACACTTGCAACAATGCAACCTGTCATGTCCATCATGCTTTCAACGATCGATCTTGCAGGCATCTCATCACTAATGATTCTCACCTATCAAGACTTCTATGTGCATACATTCTACGAGGTATGTATACCCAGGAATATCTTTATGCCACCTTTTCCATCTTTAATCGTGAATCTATCCTCAAATCAATCAATTAATGGACAAACAAAAGTAACAAACCAAATAATACAAACCATCATTGTCAACACACATGGAAGCTATCGGCTTAACCAAATCTACCCCACTCTTTGGGCTTACCGTACATCTTATCACACACCTACTAGAGCCACTCCCTTCTCCTTTGTTTATGGTTGGGAAGCTATTTTACATGTCAAGGTTGAATTTCCATCCTTCAGAATATCCCTCAAAGATGTAATCAATCAAGATTATTATCGACACTCACGCCTTAGTGAACTCGAGCTTCTTGATGAAAAACAACTTAATGCCCTAGATCATCTTCCATTCTATCAAAATCGGCTATGGCGTAGCTACCATGAAAAATTCAAACCTAGAAAATTTAAGGTCAATGATCTCATTCTCAAAGAAAATTGAAAGAACACACCCAAAGAATGAGACAAACAAGAAAAATTTGAGCCCAACAAAATCATAGATAATTTTGGGTTTGGAGCTTATAAATTGGCCATTGACACAGGCCAAGTCCTTGAAAAACCCATGAATGCATTCCATTCAAATAAATTCTATTCTTGAAAGCACTCTCTATTTTGGGAAACAACAACATGTACATTATTCATTTTGTCTTGCTTATCTCGAATAAATTTATTCATTTCCATTGGCAGATATTTTCTTTATCAAAATCACATCTTCATATTTATCATCATGAGACAAGTGCTAATATAAATCCTATTAAGTTTGTGAGTGTCATACTTCTTCCATTTTCAGTCGCTTTCATCTATGGTCATACCTAGAAGCTTACTGATGGTAATATATTCCCTTCAAATACATTATCTCTTTCATAACAAAGCTCTAAACTTCGTTACCCAGTTCGTTTGGTCATCCATCTCAGTATTCGGTGTTGAACCCTCGCGTCCTACTAGTCGTGTGGGGCTGAGATTGGGGGCAGACGTTTCTTCCCAAATACAAAGCACTATTATAAAAAAATCCATCAATTCAATAACTTATGAATAATTCATCGTCACATCTTTCGTCCTTCATAGTCTTTGGTGATGAGCCCACACGTCTTACTGGTAGTGTGAGACTGGGAATGGAGAAAGGTGCCCTTACTCGTCTACATATTGTCTTCGGTGATAAACCCTTGCCTCTTACAAGTGGTATGGGGCAAAGCGTAGAGGGTCATTCTTATACAAGCATAAAAACATTGCAAAATATTCCAAAAAAATAAAAAACAAAACAAAAAAATAAAACAAAACAAAAAAATACAAAAAGGAAATTCACTCGCCTATATTTTGCCTTTGGTGATGAGCCCTTGCTTCTCACTAGTAGCATGGGGCAAGGCATAGGGATTCATTTCAAAAATACAAAATCTTACAATGCTTACAAATTATAGAATCCCCAAACACGTAATTTAGATGCCTAAGTGAAGAGAGAACTATCCCTTAACCTCATATCTTATCAATCAAGAGCCACATAATTGTCTAAGTCTAGCATGTGACTCATAAAGTGAAAGCCATTTTTAAAACTGGTTCAGTACCATTATGAAGAATGGAGTCACAATTTCCCAAAGGGATTGTTGTTAGCATTTGTCTCTATATTCATTATCTACCTCTTGTGTCCTTCTTGATTCTCGGTGATGAGCCCACACATCTTACTAGTTGTGTGGAGTCAAGAATGGAGCTGGAATTCTTTTCATCATATCATCACCACCATATCCTGCCAATGGAAAGAGAATTTGTGTTATTCTGAGCATAAGTTACAACACGGAACATGGTACATATGGATAATATCCATGTTTATCGCCTCTCAAAAATACGTCTGCACTCTGGTCCATAAATTGCCAATCACAATGTAAAAATCCAAAAACATTTGAAAATCATCAAAAATCTAAAAACAATGTAAAAATCTAAAAATCCAAAAACATTTGAAAATCGTCAAAATCTAAAAACAATGTAAAAATCCAAAAATCCAAAAACAATGTAAAAATCTAAAAATCCAAAAACATTTGAAAATCGTCAAAAATCCAAAAACAATGTAAAAATCTAAAAATCCAAAAACATTTGAAAATCGTCAAAAATCCAAAAACATTTGAAAATCGTCAAAAATCCAAAAACAGTGTAAAATCTAAAAACCCAAAAACATTAGAAACAATCATCCAAAATCCAACAAGAACATTAGAAACCATCGTCCAAAATCCAACAAAAAAATTAGAACTCGTCAAAAATCCAAAAACATTAGAAACACTCGTCAAAAACCCAAAAAAAACATTACACAAAATCATCAAAAAGTCAAAAACATTTTTAAAAATCGTCAAAAATCTAAAAAACATTAGAATATATATATATATATATATATAATAAACAAAAATAAAAATATTGTAAACTCCACAAAATCGCAAAACTCTAAAATAACCAACACAATTCAACCTTTGGACTATTATCCCCAACGAATGATCCAATCACCTTATGACTACCAAATTCAAACCACTTCTCCTTGCGTGAATCCTCGCTTGGGGCAAATCCGCTCTCATTGCTTCCTTGTTTGAGGACAATGACCCAATATTTTACTATGTCCTCGTGCCCCTGCTTGGGGGCACATCCGATCAATCCTCACTGTGGAACACGTTAGGGACATGTTTATTGGTTCTTGTGTTGCATTATTAGTTGTAAATTATTAATTACTTTCTTGCATCTTGCTATATTACAGGGGGCATCTTGATTTTATGTATCCTGGTGTTCTCTGTAATATTCTTATGTTATCTGATTGCATGTTGTACTGGGGCATCATACTTTCTTGATGGCCTCTATCTATGCTCTCTTCCATTTGCATATCGTACCGGGCATCAAACCTTTTTATGGCCCCTGTCTATGCTATCATGCATATTACAGTCTAGTCATCCTGATCTTTTATATCACGATGCATCTGTTATGTGCTATATTAAAATTAAGATGCTTTTCATCGCATGAGTATCTTCTGCATGATCCACATCTTACTTTGCACCCCATCCATTCACCCATACTAATGCATTAGCCAGTTTGCGAATCCTACTTGATCACCGTTGCAGTTTGCGAATCCTACTTGACGATCTTTCTCAAGTAGCATTTACTATCCAGCAGCTCCTCTCCCCCACCATGATCACCATGTATTTGATCCATTCATTCTCACTCCTCATTTTTACTCCTCCGCCGCTTATACCCATATTACCCTTCTCACCATTCCTGTCCCCTCTCACCCATTGGTATTCTTTCCTTTCACACTTTTGCTTCCCGCTTGACAATCTTACTTACTAACCCCTTCTATATGGAATCCTCAGTGGAGGTTTACCCTCTCCCTAAGATCTTCCCGTTGTAGAAGCTTCTTCACCACCTACCCTCTCATCAAACAACCATCACCACCAAACATAACTTCCCACTCCACCTCTTCTACTTCTCATTCTCGCATCATTACTCTCACCACGCGGGCATCCCAATTAAGGATTCCCCTCACACTCTCTGCCCTCCACTACATATATTCCTTCATCCATTCATGTTACACTCCTTTGTGTCATTTCTTTCTTATTATCACCTCATCTCATATCATATACCACTTAGGCATACCTCACTCACTCTTTTCTCATCCTTCCCCAAATCCACCTTATGCCTGGTCATCCTACTTACACGCTCTCGTAGTATGGAAAATTCACTTGAGGGTTCCCCTTTAGTCCATTTTTTCATACCCTATTCCCACCAACTCTAACATCATCCTTCTTCTTCCTCAGCTTGGTGATCTTACTTAACCATTCCGGCCGCATGGCAATCTTACTTAAGACTTCCACTTAAGGTTGATCTGCCCTGTGGCCTTCCCCCATCCCATCATATTTCCCCCATCTTATTTCTCCCACCTCTCATTATGATCATCTTCTTCACCCTACCATTCCACCCCTATCTCAATATCATTTTGTCTTTCTCTTTGCATATCATCCTTGTCGGTTGGGTGACCCTACGAAACCTCTCCAGCAGCATGACGATCTTACTTAAGAGATTCTCTTAAGTATGACATGTCATCTTACACTCGCCCATCACTCTCCAATCTCACCATCCATATTTCCTCTTCATTCCCCATCATCACATCTTTTTACCACCACTATCATCCTCCTCTGCTTGCAATCTAACTTAACCACTCACGGCATGGCGATCTCACTTAAGAGTCCCTCTTAAGGATGATCATCTCCTTGCCTTTCCCCATCACTACACACCCTTCACCCTTCATTTTTTCTCGGCATTCCCCATTATCACATCCTTTCACCTCCTTTTCGATTCTCACAAACACCACTTCTCCCTTGACCATTTGTCATCTCCAGTTTTGCTCACATGGCAATCTTACTTAACCACTTCCGTCACATGACAATCTTATGTCAGGGTCCTCCCTACACTTAACTTGTCATCGTGAACTTCTCCCCCGCCTCATTCTTCGTCCACTTTGTTGATCGCTTCTTCCACCTGGTATCTCCTACTACCCACTTTTTCCTCCTACTATTATCCTTTCTCCACATATCTTCTTACACCATACATCTAATCTCTTCCTTCTACAATCACATTCTTTTCCCCCATTTTCCCCTTCTTGATCCATCATCCTTCATACTGTTTCTTCCCATTATTTTCATGTCTTGGTTCTTCATCCTCACTTTGTTCATCCTCATCACCAGCATCCTCTCCTCGCTTTCCCTTAGTCCCAACTCATTCCTCTCATATTCTTCACTCTTTCCACTTCATCTTCTCAAATTCCCCCCACATTTCTACCCACACACACATTCGCCATTATTGTTAACACTCCTATATCATTCTTTCATCCTCATCTTCTCTTCCCGAGCTAATAATTGTCAACGGGTTTTCCCTAAAAATCATCAATCCTCATTCCGCACGACCTCATTCACTCCCTTGGACCTTCTAGAGTTTCCCTTCATTCCTTCCCTCCTCTAAGCCCACCACTCATTGTCAAAGGGTTTTCCCTAACGTCCCTTTGTTGGCGTTACCCTTTCCAGTCCTCATTCACTTTCTCCTTTTCTTCATTTTTTCTCTCACCCTTCCCCACCACTCATTGTCAAGGGGATTTCCCTAACGTCCCCTCATTGGCATTGCCTCTTCTATCCCCCAGTCTCTTTTCTCTCCTATTATTTTCCCTCACTCCCACCCTTTCTTGTCACTTTTTACCCATCTCTCCATCTCCTCTTTGCCCTCTTCACTATCTTTATTGTCTTCATCATACATCCTTTTCCTATTTTCTCGTCATCCTAGTATCCTCATTTCATACATCTCCACATCTTTTCCAATCGATGTCATTCATCCCCTCTTTCTTCTTTGAACATTCCTTATACCGTTCCCTTTCCACTTATTACCCCCTTTCTGTATTCCCTTCCTTCTACATCATTTTCTTTGTTATCCTCTTCTCTCTCCCACCCCTCGTCTTATTTCCCTTCCCCTGTATCATCTTCTTCCCCTTTTTCCATCACGTTTCCTCCTTACTTCCCCATCGATAACCTGGTTGTTCAGCGTTGTCCTGTCTTTTTTATCATACCACCCTCCACATGCATCTCCATACGGTTTGTTCCATATTCTTTGCCTTGGTCTTCCTCGCAATGACACGATTCCTTCAATCTTCTCCTTGTATTCGTTCTATCTTCCTTTCCTCTCCCCTAATTTTCATGTTTCTTCTGACCACTTCTCCTTTTCTCTACCACCCCTACCTTTTCGTTCATTCTGTATATGTTTCTCTTCCTTTCTCTCCTCTTTTTCACACTTTCCTCGCCCCTCATAGTTTCTTTTTTTTCTCCGTTCTACTTCTTCTTTCGTCCTCTTTCCATTTTCCTCCATTTCACCCCCTACTCCCACCTCATTTTCTCCTTCTTATTTATCCTTTCCCGTTTCCTGCTTTTCTCAGCTCTATCATTTATTTCACTTCCACGCATCCCTCTTTACTATCTCTGTTGCTTCCTTCATTTTGCACATCTCTCTATTTCATCCCTTCACCCTCTACTCTGTCATTTTCCTATTTTTGCCTTGTTTGTCCTTCATCATTCCCTTCTTCCCCTATCATCCCTCTCTCTTATTTCTACCTCTTTCATTCCTTTTTTCCCCTCCCTATCTCCCTTACTCTTCTCATAATCAACCCCCAATCCTATCCATTCCCTTTTCTCTTTCCCACACACCCTCACACCTAGCATTCAAGGTCGATTGAATCCTTTCTCCATTTGCGTCGTGCGGTCATTCCAGTCTCTTCCACTCCATTATCATCCTCTTCTCCGCCGAATCCATTTCCCTTCTTTTCGAGAGTTCTGTCATATCTTCCATTCTCGTCAATCCTCTCGAGGGGGCATCACCACATCTATCCATAATCACATCTTCTCATGACATTTTTGTCTTGGAGGATACTGTGACATCCGTCATTCACCACTTTCTATTCTCCCCAACAAACATTCACTCTACCTTTTAAAAGTAGATTGAATTCTTCCCCTATACTGCCTACTTTCTTTGAAAAGACACTACTTTCATAGTACCCTTCCAAAGAGGGGCAAATGTAGACACCCCAATTTCACATATATCTTAAATCAATTAATTCCCTTCCTCATTTCCCACAAAAATACACTTCGAATTAATCAAATATAATTTGATTAATTATCCATTTCAAAAATCTAAAAAATAACCCAATCATCATCACATGTCATTATTCTCCATGTTTTTCCACTATTGAATTAAAAATTCAAATTCAAATCCTCACCCACCCTTCGTGGTCCCCACTCACCTAAAATCCTCTACTTATGAATTAAAAATATAATTCAAATTTTCACCCATTCTTCGTGGCCCCCACTCATCTAATCTTGCCCACATTTTCAAACCACTCACCTAATCTTGCCCACATTTTCAAACCACTCACCTAATCTTGCCCACATTTTCAAACCATGATTACTTAAATTAATCTAAGCTAATCACTCCCTCAGGCTATAAATACAACCTTACCCCTCCCCTCTAAACACACGGAGAATAAGCTTTCATGCCATATCTAAGTTCTTGCATCCTTTGAGCAAAGAACATCCTTTTGCCTTGTCCTAATGCCAAAATAGCCTCATAATCCTTTTTCCCATCCTAGTGCAAAGTAAGAGGATCATTGTTGCAGGAAGGTCTTGCTCCGTCTTGAAGAAAAACACCTACATATCACAAAATCAAGGCTCAATCCAAGTTTCTTAGCCCGTTCTGAGGTTTGCTACGGAACGCGAAGGAGGAGGTATGATTATTGGTATTTTACTTCTTTGTTAGTAGTGTATTTGTCATAGCTTACAAGGAGCTATTAGGTATGAATATCTAGTCCATTTTGTTATAATTCTTCATTGACATATGCAAAAAGGTGTGTTGGAAGGACTAGATGTTATGTTTTGTTGTTAGAAAGGGCCACATGGTACTAATATTCTAATTTTGTGTTTGGGGTCACTTTTGGACCATGGCGACTTAAAAAGGGAAAAGTAACTTAAGTTACTTTTATTTTATTAGCCCTTCCAAGGGAAAAATGCGACTAGGGTTTATTGGGGATCTTTTTTTTTAGAGAAGTTATATAAGGAGCCAGGGAGAAATAAAAAAGAGACTTTTACATACATAATTATTCTCCTTCACATGCAATCGTTGTTGTTTGTAAATCTACAACTTGTGGAGTGAAATCCCACAAGAACCCTAGCTTCGGTGGTGAGAGATCCATCCCTAGCTAGCAGGGCATTCTTCGGTAGTGAGATATCTACCCTAGCTTGTCATTTTAGAGCTATTTTTCAGACTGCTTTACAAAAATATTTTCAGAAGTTTCAAAAGAAGGTTTTGGGGACATTTGGGAAGATAATCAAAGGTTTTTCATATCGATTTACGTCAGATTTTTGGGCGAGGGCTTAGCATCACTTTGAAGGCATCTTCATCAATTTCCAACCCTTTTCCAAGCTAGGCGACTTGTTTGGAATATTACAGCCTTTATTTGGAGGGTTTCTAGTTGGCCATTTTCAAATCTGAAGGTTGAAATATCATCTCCTATATTTGTAAATGTTATTTCCAAAGTCTCATAATTTTTGCACTTGTATTTGGAGAGTTACAAATTTTAGAAGTTTTCCAGTTGTCTAGGGCATGCTGTAATTTTTTGGCAGCATTTTATCATCTAAAAAATTCCAAAAATAGTTTTCTTATGTTCTTTATAATATTAGAAAGCTCTCTTTAAATTTTCAAGTAATCGGGTGGATATTTTTGGAGATATTAATTTTCTTTAGTTTTTGCTGCCTAACTATAAAAATCTGCAAAAATCAGTATTTTATTTGGCTGCAAATTTTCAATATTTTGTGCATTTTTAAGTGGTATCCCACAAGGGATATTTCACTTACATGTCTCTTAGTTAAATTAAGAGTAATTTAGGTTTGTTTTTGAAAGAAAGTGTTTTACAAACTTTTTATGTCTCCATTTGGATCATGTATGATTTCTCTTTTGTACATAGTTTTCGTGAGTCTCTTTGCAACCGTGCATAGTCCGGTCATTCACCCCGGTGGGCAATAAATAAATAAAAATTGGGGTAGTTTCTAGCATAGTAAGTGTTTATTCAGAGCTTCAAAGATTAGTTTCAAGCCAGTGCCAATTTCAATGCCTCATGCGCATCCATGGTTAGTTTTAAAAGTTTAGGATCATTTTTCAATATGTATGCTTAACTCCATGCCCAACGGATATGCCAGATTATTGGGTCGTTGGTTAGATCATCTAGCATGCAAATGTTCTCTGAACATCACCAAACTAATGTCCAAAATAACACCCATGTTGGAAAACTCCATTTGAGTTGTTGACTCACATGGCTTAAAAAAGGAGATCCACAAAATTAAGGAACTTAGTGTTCCACAAAAATCAGAAAGCATAGTGCATCACGGGTTTTGTAATGTCCGCACAACAAAGGAAAAGGACCACGAAATTATATACCACGGGACAAAGCAAAGGGGTTGTGCAACACCTTTGTGAAGCATGAGAAAAGGGGTTGATCGTGGAAGGAATATGAAAAGTCTGTGGTAGGCAAGTCGCACATGGTTGAAAGACCGCAAAGTGAAGTGACAAAAAAAGGCGTGAACCAAAGAAAATCCACGTAACAAAGAAAATCCATGTATCAAAGGAAACCCATGGAATAAAGGAGTGGTTGTCCATGTAACAAGGAAAATTGAAGCCGTGTACAACAAAGAGTTATGCAAAAGAGTTAACGCTACGGGAAGGTGGTAGACGGTAAAGTAAAAGAAGAATCTTTGAGTAGAAGACCCGCAGTACAAGAAGAGGTCGTGGAAAGTAAAAGTATGGTCATGATCAAGAAGAAAGGGAGCAAGTACGCAAATCATTTAGAAGCTTCTAAAAG
Organism: Taxus wallichiana var. yunnanensis; assembly: GCA_018340775.1. NCBI lineage: Eukaryota > Viridiplantae > Streptophyta > Pinopsida > Cupressales > Taxaceae > Taxus > Taxus wallichiana. Next base: position 1,026,956,798 of record CM031239.1, read on the forward strand.
ATGCAAAAGACCATGTAATCAAAGTAAGGCCACATATCATAATAGAAACATTAGATGACGTAGAAGATATAAGGAAGATAGCAGATCATCTAAAACTCGTGGAGTATGATGAAGCCACACCTAATTTAGTTCAAAAATGTAAACTAGTCCCAACAAACATCATCAAATTTTGGACATCAAAGTCGACATTCTCGATATGATCTAATAGAGTACCTTTCATGAACCTTTGTTGGCGATGGTTGTCTACATGCATTGAATCGTGATTGGTCCTTGGTGTGCAACAGGTGGTTGGCTCTCTTCATTATTGGCGCCTCTTCTCTCATTATCTCCTCTCTTCTTTCTCTATAAGAGGAAAATCGATATCATTTGTGATATTGGACCACTCACTTGACGGTAAAGTCACCATGTCAAAATGGTGGTCGATCTTTTACAATTTCTGAGACCTCGATTTGATCACATGTAGTGAAAAAAGTGCCTTCCCCGAAATATAATGGATTGTCTATCTTTTTATCAATAAAATCTTATTATTGTGGCTCATATATGCCCTTTACTTGTGTTTATCATGTCTCGACCTCTCTATTGATTTTTGGTATGTTAGTGTGGGTTATATAATTTACATGTGTTTTCATTTCTCCATGTTTATGATGTGTGGAATGAAATGATTTGCACAATATTGGTCTCATGGCATGTATTTTCTCCCTCATATTGTGTTTTTCCTTTTTTGTTCTTCCCCTCACGAAGAGAGATTTCCTTTTGATTCTCGGCACCATCGTCAATCCCTTAGCTCGGTTGTATTTCATACATTCCTCCTTCCCCCTTTCCCTTCAAATCGGTAGATTAGTTTAGGAGTAGTGTTAGCATTAGGCTAAATAGGTAGAGGAAGCCAACCTTCTCCAGAGGTCTATCCCAAGGAGCAAGGTCCCACACCTTGAGAACATTCCCATGTTTTATGAAGTGTTGAGCTTGGTCTCAACAAAGGGTGCAACTCTCGCGACACCAAAGCCTTCCACACGATTCTCATCTAAACATATTTTGAAGTTGAACATGTCAAGAACAATATATCCACGGGGTGTATATAAAAATAAAAAAATAAAAAATAAAAAATAAAAATAAAAAAATCAAGGAATTTGGAAAAGATCATTATGTTAAGAGTTGACTATTTGAACTAGTAACTATCCCATTGGAAGATGAAGTCTTGGTACCTAGGCTATTCATGAATGAAAATGTAAATTGGTGGAGCAGCAAAGTGGAGACAACACAATGATGAAGTGATGAAATATTGGACTATCCTCACACACACACAAGCTTATCACGCAAATGTCTTGGAGAGAAACATTGTATGCTTTATTGTTCTTGGAGAACAATAAAGCATACAATTGAGCACATGGGTCCATGAACAATTTGGCAATCCACAGGCACCAACCGCCCGAGATTGCAATCTAACTTTAATAATTCGAAATAAATCATGCGCGTGCGACATATTATATGGAGATCCTCCACATCAAATTACAGCTTCATTTGTTTTTAGTGGGGACGGCGTGAACATTTATCACGCCCGTCACCTGTGCTGCGAAATGAAGATTAAACCAGTCAAAACAATCCGCGTTCCTCTCTCAACCAAATTTGGATTCAGCGAAGACAGTGAGTCACTGCATGGTTGGGATTTAGACTGACTACTATTCACTGTCCGGTGAAACAATCCAACTTCTCCGTCGTTATCTGTGGGAAAGAATAGTCTCTGTAATTTTCCATTTATCAGTTTTCTGTGTAATCAGACCACTGTCACGAGCTGATGATAATCTTTTGACTTTTTCTGCTCTGCATTTATGATTCCAGTCATGATAGCTCTATCTTACGTAGATGGGCCATTCCTGCTTCCCTTTTCTCTTATTGACCATTTCTTCGTGGGATCCACCTGTTCGCTAGATTTATTTTAATGTCTAAGAATTTGGTATAGGATGTATTTTATTACATTTCTTCCATTCTTTCATGTATTGAAGCGAAAATTAGATATTCAATTGAGCTCATTATTATGATGATAAGAGGTGGTAGATTGTAGCGTATGTCTGTGAGTGTGTTCTATTTCCAATTTTTAAATTAATTTTTTTTAAAAAGAAAAATCAAACTAAAAATTTTATATGATAAAGGTTTTGACTCCATTTTAAGTAATGAATTTATAATACTTGTGATATGATTAAAATGTTTGAAATTATTTTTTGTAATTATTTACCATAATGTTATGGTGGCATTTGCGTAAACGAGGGGCACACTTTGTAGAACTCATGCATAACACCTTCTCCTATCTTGTCCAATCAACTAATTGAATAGGCAAGGACTTCTCTTATCTAATTCCTGTAGTTGAGGGTTTTGGTTACAAGTGTTTGATAGATGATTTGTTTTTTTTTTGGCATACATGTTTTAGTTCATGACTACTTTGTCTACCTCAATTACATATTAGTGATATTGGCATATAGTGGTTAACAATAAGATTGTGATAGTAACATCTTAACATAATATTGCTCTGATTTGTTATTTTTATGGAGGGATTAAATCTTGAATTATTTATGTGTCTTCAAATTGTCACTTAAGTGATTACAATATATATTTATAATATTTTTTATTCATATTTAAGAAGTTTTTAAATGATGATTGAAATATAAGAGTTGTGTGTGTGTGCGCGTGTGTGCGTGCGTGCGTCGTGCATGATGGTAACATCTTAACATAACATATTCTCATCTTTTACTTTTATTCAAGTATTAAATCTTGAATTATTTGTGAGTCTTCATATTGTCACTTGAGTGATTACAATATATATTTATAATAACTTGTTAATTTTTATACCCGCATTTGTTTAATTAACTTCAAAGAAGAATAAAACTATCATATAAATTGCAATTCTAATAAGTAATTGATTATGTTTTTCATGTTTAAGAAGTTTGCAAATAATAGTTGAAAGTATATGAGTTTTTTATATTTTAAGTATGTGTCTCGTATATACACACTTTTATTTTCTTATTTATTATTATAAAAAGTCACTATTCTCAAAGGAAATAGTCACTTTAAAATCCCAAGTGGAGAGAATTATAATATTAACATGAAAACACAAGCTGAAAGACATTTGGGTAACTACTATATTTTACATGAAATTAAAAACTTATCAAATATTTGATTTAAAGAATTAGTATAAAATAAATCAAATTTATAACAATTTTACCTCCAATTGAAATATATTGAAACTTGTTCTAAAATAAAGATGAAAAGTATCATAATTAATGAAATAAGTGAAGTCTTGTCATTACTTCAGAGTGGAAACATTGAAAAAAAAGCAAGGTCGACGGAAAACCCATACATTTTAAATTCAATGAATACTCTACTTGTTGAGTTTGACAACCGAACCCTTAATTAGTTCATGTTTTCCATGATGGTGGAAAGCGTGGGACTCAAGGCTATCTATCCGATGGCACAGGCGATCCCATTCCCAATGCAAATTCTTCCACTGTAAAGAATTTGATGCAACCATTATTGTGAAAGATGGAGTTTCAATTCTATGCGAAAACCATAGTAATTCTCCCAATCTCAAACTCGTTTCAATTTTGAAATTGCATTGAAATAACAACTAGGTATCAAAGTTGTTCTTAATTTTCTTTTTCTTGAAGAGGTACAGTGCACATTATATAGCTGAGATTATGTTAGAATTTTAGATTGCGAGTTACAAAAAGATACAAATTTATTGAATGGATTGTGGCTCAATGATACAGATGATTGTGTAAAAGGTGTTAATTGTTTATCAGGATTCCACTCCCAGAAAATACATGTATAAAAAAGATGAAGTCAAAATCATAATCCAGCAGATGTCAGTGAAATGCATACCCTCAAACCTGACATCTAAACAAAGAGACTGGATTAATTCCAAACCTTTAACAAAAAAATAAGTACAAATTTGACAGACAACACAGGGCGGATAATGGGCGCCTTAGTCCCTTTCAAATGGGATACCACCGAATCCCATACGACCGGCTGCGTAGAGCTCCTGCCAGACGTTGTGGGTATCCAGCTTGGCACTGAGCGATCCATCGGCCAGAACGCCGCTCGTGCGCGGAGACTGTGTGACAGACCAGGAGGCGAATAATACCTGCGTTTTCCCCCCTTTTCATCATCGCCATTCGTCTTATTATAATGCTGCAACTTTCTGTTACTCGACCGCCCCTTTTTCTTAACAAAGCAGAAAGCCCTCCTCGCTAATACACAGGGGACTACCACAATCGCCACAATGAAGAGATGCAGAAACGCGCAGGGGCAGCAGCAAACGGCGGCGCAGTCTCCGGCTAAGCTCGCCGCGCAGCTGCGTAACCGGCATCCCTTGCCGATATTTTCCCCACACTTTTCACCAGATCGGCTCGAGTTTCGCCTGGTTCTGATCAATCTTCTTCTTTTGCCATTTTACCTTCCGCCCTCTGCAAACCCTCATAAATCAAATCATAATGAGAAGAAGAAACCGAAGTGGATGGCTCGATTTGAACGCCCATGCCTGCCCCGAGCTTTTTACACAATCTTCACAGTCCTTTTAAAAGGGATACAAATACTCCAGGCGCCCTGCTTCGTGCGCTTGAAGACAGAGGTCCAGAGTTCGATCCCCAGCGACGAAATGTGCCGTTTTGTATGCTTCCGTTTCAGATGAACGGCTTCAGCAAAATTAATCTAGTTTGTAATTTGATGCCACTTTGTCGACTAGGATTTTTAATTCGTTGCTTTGTCAGTTTTGTTACAAAGGTGTTATGGAAACCCCAAGTCCCTGTCCGACACGTCAATGGATCGTATTTCATATTTCGGTTAATATTCTATCGTTAAATAGTTATTATCATCCTCGTTGTCAAAAACCAGGCCATCGATTTTTTAAAGACGAAAAATACTTTTCTCCCGTACATTTGCTTAAAAATATTGAAATATATTTCATTTTAATGTAAATGTTGTTTCCTCCTTCACGAGTCAATGTTATGAAGGGTAGTGTAATGTCGGTTTTTTAATATTCATAAGTTATATATCACATCATCAATCTAATATTATATGGATAAAGTAATATAAGATGAATGGTGTTGTAGTCAACTTTTATATTAATATTGGGTCCTATTTTTCTTCCACTATAAGTTATAACACTTCCCAAACAATCTACTTTAGCCATCATTGTGTCTCTATTTACGGAGCATCTCAAGTTTTGATATTTCATCTAGTTGGTTGAGGGGTACCTTAAAGACTGAGTTAATATACTCCCAGAAGATGTGTTGACACAACTTCATTACCTTTTATGTTCATGACTATTTTTTCATTTCGTCAATTGTAAATTTTGAGGTTGGCTTTTGTTATGTTTATATACATTATAATTTTTAAGACACAAAGACTAAATATATAAAGTGCCAAATCAATTAATTCAAATAGATTTGAAGCATTTATTTCTCTATCTAATATTTATTTTTGTACGAAAAGTTGTATACAATAAACATTAATTTGACAACTTCTTATATGGGAGGGGAGCCAGTCATGGTGCACCCAAACTTTGGGACACTATACTGAACATTAAAAAAACATCGTAATCACAAAAATCCGTCAAAAGAAGCGCGTGAGAATTCTCTACAGCCCCATCTCCTTTGCCAACAAATTTGACACGTAACCCACCATACACACTTGCTGGAGTGTGAGGTGTCTCAATTTTCGAGTTTTCATGGTGCGGACCAATAGCTGTTAGTAAAACACCCCACCTATTACTATTTTCGCTACCACTTATCACTAAAGAAATCATTGTTTCCGAGGACTGCGAAATCCACGCATAGGGATATGGTAGTAATAAACAACCTCTATGCCGTGTCAGGGAAGCAAAAGAGTTCTTAATGTTTGGCATGCGGATTTATTTACTGATATTCATTGCTCCAAATACTACCAAACCACCATCCAGCTGGGGAAATGTTTACCGCTCGAACCACCGCCGAATGCAACAAATTCGTGGAACATAACGGATCAGGAGGGGAATGCTTATTGTTTTCACTGGAAAATTTAACAACAGGTTGCTTACGGTTTTGGCCTGATAATTTTGTGTGTGGGTGTTTATACTGACCACCTCTGCGTTGGGAGCTAGTCATACTTCTCAGTGTATTGCCTGGCTATTCGTTATAACAGCAGATGCAGAGAGTGGAAGGTACTTCTGATTTCTTTCTTCAGCAATAATATCTAGTTTAAGTGATATTTTAACATTGCTTCCTTCTAAACTAGAAAGAATCATTTGAATCTTGTCGTGGATGCTTCAAAAGAGTTTTCGTTCTGTACACTGTTCAGTTCTTAGTCATTTACTTCTTTTATGGTAATGAAAACTTAGTCGTTTTAATGTGAAGTTTGGAAAATTGTTCATATTTGAAGCTAATCAAGGGTTTAAAAACTGATTTGTATACTTTGGTGCTTTTACATATTAAAAACTGATAGTATTTTTGTACATGTCTTGCAGTGGTGGGGAGGAGCTTGTTGGATTGACCCAGAATGGAAGTGCAGATGCAGAGCATGATTTCAATTGTGTTTATCAACACATCAAATAAGTTTGGAAATTGTTTGATTCTCTTTGAATATTTACAGTCCATACGGTTCTAATAGGTGAGGTTTTTACCCTCACTGAGGCAGTGATAGAAACTATTACATATTTTTCTTTTCTACTGGTAGATTGTGTTATATGTCTTCCAAGTTATGTGATTCCTTTTTTCAAAGATTTAAACTCCTATTGTTTCTGAAAATTACATTATACTGAACATTAAAAAAAACCAGGTAATCCCAAAAATCTGTCAAAAGAAGCGCGTGAGAATTGTATCATTTTACTTGTTGAATTAATATAAGATCTCATTCATAAAAGGAAAATACCAAAAATTAGTAAACACTGTCAAACACACTAAAAACACCTAGGCAACAATACTTTCTATTGAAGGGCGCATTCGATTGTGCTCAAGTGAGCGTGCTCAAAGTGTGATTTTTACTCTCATATGGGGATACTTACATGAGCAACAATAAATGATACAAAGTGATGTAGCCAATTCATGAATAAATGATGCAAAGTGATGTAACTAGGTATAGATGATGCAAAGTGATGTAACCAGTTCATGAATAAATCTTTTGTCATCCATGCATGTGATTGTGTTGCCATGCAAGCTCCAGGCTCACAACCTGCAATATAATTTTCTAAATGGCTCTTCCCCTTAAAAAGATAGAATCCTGGAATGCTTTGTCCAACAACATTTACACAACACAATATGGTAATCCATTCTCTACTTTTTGGGATGATATATGGCACACTCCTACTACCCCTTTTAGCAAGCACTCTCATACCGCAGTTCCTTCCAACTTGTAATCCAGTTTCATCACAATTCCATATTTGGTTTGGTCCATATGGGTTGGCCTCATAAGCTTTAGACAAATTAATGTAGAAGGAACTGACAATTGATGGCCTCAAACACACTGCTCGATCCTTATCAAGGCCTTCAGCTGTCCTTAATGTTAGATCCGGTGTCTTTTTTTAAAACCTGCCCACCATGACTTACCCGGAAAACCATCCGTGAATGGGTTAGACCTTGTTTCGCAGATTTGTGCCACACATGTCTTAAGTTGTATAATTTCTAACCCATGTCCCATGTCAGCCATTTCATGACACCAACTCACTATCTCCATCTCTTCTTCATCTGTTAGAATTGTTGGTGGACCCTTTCTTTTAGTGGTGGTAATGCCCATCAACCAAGAAGTAAGGGTGGTCGCTGGTATACCCCATTTTTTTGCAGCAGCACATGTAGAGTATCCATAATCTTCAACATCTTTCATGGCATTATTCATATCAGACTTGTTCCAATCAGATCTTGGCTTTGACACATTTTGTGTGAAGGGCTCACTCTTATTGCTTGGACATTTACTTCTTCATGTGGTGTGTCATTGGCATCTTGAGGTGGGGTATTGATAGCCTCTTCTTCATGTTCTTCACTTGGCGGAAATCTTGCTCCCCTAATTTTGGCACATGCAGGTCTTACTCTTTTTGGAAGCTGCCTTCTCCTCATGATGTCAATAAAAACCTGCTAAGATAGATAAATTTACCAAACCGATGTAACTTACAACAATGAGATTTTTAGAATATTGAATCAACAAACGTAAAAGGAAGTGCAGCCATTTGATGTGAGTGCCTATGTTCTGAGCAATGGATACTTCAAAGATCAAAGGTGAAAATGGGTCTAGTACAGAGGAAGGCAATGTTATTGAAACAAATACAAATTTGAATTTATGACCAAATATACATCTACATGAAAAAGGCAGCATGCAATATAGTTGTATGCTTCCTTTTAATGTAGATGAATATTCACAAGTAATTCGAGCTAAATTAATGAAACCTGTAGATGTATGTGTACATGTAGATTTATATTTACAAGTAATTCCAGGATAAATTGAAGAAATATGTATATGTATACTTACAAGTAATTACATGTTAGATGCATATTTTATGCTGCCTTTTCATGTAGTTGTATATTTTATGCTTCATTTTCATGTAACTGTATATTTTATGCTGCCTTTTCTTGTCGTTGTATATTCTGTAGATGTATATTTACATTCAGATGTGTATTCTGTAGATGTATTTTTACAAGTAGATGTAATTTAGCTTTGGAATTTCTTGTAAATATACATCTGAGTAACATACAACTTGTAAATATGAAATACAGATTTCATTAATTTAGTCTAGAATTACTTGTTAATATACATCTACATGAAAAGGCAGCATAAAGTATGCACCAGCAAGTATGCACGGTGGGTTACATGTCAGATTTGTTTGCAAAGTAGATGTATATTTCGTATATATCTATTTGTAAATATAGAGCCTTTCATTAATTTAGCCTGGAATTTCTTGTAAATATACGTCTACAGAACATACATCTACTTGTAAATATGAAATACAGATTTCATTAATTTAGTCTGGAATTACTTGTTAATATACATCTTACATGAAAAGGCAGCATAAAGTATGCACCAAGCAAGTATACGGTGGGTTACATGTCAGATTTGTTTGCAAAGTAGATTGGGCTGTAGAGAATTCTCAAGCGCTTCTTTTGACAGATTTTTGGGATTACCAGGTTTTTTACAGGCTCCCCTCCCATATATAGATTGAAAAAAAAATTAAAATTAAATGAATGTGCATCAATATAACAACAGAGTTAAGAACTTACTATGTGGCACTATGATGTGGAATAACAGTTGATTACGACAGCTTGGAACTGTAATTGTCATGCACTAGCAAAATAACACTAACTGAATAAAATTTCAGAGCAGTTGAGGAACTAGATTTATAGGAGATATGAAAAGTGTTGTAGTTGATTGATCCTTGTGCTTTTTTTTATTGGGTAAAATTGGTTGATCCTTGTGCTTGTTTTTGATTGGGTGAAACTGATAGGGGTGGATCAAGATTTATGATATTTTATTTCAATACTCATATTTGAAGTTCAATTTGATTTGATTTCTCATTTCAATTCAATCTTTGTTTCTTGAGCCTCACATTTGTTGAAAATATGCAGGTACATCATTTATGGGAGTAGCTGGTATAGAAAATGGTGAGAAAGTTAATGCTTAAAAGACAACTTGTATTTGAAAATGGTGCACTTTGGACTTCGCTTGTGAGAACCTGGCCCAAAGTTTGTGTATGACAAGACCTTTTACACTGTAAAATGGGAACTTAAATTATATGAAAAGTGACATCAAATTGATATGATGATGTGGTATCAATTTTGTATAGGGATGAAATACAATTATATATCCTTGTATTAAATACATGTTGACTTTAAATTTGGCAAACATGGAAGTATAATATATGTTATTTTATGTTTAAAAATGATATTGACTATTCTATTGTTGATAGATTCATGGTCTGTACATGAAAAGTGACAGACACATCAGTTTTGAAGAGTGTTTGTACATTTATAGGATAGTATTCATTCAATTATTAATATTTTACTGTGTAAAAACTGGAGTCAAATATGTCAACTACCCTCACCACTATTGGGTAATGCACCATCACTGGCTCCTCTCCCTTATCTATCAATCATTTTTTTAATGGAAGTAATTTTTTAATATTACCCTTTAAAATAATCAAAAATACAAATATTGTCCCGATAAAAATATAAAAGAATAGTTTTTATTTATTTCAATTATGTGTACATATCTCGTATCTATATATATGTATATGTATAACACACACGCACGCGTATATGTTGGCAAAGTGAATAGATGAAATGGGAGCAAGGTAGACGAAAGGAGAAAATCATTAAGACAAACAAATTTTATTGTTAAGAATTTTTGTCTCAAATTCAATGTTAGTTTATTAAATTAAATTAAATGAGAAAAAATATTTAAGAGAAAGGAAAAGATAAAATGTTAAATTAATAATTAGTTACTCTTTAAATGTAATTTAATTTTTATAAAACATTAAATTACGTGATTAAGTTATTTAGGAAGTTTAAGAATTAGAGGCTTCTACATGTTACTAATAAGTCAATCATTATTTCTATTGAGGTTATCTAAGTGGTGCATGATTTTGATGGCTTTCCGATGTGTCGTTTTGCATAGTGCCATTGAAGTAAGGGCCAAAGAAGAATCAATCTGATTGAGTGCTTGGTATTGAGGGAGTGCTCGTCAATACTAAATTTTCAATTCTATCATATCTAATGTCTGTCATGTTTTTGACCCTCATTTTTATTGATCTTCCTATTTTACCAATATATGATTTTCCGCAAGAACGTTTAATCATCTATACACCACAATTAAGTTTATTATATCACACTTAAGAGTTAGGTTGTTTTGGTTGTCCTCATCATAATTCTTATTTTAAAATCATTAATACTTTTCTACATAATTTATGATAGTTGTACTCTTAAACAAAAAGAAAAAACAATACAAAAATTGTAAAGAGGAGGAACTATTTTAAATGGTTATCAATTGCTTGGAAGACCTTCCCTAAATATAATTATTTGCTTTTATGGGTAGTCCCAACGACTATGATTTGTTCCTACAACTCATCCTTGAGGTTTATCTCGGGAGCCGTGAGGATTTCCATTCGTTTTGATAGTCAATCCCTCAATATTATCATTTGTTCCTCGCCTATTCCTAATTATCATTTGTTCCCTCAACCCATTTATGATTATTTATCCCTAATTGTCATTTATTTCCATGCGTTATCCTTGATTTTTGGCATTTTCCACAATACCCCATCTCTATGGATTATCATTTATCTTCCTCCAAATCTCATCCATTAAGTTGTCTTATTAATTGAATTCGGCATGTTATTTCGAACAATTAGACTATTGTTTATATACATGATTTGGCACCAAAAACCATGAAAGTAATTCTTTTGAGTTGTCATCCACGGGTTTGGATGTTACAAGTCTACTTTTGATAAAAGCAATGTTTGTATGCATATAGAAAAGTATTCATATCATGGCAAATATATCGAGAGAGGAAGTTCGGCGTTTTGGGTCGCTTGACCATCTTTTTGCCAAGAATGAACGTGCACACACTATTTCTATTTATTTCAATATATTTTCTTTTTTATTTGTGACTAGACATAGAATATGATCTCGTGTCCCGCCAAAGAATGTCCCGATCAGACGGTGTTTATGTGTCAATGATTGGAATATAATATTGTTTTATCCATCTAATATAAATTTATGATCTACAATCATCATGTAAAGAATGATTTGTTTTTAATGGTTTTGCAAACAAAAAATTTGAGAGATTATTAAAAACCTTGATTAGGAAGAAACAATATTGCCACTCTCAAAAACTTATATGACAAACTTTTCGAGGACATGTAGGTTAGATTGGTTCCATATCCTCAACAATCAAGAAATTTTGTTGAGTCATGTCTTTTCCATTCATAGATTTAGCATAATAGTAATAATTTTTTTTTTTAGAATCATGAAGTGGAATAAAGTTTGACGTGTTTTAGATATAGCATTCAAATTTGTTTGATCCATTGAATACATGTAAGGAGTAAGTAATAGTAATAATTTTTTTGTTGGAGTCGTGAGGTGGAATACATTTGAGGTATTTTAGATATGACATTCAAAACTTTTGATCCATTGAATATGTACGTAAGGAGTAAGTAAAAGTTCATCATCTTAAGTTGAGAATTTGTTACCTAATTTACAAAAAACAACACCAAAAATTAAATTTCAAAAAAATTCTAACACACATATTTGTAGACATTTAACAATGTACATACACATTTATTAGTCATTAACTTACATGATTGTAATGCGCGTACATCCTTATCCATTTTTTTGTTCAAATTAGATATTCTTAAACATTGTAATATACAAAGCTGCTGCCATGGTCAATTTATTTTCCAATTAAAATAAATTTCGACTTCGTCTGATTTACAGAAATTTCTTCTCTACAATAATTTTTTTCCTCCACTTATCAGTTTTATCCCTATCACTACTTTTGAGTTTGTATCAATATACTTGTGTCTATCAGGCACTAGTAACTATTTGACATCTTAAAAATAATAAATGTGTAGACGCTCTTCAACATAACTTTTTATTCATTGCTGTGTCAGCCAATTTTGTTCTAGAAACCATCGTGAATGCATCATATTTCATATTTTGGCCATTTTGTTTATACTTCATTGAAAACTACTTATAATGTCAAAGACCAGCATAACCCATCGTCGATTTTTTTAAATGACAAACTTTTCTTCTGTTACATTTGCTTTATTACATTGAAATATATTTTAAATTGCATGGTTAAACGAAAATGGACATATTTATGGTGACGTTTTATGTTGTTTCAACAAATTCAACCAAGTTTTGAAAATATATTATTATGATGGCTGTATTTAATTAACTCCTTGAATTGGTCAAGGTTAATTGTATAAATGCCCCTTCCCTTATCCATCGGTTAAGGTCAAGTTTATAAATGTCCTCTCCCTCTTCGACCAGTTAAGGTCAAGAACTTAAATGTGATGCGTGGATGACCTAACATAAATCCAATGTTAATCTAAATGTCAAACAACACATCATCTATGTGTTATATATGTGATATGATTAATGTAATGTATATAATAAATGGATGGATGATATGGTGTTGGATGGATGGTTCTATCAATGAGAGGGCGTTATTTGACTCCCTACCACAATAAAAGAGAGTAGATCATCATATCGAATTGATTTAACTAGTAATCATATGCAAAATGTACGATGAAAACTTCAAGGAGATATTTTGAAGGATTCATATTGGAGGGAGATAAACAATGGGAGAGGAAGAGGGGTGAAGAAGAAGGGGTTAGAGGGTGGAGAAGTGCGAGGGTGGCAAAAATGGAAAGGAGAAACAATGTGAAACTCAACCGTCCAACAACGACACGACATATATGTCAATCCTTTGAAGGAGAGCAGGATGTTGTTTAAAACAATACATCAACAATTTATAGAGATATTTGTGAATGTAAGGAGTGGTAGAAATTTTTTTGAAGTGAAAATGTGTTTGTAGTTTTAGCCCTTGCATTTAGAGACATGAAGATGTGGAGTGGAAGTAGCATCCAAAGTGGCAGCATCATGAGAAATTCTCCCCATCAACGATTGTGATGACATCGTGATTCAACAATCACCTATAAAAAAGCGAAAAGTGTGGGTTGCTTGAGGATTATGATTAGACATGGAAAATTAATCACTTGCATGACCCACACCTTTTCCATGGATGAGATTATTCCTCCCAAGAAATATCTGGTATATGAGCTCAACTTTATAGTTGAGATCTCGCTTAGACTAGTTACGTGAGCTTCGAGGGTCAAAAATAAAAAATGGGGAATTCAAAAGGTTGTTGGTTCAAAACCCAACCATGATGCTTGCTTCTTGTAGCACTTTGTAGCCCATATTTTTAGTTGTGAGTTCTAATAAATGCAAGGAAAAATTGATGTACAAAAAGTCATCAATAATTGAGCTTGTACATCAACTAGTGATATGAGCAACAAGTAGAAAATATTTGTCCATCAAAGTTAGAAATTCAAGGTTTTTGATTGGATGACATTTTTTTGAGATACTTGATGAGGACATGAATGGAAAGTTGGAAATGAACATGGGGGAAGTAAATAATTGTGGATTCAACATGATAAAGAAAACAAACAACATAAAATAAATTTAAATGGAAAGTTGAAACTCATATGTTCATTCCTAACACATAACACAAAGATGATGGCTAAGATTTACAGATGATATGATGGTCAAGATTTGATGAAAGTGGAAGCAGCATATTGACTACCATAAAAAAGGGTTAATATATTTTATTATTAGCGTCAGCAATGGTTTCAATTGGGCAATGTTTAAGGTGTTAGATAAGGCGAATACATGAATGGAATTCTGAAAATAAAATGCTTGGAAAAATATTCTTGCATGTTCCACACTACGACTCATAATTCTCCTAGCTAAATACTATATATTATATGTTTTCCACTTTATCATCTCAATCTCACTTTCATTATTTACATGTGTCTAATTAGTGCTTCGAGATCCAAATTTTCCCTTACTTTTGGCATGAATATGAATGTTAAATATGACGAGGGATCACTTTTTATAGGTTGGGCTAGCTTTAATTGTTAGAATACAAGTTTTAATGCACATAAGCAATTCATATTAAATGTTTTGGTGACTTTTTATGAAAAGTCCGCAATGTTTGTTTGTTTATGGGGAAATTTATGAGTGAAACCTCTTTCCCGTAGGGTTTGAACTCTTGATGTGTCCGTTTGCGATTATTTTACTACGATAATATTTTGAAGGATTTAATAATTTTCGAGTATTTGAACAATGTTATTGTGAATATAGAGGTTCAGTAATATAAAGAGATGAGATGTTTTCTTTGCTTTAGTTGTTAAAATGGAGGTTTAAATGCATTAATAGGTCAAAGATTTTACGTTTTACTTATTCGCAAATTCTTGCAAGATTGTGTTTATTTTTGGTTAAATTTATTCGGAAAAAATGGAGGATAATGTTCCCATGACTTTTGAAGACCTATGTTGTCGCATTAATAATGTGACCGATGAGAAGTTGACAAAATAGTGATGCATTTTGGAGCAAAGATTTATAGGACTAGGTTGTACTAGTACTCGTGTCATAAGTTAGTGATGGATATGATTATTCAAATTTGGGTATCCCGACTCTATTTTTCACACTTACCGTGGTAGGCACTAAGTGGTTTGATTTACATCGACTAATGCCTAGGCAACCTCCTTTTAATTCTTCGAGGGAATACAAATGGAGAATAAAAAACCTTCATATTATGCCGCATCTTATATGCACAAAATATTTCGTGAAGAGGTGATACATATAAAATTAATTGGTGGAAAGTACTATTGGTACAAGTTTGTAGCTTTTTGTCTTTTGTTAAAATTTATAAGATTGACCAATATTTTTATTGTCTAATATATTGTCGATATTATGAATGAAAGGTTTTGTAAATCATATGTTTTTGTGGGCCTCGATGTTTTATAGGTTGGAGTGGAAGTATCAAGGATCTGCACATGTGTATGCTAGTTTCATATGGGTTCCGGTGGCCCCTGCATGTAAACATTGGATTGGACAAATGAGAGTCAAGATGCATCCGTGAGATTATTTTTTGATAGATACGTTACTTCGTGGAATCCCTGGATAGCCATCGATAAATGTAATACTTGGTCATCTAGAGATGAAAATCCTTTCTCAATAAAATCGTCATAAATACTAGAGTGCGACCAACTTCGTGACTATGAAGAACTTGTCAACCATGTCCAGAGGCACACAAAATGTAGTGAGATGTCTTGTTTGCGAAAGAAAGGATCATCTATGGTTTGTTATTGTAATGTCTCGCGAGATCTTTAGGATGATTCAGAGTTTTGTATTGATAAAGTTGGTCGTAATAAATTTGAACCTTCTCGTAATGATGTGAGACTGAACCTTCACAACTCGGACATGTTTTCTATATGGGGCGGTAATGTGGATTGTCATTCGGTCATTTCTAGACATGCTATGTTAAAGTACATATAAAAATATGCTTGAAAGGTAGAAAAAGGTCTAAGAGTTTTCATATTCTAGTGACGAGGATATCAAAAGAGGGGGAAGAGTTTGCATTATGTATCTAATAGAGGTATTTGATGGAAACAATTGTATAACGTGATTTCGGGGCACAAGAAACATGCCACACACTCTTAAAGTTACCATTGGTTCACTTGAAGTCAAACGTTTATCAATTTGATTGTTGGTTGAAAGTTTTTTTGTAAGGTCAATATCATGTCTCAAGAGGATAATGGTGGATCATGTTTCATCAATGCATACAAGGATCATCTAGTACAGTTGGAATCCATCTCATTGATTGATGCTACCAGATCATGGTCGTTTAACTCAAAGAGAAAGAAAGATAAATGGAAGTTGAGGCACACACCTATTGTCATATGTGTATGGCCGTGATATTTCTCCATTCTGAAAGCGGTTTAGAGGATCATGAGAACTTTTTTTGGAGTGAGTTGTTGGTGTACAAACCTTTTCGTGATGTACAATGGGACATATGTAGTATGAGGGAGGAATTTTTGGGAAATTGGGAGAGAATTAAGAATATGTATCATGTGTGGCATATTGGCCAAAAGGATGTAATAGATGAAGAAGAGATAGAAGACAATGATGATGATGAAAGTGAAACTTTGTAGGCATGGATGGAATGGATGAGTGGGAATTTCTTTTATGCATTGTTCTGCCTAATCATGTGAGTTGGAAGATGAGATTTTGATTTGAGTCATGTTTGGGATACACAAGAGGACACGAAGACTTGCAAGATGCATATGCATGCTTTATCGAAACAAATAAATCCATACAAAATGCGGTGGATGCTTTGGATAATTCAATTCAGGTGTTAATATTTTGTCGATAAAACACTATATTGCTATGAAAACTATTATTGGACATTCTAGGAAAGGTCATGAGGAATCTCTACTCAAAATGATCATACAAAGTACTAGTGGAATAGGAAGATATTACCTCATAAATTGTATTAATAATGTCTTAGAAAATAGTTTCACGATAGGTAAGAGTCTATGATTCTTTTGGAACTAACGAGAGACGTTGGTTTCAACATTTGTGGTACAACAATATATGAGTTTGAGAATTCTATTATGTGACATAAGAAATCTAAAAGGGAAAGTGTTGGCCATATTTCAAGAGCAAATGAGACATTATAGATGCATTCTTGTTAATATCAACATGTGAGAAGTATTCCCTTTGCATGAGAACATCATCTTTGGAGGTAGATCTATAATTCTTTTTGGGGATCTTTCCCAACTCCCCCTATAAACGACATACCAATGTATGCAAGAAGAACAGAAAGAATAATGTTATGGAAATCATTTGCATCTGTTTTCATTGTAGAAACATTTTTCCATCAAGAAGGGGATAGTGTAGAGTAGGTGAAGTTCTATAACTTGTTGTCTAATTTGAGAAATACAAATCCCACACTTGACAATTGGCGAGTTGTGAATGTCAAGAACCGATTCATGCTTCGATTGTAGAGGAAAGGTATTTGTTTTAATCTTCCAATCATATGTTTTCAAGGAATTTCCAAGTGACATCTCATAACAAGAACATGTTTAATAAATTTAATGCACTTGTGACATGAGTTGTCCCAACCAAAGTGTGGAAAAAATGACCATGGAGTAAATGGTGACAACCACTGGTTGGAGAGTGAGGTATTACACTATAGTGGTCAACATGTCACGTTGGTGTGTAATTTATGGGTGGAGGAAGGATTGGTCAAATGATCTCTCGAACATGTGAGGAACATAGTGTATTATCTTAGAACAAATCCTTTAGATCTCGCCAATATTTTTGTTGTAGAGTTTTAGCATTACATCGACATCCCATGGTATTTGAGTCATCCCAAGTATGTAACTATGCCTCCATTGTTGAGGGGATGTCAAAGAAAAGTACTGTTAATGCAAAATCACAGCACCCCCAAATGAGTTCTAAAAATCTACTTTTCTAAGGTAGACTCATTTGGTGTGATTGCATAACATTGAACTTTCCCCAAGGTGTGGGACCTTACAAAATGGAAAAGCTCTCCAGATTAAAGGTTGGTTCCTTATTCCTCTATTTAGGTGCATGCGTGGGAGCTTGTAGAGGATTTATCTCTAAACCTAATCTAAAACTTGCCAAGGAGACAGGGATAAGAAAGGGGTACAAGAAATAAACAATAACTAAACTACCAGGTGATGCACTGAAGGAATGATGAACACTTATTTTGCTAATAGACACAAACCAACAAAATGCATACAATAAACAAGCACAAATAGCCAAATATGTAATGGGAGACCAGATGAAAGCAAAAGAGACAAGAGAGGATCTAAAATTGATCACAGACGTGTTTTATTACTCTATAGATTGATACAATCCATTACAAAGTAGCCAAGAGGCAGAAATGTATTACAATTTTAGTGGAAGGCCTGAACCCCACAGATCCCTTTTCTAGAAGGAAGAGGGAGCCTACAAAACAAAGAATGTCCAACCCTTTACAACGAATCCTGCCCCTGTATTTATAGATTCAACCTGAAAGAAGAAAAGAGAGAGAAGCAAGGGAAAAATAGGTTGAAGTTCAACCACCATTGTTAATGCCTTTGATGAAATATCTCCCCAAATCCGTCTTTACTGCATCAATCCTTGGTTTGCACCTGAAGGAAGAGGAAGCGGTGAAAAGATCAAATCCGATCTAGTTGTTGAGACAGAAGAATCCTGCGTTGAAGGATTGAAGACGTTTCCTCCATTTTTCTTCACCTAAGCTCTTCAAAATTAGAGTTCTAGACCTCCATGACATGGGTGAGGCTGATATCTTTCCAACGGCATCGGATTTACCATATTTGAGCCCTGAGTCGAAAGATACACCCCTTGAAGTTTATATTGGTATGTATAGGAGGACGGGAAAATAACTAGAAAATGGGTCCCCTTTTGATATCAAACATATGGCAACCAGATTGGAACAAAAATCAGGCCTACGGGTTCATAATTTATCCTTTCTCCTTTCCTCCGATTCCCCACTTTGGTTCGGTTTCCTCTTATGCGGGATCATGGTTAATCCAATATTTGGCACGGGGTGAAATATGGATAACAATTTGGTGACTCACAGGGGTATCTACCTGCTAGATGAAAAGACCAATTGCCTTGTCATATCCGTTGGGCATGGAGTCATGAGTGATAGCCTACTACTAATATGAACTTTGAAAATTGACCCCTGGGCCACTTGGAAACCCATTAGAACCGAAACTAATCTTGACCAAATGTCGAGTCCAAACACTGCATGAGAGCAAAAAAACACCACACTATATACAAAATTTGAAATCATACATGCTCCAAATGGAACATGCAGAGCGTGCAAAGCACTTAGGAGAAAATCAATCTACACTACAACAAGACAATGTGCATAAGCACTTAGAGGAAAGAGAAAACTAAACTAATATGTACAGGGTGAGAACTCCCCTTTTAGTAGCAGTGCTTAAGATAGATCCCATTTACTGGAATCTGCAACTCTTCACCCTCCAATGTAGACAATTGGAAAGCATTACTACTTTTGCATCTTGTGATCATATAGGGGCCACTCTAGATGGCATAAAATTTGGAATGTCTTCCTAGTTTTGCTCAATCTGCATCCCATTTCAAAATTAGATCTCCTTCCCTGGAAGGTCCTTGCCTTTATCTTCTTGTCGAAGAATTTCATGATTGAAGCTTGATTCTTCTCTATTACTTGGAGAACATTCTCTCGTGGTTTCTTCTAATGCCATCACTCAAAGCATACTTGGCTTCCATCGGTCCAAATTCGAGACATCTCTAGTTGCTTCACGAGCTCCAATCTTTGAAACTCAAGTGATATAGGCAACACCGCCTCCTTCCCATGTAGGCGAGCTTGAATAGTAGAGAGTTGCTTGTAGATCCCTTGGGCGTTATTCTATTAGCCCATAAGGCCATTATGAGCTTTTTGTGTCAGTCCTCTCGATTCTCATCAAGACTTCTTTGATGATCTTTAGTAGATTTTTGTTTGTGGACTCGCGCTTGGCCATTACCTTGAGGGTAATAGTTTGATGAAGTACTCAAATAAGTCCCATTTGACACCCATCCCGTGATCTTGGAACCTATGAATGCTAAGGCATTATGTCGATATGATGGTGGTGGCACTCCAAATCTAGTCATTATCCCTTCATAGAAATCTAGAATACTAGACTCATTTGCTTCCTTGAGTGCCACTACCTCGGTCCATTTGGTGAAATAATATGTCGTTGTTAGGATCCATTTGTGACCTTGGCTTGAGTTTGGATTGATGACTCCAATGAAGTCCAATCCCCATTACATGAAAGTTTGGTCGACTAAGATTGGGTGCAATGGAAGTGCTGCTAGCCTTTCCTTGCCTTTGAAGAATGCACAATTCTTGCACCTTTTGATCCATGTGTAGCAATCACTAAACACTCTGGGCCAATAATATCTTGCTTTCATGATTTTGAGTGCTATCACTCTTGGAGCAAAATGGCCTCCAACTACTTCAACATGGAATTCTTGTAGCACTCTCTCCACCTAATCTGTCCAATGCATCTCAACAAAATGCCATTGATGTCCCTCTTGAACAAGACACCATCAATAAGAACATATGGGATGGCCTGTAGCCTGAAATGCCTTCTTTTTGCTTTACTCATCCCATGAGGACACATGCTTGTTTGAAGGAAGTGTACCATGTCTTGGGTCCAACAAGGAGTAGGTACATCATCTCTCCTTCTTCTTGATCATCTTATAGAACAAGAACAACCTCCTTTTCACTGTCTATTTCATCTTGCTAACTGAGGCTAGTTGTTCACATAACCCCTTCCACGACTGCAGATTGGTGACCTTAATCTCAATGTCATATTCCATTACAAAAGTGATCCATCCCGCATGCTTCTCATTCAGGTCTTTCTAAGAAGGAATTCTTTAACTCCGCATGGGAGACAAATAGTTGGATTTTTTGTTATGCGAAACCAAATGCTTAAACTTCTTCAATCTCTCGATTATCGCGGGACTTGGCTCTCAATGAAGGAATCCCTTACCTCATGATCTTCCAAACTTTGGGTAAAGAAAGCAATTGACTATTATTCAGACTTTCTTGTTCTCGCTGCACCAAGATTGCAGAAATTGTGTCGCGCCACCAAAGGCATACAAGATGAGGTCTTTGGAAAAATGGGTTCACAAGAGTCAGGGCTTATGATATGGCTTCTTTGATAGCCTCGAAACTTGTTTTTCCTTCAGCTTTCCACCTAAATGTTAAGCTCTTCTTCAACATCAATGTTATTGGCTTTGCAAGGGCATCAACGTTTAGAACAAACCTGTGGACAAAATTGATTTTTCCCAAGAAGCTTTGAAGAGCCTTCTTGTGACTTAGCAATGGCAATGCTCTTATTTCTTGAACTCTTTCGGGTCAATTACCAATCCTTCCTTTGATACGATATGGCCTAGAAGCTTGCCTTCATGGGCCAAGAATATGCATTTTTGGGGTTCAATGACACCCCAAATCTCCTACATCTCTAAAAAAATTGCCTTAGATGGAAGAGATGATTTGTTGCATTCTTGGAAAAAATAGTGATGTCATCCAGATATATCAGCACTATTTGGTTAATTAATCCCTTGAATGCCATATCCATTTCCTTTTGAAAAGTGGTTCTGGTGTTGGATAATCCAAATGGCATTTTATTGTATGCATAGGTGCCCCATTTGGTGGTGAAAGCTATTTTGAATTGATCATCTTCTTTCACCATGATCTGGTTGTACCCTGAGTAGCCATCTAGGAGGGAGAACCTTTCTGACCCAGACACTACTTGCAAGATCTGCTCCATTAAAGGGAGTGGGTAGTGGTCTTTGAGGAAGGCTTTGTTCAAATCCACAAGTCAACACACATCCCGATTTTTCCATTTTTCTTCCTTGACTAGGACTAGATTTGTAACCCAACTTGAGTGTTTAATTGGAAATATGATGCTCACCTCTATCATTATTCAGCCCCTTCTTCATTAGAGGCTCTATATGAAGGTTGACTAGTCTCTGCTTTTACTCGATGGGTTGAGCAAGCTGGATCTAGTTGACCTGTGTGTTGTGCTAATTTTGGATTAAACCCCTAAGGTCCTCATAACTCCAAGCAAAAACATCAGGAAATTCTTTGCAAAGTTGTATGAATTCATACCTTTATTTTTGGTGGCCACTTTGCCAATTTGAAGTGTTCTATCTTCTCCAACTAGGATTGATTCTCGAATCTTCTCCTTTGATCTCGCATGTTAGCCTTCTCCTTTCTGAACTGATCATTAGGATTGGAAATAGATTCCAGTGTTACTAAGCCTTTGGGAAGCTTGTTTGTATGTAGCTGTACTATCCGATTCCCGTCTCGCTGCTCTAGTCTGCTTTGGTTTATAATCGAGAATTCAGATTTTCTTGTAGAAAGTTAATGATCTATTGATCATTCTCAAACACCTACTAGCATGTATTATTATCTGGCATTGCTGGCTTCACAACCACATCGATATGCGGTTGTTCTTCTGTCCCTTTTGATCTTTGTCAACCACATCGAACGTTTCTCCAATTGCTGCAAGTCTATCAGCAGCTTTATTCTCCTTCATGGGTATGGAAACGATACTAAAGGCCTCGAAATCCTCCATGAGATCCCATACCCTACTCTTGTAGTTTTTGAGTAGGTCATTTTTTACAGCATTAAGTCCTCTCGACTTGATTTGCGACTAGCTCACTGTCATTTGAATAATTACAAGTTCGTGATTCCCGACTTCCTTACCCACTGAAGACCTTGGACTAAAGCCTCATATTCAGCAGTGTTATTTGAGCATGTGAACTGGAATTTGAAGGCTGAATAATATCCCATACCTGGGGGACACAATCATGGCTCCTCCTCCAGCTCCTTGTCTACTCCTTGAACCATCAAAGAACAATTGTCATACCTCATTGTCATCCTTGTATTCTAGCTTGATTAGGTCAGGAAGAGGCTGGTTCTCTTCATGTAGGAAGTAGAAACCTAGCTCAAATTCTTCCATTTCCCTATAGGGGTCAAAAGCATGGCTTTTGTTGGCCCAATCATCAAGATTCAAGTTTGGGATACATCCCACCTTGGTATTTGCTTCAAAAGTGCTTAGGAGGTCCTCTTGATCAAAAGTTAAGTAGTTGGCGTTGATTGGGATAGGCATATAGGATTCAAAATGATATTCAACAATAGGTTCATATCTCGATTATGGCCTTCACTCCATACCTTGTCTTAAAGAACATATGTGACCAATCAGCAAAGAAAGGTAGCTCTCCAATTTTGGTAGTAAATTCTCTCGAATAGACACAAAGCAAATGTGGTGGCAAGTCTATGATTGACATGTTTTACAAAATAGTCACATTAGGGAAAGCGTGTAGATTGAAACTCGGATCCTTGATGATTCCCACAATAGTAACTATTATCCCATCTAATTAGACTACTCCTCTAGATATGATCTCATATTGGAGACCCAACTCGATCGCTTATTTCTTTGGGTATCACGGAACTACCGCCCCAGAATCAATCATACAATTATGCACCAATTTGTCTCCAATAATCAATGAGACATAGAAGGGAGGAGGTCTCAGGTTTTTACCTTGTTGTTCTCCATGGTTTCTCCTGGTTGAACTACATTGACAAGCACTTTCTCTTGTTGGTTAGGGGGTGATTTGAACTTGACCAATTCTGCATGGCAGTCTGTAATAGATCCCTCTACCCTGGAATGGCCAGTGACTCCCATAGTGAAATGTTCACACTTGTCTTTTTCATCTACTCAATAATATTGAATGTGTTGTCCTTTTGCTGCCCCTTCCCAAACACATTTCTTTCTTGCACATGGGCTGTTACAACCGGTGCTTGACTGGGTTTGGGAGGTGGCTTGGATTGGTTCTGTATGTTTGGAGTTGTACTTGGAACACCAGGACCTTGTGGAGTGATGGAAGATTGAGGGTCACCTAAATTCAGTGGCTACCCTCTCCAATACTTCTCTTTTTGGACCATGTATTGGTAGCTACACTTTGAGAAGGGAATTGATTCATCCCACAGAAGTCTTCGGCCTGCCAGTTGACAAGCATAGTCTCATTTGGGGGGCCACCTTGTTGAGCTCCTTGTTTATTTTCCTCCTGGCCAAGTTCTTTTGGTACCATACTGGTTTGCACCATCGAGGCCTGATTTAGAGCACAATTAAAGAATGTTGATTGGTTATATGGCTGATTACATGGAAAACACCAATCATATTCTTGTGTCATATTGTTTTGTCTTTGGGACCAATGTTCTTGACGTCGAAGATGTGTTAGGATCACACGGCTTGAAAGGTCTAATAGCTTAGGGTTGTCCTTGGGTCCTGGTTTGGTTTGGTCCGAGGTGGTGGCCTATTATGTTGATACTGGGGTCTGGCTTGATATTGAGCCTAGGGCTGGTATGGCCTGAAACTCTAAGCTTGTTATCTTTTGATGGTCACTAGCTCATTCCCAAAGTTCTGAAATTGCTTCATGATTGCTTCTGAAACTCTTTAGAGGCATTAGATGATGAAGTGGAAGCTTCATTTGAGCTTTGACTCGGGGTGGGTATAGGAGCTAATGTAGGTGCTTGGCTAGTATCTGAGATTCCTAACTTAGGAGTACAAAGGCATGGATGGAATAGAAGTGATTTTCTAGCTTGCATCAAATGGTTCTCACCCTATGGAGAGGATATAGGTTATAGGTAATATAGTGCCTCCCATTGATGAATCATCAGAATTTAAAGCCCTAAGAAAGTATAAGAAGACACCTTCATCAATGGGCTTTACTATTGTTGGAATCCTGTCCCAGGTCCGTTGGAATCTGAGGTTGAAGTTTATCAACTGCTCATTCGGGGATCTCTTGATTGTTGTTAGTTGCTCTAATAAAGACAAGTTATCACCTTTCTCTCCAAACTAATTGTGAAGAGTTGTGCATAGCTAATTCCAATTCTGGATAGAGCCTATCGGGAGACTCCTGAACCATTGTGAAGCTTTCCCTTTGAATGAAGAGGTGAGAAACTTGACTGCAATGTCCATCTCATGGATCTCGTGGATTATACAGACATTTGCAATATCTTAGACATGGTCACCAGGAGAAGTTTGATTTTCCCAGTGAAATGTGGGATGCTCTTTAATGCTGTAATCAAAACTGGGTTTTGTGCAATCAAGGCGAGTGGACTACTGCCGGTGAAGTTGACATATGGATTTGGTTGTGCCATTTTGATTGGCCTAAGAATCCTTGCAGACTGAAAGAAAGGCCTTATAGGTGGAGGTGTTGACAAGGTTCTTCTTGGTGGAGATGGAGACCTCTGAACTCTTCTTCCTCTCCTTTCTCTGCCTGGGGATAGATGCAAGTATTCAAATATACCTTCTTTCCTTTCTCTAGACTAGGTTTTTCTCATGAATCTTCCAAGCTTGGGCTATTGAAACCAGTAGATTTGTTTCTTTTGGAGTCGCAGATGTATAATTTTAAGGCTTCTTAAAATCTAGAATCACAACAAGTGTACATCAATTCCTACTATAATAAGATGGATACTTCTTAGTCCCACTAGGCATGCCAAAAATGTTAATGCAAAATCACAACACCCCCAAATGAGTTCTAAAAATCTACTTTTCTAAGGCAGACTCATTTGGTGTGATTGCATAACATTGAACTTTCCCCAAGGTGTGGGACCTTGCAAAATGGAAAATCTCTCCAGATTAAAGGTTGGTTCCTTATTCCTCTATTCAGGTGCATGCGTGGGAGCTTGCAGAGGATTTATCTCTAAACCTAATCTAAAACTTGCCAAGGAGACAGGGATAAGAAAGGGGTACAAGAAATAAACAATAACTAAACTACTAGGTGATGCACCAAAGGAATGATGAACACTTATTTTTCTAATAGACACAAACCAAAAAAATGCATACAATAAACAAGCATAGATAGCCAAATATGTAATGGGAGACTAGATGAAAGCAAAAAGAGACAAGAGAGGATCTAAAATCAATCATAGACATGTTTTATTGCTCTATAGATTGATACAGTCCATTACAAAGTAGCCAAGAGGTAGAAACATATTACAATTTTAGTGGAAGGCCTGAACCCCACAGATCCCTTTGCTAGAAGGAAGAGGGAGCCTACAAAACAAAGAATTTCCAACCCTTTACAATGAATCCTGCCCCCGTATTTATAGATTCAGCCTGAAAGAAGAAAAGAGAGAGAAGCGGGAAAACAGGTTGAAGTTCAACCACCGCTATTAATGCCTCTAATGAAATCTCTCCCCAAATCCATCTTTATTGCATCAATCCTTGGTTCGACACCTTGAAGGAAGAGGAAATGGTGAAAAAGATCAAATTTGATCTAGTTGTTGAGATAGATGGATCCTGCATTAAAGGCTTGAAGATGTTTCCTCCATTTTCTTCACCTAACCTCCTCAAAATTAGAGTTCTAGACCTCCATAACATGGGTGAGGCGAGATCTTTCCAACGACATTGGATTTGCCATATTTTAAGCCCCGAGTTGAAAGATACGCCCTTGAAGTTTATATCGGTCTGTATAGGAGGGCGGAAAACAACTCAAAAATGGGTCCCCTTTTGATATCGGCCACGTGATAGCTAGATTGGAACAAAAATCGGGCCTATGTGTTCATAATTTATCCTTCCCCTTTCCTTCGATTCCCGCTTTGGCTCAATTTCCTCTTATGCGGGATCGTGGTTAATCCAATATTTGACACAAGGCGAAATATGGATAACAAAAGTATCTTTAAAGATTTCATGGGCTCTTACAATTCATAAGTCATAAGGACTCACTCTCAATAGAGCAACAATTGACATAAGCCACACGGAATAACAAGGATTGACATTCATGGTAATATCAAGAGTGAATATCTTAGCGATTTGACATATCTCCTCCTTTTCCTTTTGAGAATTATTCTAAGAAGAAGGAAAATGCATATGGTTTCTCCTAGGAAGAGGGAGGAAGCCCTGTTTCTTGAAATGTGAAAAAGATTAGGTCTTGTACTATTACTCACTCATCATTGAAAGTAGTGAAATATGTATTTTTTCTAATATTTTTAGACTAGTGTATTTTTTTTCATTTTCTTCAGTGGCACATGGTTTTTTAAGTTAAGATAAAAAAATATTTGGTTTTGAAGGGACCAAAAAACCCTTTAGTGGCACATGGTGGTTGAATCTTCTGAACATGAATAAGTGACAATACAGTAACATTTGTCACTTATGTGTTACATAATTTTTATTTTGCAAATTCTCATTTGTTCCTACATATTTATAATTAATGTTTGTATACTATTAATTTTTTTAGTAGACAATTAATTCTTTCACATTTCATGGTGTTTAACGGACTCGTGGTTGTATCATGACAACATGTAAAATTGGGTTCGGCTTGACGACCTTTTCATTTAAGGGAACTTCACATTGTACTTTTCATTTATTAACGTAAAGAAACAAGTGTGAAATTGTAAATGTGATTGACATTTCTTGTGTGAACCAAGCTATTTATATTTATAACTTGACAAATATGAGTTTAAATATGTGAAGTTTAAGACTTCTAATGTAGTAGTAATTTAAAATTAATTATAACCTTCTAATTCATGGTCAATAACCCCGTATTTTCTTATCCATGCAAGGATCCGGCTAGAGCTCCTCGACCAGAAGATGGTGATGGAGGGGGCACAAACGAGCCTGTTTTAGGTGATTTTCCTTGGTCATGGATCAACCTCACCTTCACTAATCTTTGGGAGATCCATCGTAGATGATAAACCTCTACCCATGGATGGCGATACAAACCCTAGCCATTTTCAAGCTCCATTTGGGGGTGTTCTTGGGAATATGCCGGGAAATGGCTTTCTTAAATCCTTCTTTGGTGGCTCTTGTTCGTGGTGGGTGGAACAGGATTTGTACTTTTATTCCAATGTTGGATAGAGAGAATAGACGCGGATCTCTTGGAACCTCCTTCAAAGACGTTTTAAAAGGCAAGGAATCCTCCATGAAACCTGCAGACATTACCCCATGTATTACATTTGGGGAAGATGTCATTTCATCTGAGATTTACTACAAAGAGCATGCTTTGATTTGTAGATTCAGGGGTTTGTGGCCCAACCTTCTGTTCTTCACGCGTGGATCTCTAAGCATTGGACTCCAACTTTAATTGGTAAGATAGACTTATATCTATGTGCTAAAGGCATTTTCATTGTGACTTTCTCTTCAATAGCTAATAAAGACATCATTGCTTCCAAGCTCTGGACCTACCAATCTAAATACTTGGTCATGAAACCTTGGTTCCCATCCTTTAACCCACACACAAAATCATTCTCATGGAAACACTGTTTATCATTGCCCCATTTACCTCTCCAACTCTGGAGTCATGACTGTCTGACATCCATTGGCAACATCTTGGGTACTACACTCTATATAGATTCTCAAACCACTAATTACACACATACTACCTATGCCCGGATCCTGGTGGAACTTGACACTGATAAAAATCTTCCTGCTACTATAGACCTTAGAGTGCAAAATAGAACTTGGTCACAAACTCTTGATTATGAAGGTCTACCTTTCCGATGTAGAAGGTGTTTTGGCTTAGGACACACCTCTACTACTTGTGGGATGGAAAAACGTCAACATGAGAAGTACAACTGGTGGAAAGACACACTCCCAGAACACCTGATTTTTATGCTAAAAAGGATCTTGAATCAAAAGCAGATACCGTGGCTGAATCTGATTCTACCCTGAAACCCTCTATCCGAAACTCAAATTGTTAGCAACATGAAAAATGCACAAGTTGTTGAGGGCTACTAAGGAAAATAATAAATATATCTCTCTGGATGTTAACGTGGCTTCCCCAATTGGAACAAATGTGACTAAGGAAAATACTCCTCCTTTGTCTTCTCCTCTAACCAGTGGAGGCTCCTTCAGGTTGGGTAACAGTCAGCAAAAAAAAAAATCACCCTGAAGGAGAGCTCTACGCCTAGATGATTTTCTCTGTTAGTGTTCGGCTGGGTTACATTATTTCATTTTTTCGTGGCCGGATCACAAAGTGTTTCTTTTCCAATGGTGTTGATGTACCATTGTTGTTTGATCATTGTACATCAGTTGTTTATTTGTTGATGCGTTGTTGGTTGTGATTTTTTCTTTGTAGATGGTTTTTCTTTGCAGATAGTTTTCTGTAGTTGGTCTTTATTGTTCTATCTGGATTTTGATCTCTTTCTTTGTGCTCAAACTTCCAATTCTGGCTTCTGAGCCTTGTTGTACAAGGGTATAGTCCCTTTCAAAAAACTATTTACCAATAATAAAAACTATAATACATCGTTCAACCCTTTCATTTCAATAGTAATTAAGCTTTGTGCTTAATTTGTCGGATGTATTTAAATGTAAGAGTTTATATTTCATTTTCATTTTCACGTGTTCACAACAACTTGGTTTAAAATTTTCGTTATTAATACGGTTGTAATAATACCAATTCTTTCATCTTTATATAGGAATACAAGTTTCAAAGAAAAATAATAATGTTGCAAACTAAACGTGAAATCTTGAATCGTAAATTCGAACATTACATGTTTTATAATTATAAATTTTACAATAATAATGATCATTATTATTATTTTAATTATATTGATAAATTACAATATATTAGAATAATTATGAAAGTAATAATAATTATGATAGTAATATGGAATTAGGACACTTCAAGGTTTTAAGGGGAAAGGAGCGATGTCGGAAAATTTTAGTGGTGAATTTTCGTAAACTCGTGAAAATCGAGGATTATGGAAATTTGAATTGGTGAATATTATGTGGTTTGCAGCCGACTTATTTACCGAAAAAATTTATTGACATGTCCCTTATACTATTCGTTTCGCCTAGATTTTACACATATATAAGAGCTTATGAATGTAATTTGCCACCATTTCGAATCATATCATGCACATATTCACCAAAGTAAACATAAGAAAATCATCAGCTACCAACAATGAAATCTGAGCCATCTAGCCATAAGTTGTCCAAATTTGAGCCATCTAAACCTAAGCCGTCCAACCCTAACCCGTCTAACTCCGAAATATGAGTCGTCCAACCCCTTAGGCGTCCAACTCTAATCCGCCCAACTCTGATCCATCCAATGTTGATCCAACTCTAATCCATCTAACTCGATCCATCCAACCATGTCCATTCCGATCCATCCAACCTTGATCCATCCAACTCTATTCCGTCCAACCCCGAGTCATCCAACCCTTAGCCATCCAACCCATTAGCCATCCAACTATCCATATGTTATATGTCCAACCTTGAGCCATACAACCTCTTAGCCTTCCAACCCCGAGTTGTTTGACCCCCAAGGCTTAAGCCGTCTAATAACTTAGGCGTCCAACCCCTCAATCGTGAGTCGTCAAACCATTCAGTGACTTAGTCATCCAACCCTTTTCCATCCAACCCTTTACCATCCAACCAATATCATCTAACCTTAAACTGTCCATTCTTAGATCCTTTGAACATAAGATCCACCCCTAAGGGCCTAAGCAAGTAAGTAGTCATGGATACTAGAAATCAGGGCAAGAAGATTACAAATTCAGCCAGTTCAAAAAAGGGTGCAAATACTTTGCTTGGCTATTTTGGAAAATCACAAAAAATGAAGTTGGTTTTTGCATCAACTAAAAATATTGGTATGTGGCACATGCTATTTACTAGTTATTTAATCTTACAGAATTTAATAATTATGTTTATCATACTATTCTTGGAACTCTTTATACTGTAAAAATTTAACTATAGATAAAATTAATACTATATAAGTAACAATTTTATAGAATTATATGCAGACGTTTCAGAAATTCCTTCAGAATAATCAATTTAAAGATATCGATGATCCATTATATGTTGAGGAAAACATTTTCATCCCTTGATGACATAGAAGTACAATAAAATTCATCGAATTCTCATGATACACCAATAGAGGAAGCTTCTACTCCAAGGTCTATTTCTAGAAAAAGGAGACATGAGAATCAAAATATTCCTACTGACAAGCCCAGATGCGAAGTTGAATCCCAAGAAAAAAAGAAAATATGTCAGAAGAAAGAGGGCAAACTAGACAATTGGAAGGAAATTCTAGTTCGAATGGGTTGCAAAATATCCTTTTATTGAACCTATGTACACTGAAAATTGTAATGATGTTCCAACACAATGTTGATGCAAAATATGTGGTTGGAAATAGGGGAAGGATCACATGATGCAGCTCAAACTAGACACAATTGAAAAGCACTGTGGGAAAATATACATTTCCCAAAAGCTAAAGGATGGAAACATAGTCAGAACACATAAATGGAAAGATGTAAAATATTGTCTACATGTCAAATACATGAAGAGTATGAAAAGGAACAAAAACGTATCAAATATGTAAATGAAAAAGGTGGGACCATAGTAGCAAGATTGAGAAAAGCTATGGAGGCAAAAATGCAAGCAAAGGGTATTTAGTTTGCTACCGTATTTCATATAATGAAAAGGGGAAGACCGATGTCATATTTCAAAGAAAATAAAATTTTGTATCAAGTTATTGGTCTACAGAACATTCCTCAATCTCATTGGTCAGATACCAGTGGCTGGGAGATTACAAAATGTCTATCTCTGGTAGAGAAGGAGGATTTGAAACTATGTGTTCAAAAGGCAAAGTATATTTCCCTTTCATTAGATGAGGTTACTGCAATCGATAATACTTCATGGATATGTATTCATGTTTACACATTTGCTAATGAAATAAGGACTCCACACCTCTTAGCAATTCATAAAATGACTGAGAATTGCAATTCTAAAAATATTTATAAATTGGTGGTGTCAAATCTGAAGGATATCGTTGGAATGGATGACTTTGCCATTGCAACAAAATTAGTTTGTGTCGGAACCAATGGTGCAGCTATAATGCAGGGAGCCAGAAATGGTCTGTGTTAGACTTTAGACAACTATTGCTCCGTATATGGTTTTTGTCCACTACATGGCTCACATAATGAATCTCACCTACAAAATTGTGAGCACATTTGAAAATGTAGCTAAAGTGGAGGAATTGATACATGATCTGCATGCCTATTATTCTAGTTGTCCAAAGATATTTTTAGAATTTAAAATTTTTCTATTGGACTGAGGAGGAAAAAAACTTCTCAAAGATGTAAATACCAGATGGATATCTATGTATGAACCTGTATATAGAATATTTGATGAATATCCTTCACTGAGATTTATGTTTAAATACCGTAGGGATGTAGATAAAGCTAAAGATCTATTGTGTCATCTAACTAACATAGAAACTTTACTCACACTCTGCATGTATTTTTCCCATGTTGAGGGAGCTTAATATTTTAACGAAGCATGCATAAGATCGAGTCTTTCTACATTACAAACTTCATAAGACTTAGAAGATGTGTTTTCTGGAGTCTAGAAAGTTTATATATTTCTGATGGGAGTTTTCAGGGTGTTGCTTTTGAAAACTGGAATGCATTGATAGATTTGAAAAATTCTAGGTGCTTCTTAAAGTACAATATACATGATCATTTGTGTATAACAGCACATGGAAGAGAGATTCCACTTCATACGTTCCAAAAAAGAGTTGATATGGCTAACTCAGAAATAGAAGAAGTAAGAGTGACATGAAATTTATATGATGCAATATTAATGGAAACTAGGAATAAGTTGAGAAAGATATCTGAATCGTTAGCTAAAGAGATCGGGAAAGATTCAAAAATGATAAAATACTTGAAGCAATGGGAGTTATAAATCCATAGTTTTGGAATTTGTCAGGCGGAAAACCTTATACATCTATCAGTCCTTTATTTATCAAAAACATGGGTGATCTAACTAATCATTTCTCTAAGACTGAAGAGATAAATGGAGTTTCTTTATAAGGTATTTTGAAAAGAAAACTACTTAGTTCACAATCAATGGATTTTTCTAATACTATGATATGACAAGTTCAGCTTCTACAAAACCCACAGGATTACGGTGCCATGAAAAGGATTTGGAAGGATATTTGTTCCAGTAGTATTCTAAGTGAAGATTTGAGCAAGTATATTAAGTTGTATGAGCTATGTCAAACAATGATTTTGGGTTCTATGGAAGATGAGATGGTTTTCAGTGCACTATCCTTTTTAAAGTCAAAAGTTTGAAACAAATTGGATAGGAATCTAAAAAGTTATCTCAAATTGTATGTATCACGTTACTCAGTGGATTCTTTTCCTTATGATAGAACATTGGCTTTGTGGAATTCACTAGTAGAAAGAAGAGGAGTTAGTAATATTCTTCCTGACCCAGGGGATTGAGACACATCCACAGATCATGCTATAGTTGATTTCCAAGACACAAATGAAAGTGTTGCTCCAGGACTATTCCAATTCACATAGATTTCATTACAATAATGTGATGTAATAAGTATTGATGTATTTCATACAGAGATTACAACTTTCAATAAATGCAATATTATATTTGTCTTTATTTGATCCTTTGCCATTGGAACAATGTCATTATATGTTTCAATTATCCCATTTGTTTTTATATTTGGTTTTCAAATTCAAACTGAAATAAGGACACATTTGTCTTTTATATTTGTTAATTGATTTATTTTACATCTACAACAAATCAGAAACGTAAATATTTTAAAGAAACAAAATCAAGTAAATTTAAGCAACATTTACGTAAACAATAAAAAAGAAACATAGTTTGTATTAACAACATATAGTAACATTGTACAATTCTAATTTCCAAAGTTCTTTTGAAATCGATCTCTCATGTGGCAGATTACTTTATGAAGAAAATTACAAATTCATAAAGCATTGTCGGCCAATACAATTCCAAAAAGGGGGTTGTCATAACATATCAAAGCTTCCGGACAAGTTCTGTCATATAAGGACACATTACGAGGTCATCCTCTTTTCTACCTATGATTCAAAATCATAGTTTTCCTTACGTCTACCACATGGAATAAAAACTAAAAAAGGGTTGGCCACTATCTTTTAATTCCTACGCCAGTGTTGGAATTGTGACAACACACCTGTCACATGGTGAACTTTACTAACATATCTAATTTTATGTTGCAGGTGAAGCTTGTTCTTTTTCTTGTGTAAGAGGTGGAGGAATTTTTACATCTATACAAAGCTATCTGCTATAACTCCTGATGCCTGCAAATCTCGTGTTGCGGTATTGATATTTTCTAGAATATTCAGCTCCTCCCTCGCTACATCTCCTGCAGACAAAAGTGTTGCATTTGCATGTGTCTATCTTTTCCTTCAGTAAGACTTCTGGATCCATCTTATGCTCCTTTATTATCCTTCTCAATGTATTATTTTGTTTATTTATAACAATGAGTTTTTCCTTCAACTGTACAAAAGAATTTAGGATTTTGCGGGCATTCTTCAAATGTGCTTCAAATATAGTTGCTTCTTTCTTTAAATTTTCATATTTTACTGCAAAACAAAAATATTAAATTTTTAGTCTATTAGATAAAATGAAAAATATATTGCAATGCTTATAATATTAGGATTTTACATGTAAAACTAAAATCCCACTCACAACAATTTTTCTTTTTCAGCATTTGTTATTAAAACATTTGTCTTGTCTTTAGCCCATTTTTTACTTAAGCATGTGCTTCAGCATTCAATTCTCCAACATGTTTAACATTATGTCTATAATTTCATCATTGTAATCATTACTATATGAAATTGTCCCGACTGAGCTTTGTTTAGCAAAATGTCCTGCCATGCTAGTTGGCTCTCTACGGCAGTGAACAATGAATGCCTTTGAGCGTGATTATGGTATCATGTATTTATTTCTTTTATCAAAATTTTATCTCTCCTCTCCCAAGACCGCACCAAATCCACATCAGACATTACAACCTCTTGAATTTTCCCCCATACTATCTGATATCAGATTTTCTAATATAAAATGTGTCTTTTCATCATCTGTTTGTGGAGCGTTTCTTGGAGGAGGAGGAGGAGAGTCATTGCCCTGTATTACATGCACATTTTGTTGTGGTTGAGGCGAGTAGATTGAATCATATCATGGGTGTCAAAATAGTTACCCTTGTCTGCATCACCACTATCAAATCCCAAATACTCCTTGTCAAGGGTGATGTTGTTGAAAAGTTGTGTGGCTGTTACACTTAAAACACCACCTAGTGATAGTCCAGGAAATTTTATGGTTGTTGATGAATTGTTCTGTTGACTCTGCAGAAACCTAATATTCTTTCTGAAGTTCTTATTTTTGTTTGGAATGGACATGT
Source organism: Taxus wallichiana var. yunnanensis (assembly GCA_018340775.1). Taxonomy (NCBI): domain Eukaryota; kingdom Viridiplantae; phylum Streptophyta; class Pinopsida; order Cupressales; family Taxaceae; genus Taxus; species Taxus wallichiana. The sequence goes on from CM031239.1 coordinate 1,026,992,134, forward strand.
TGGAGGTATTGGTGGCCTCCTTGCAAGCGGAATGTGCCCAAAAGCCATATTACCTGCATGAAGCAAACAAAAAATTGTTAGAATATTATGGTTGGGCTTTGTAAATGCTAAAAATATAAGGAAACAAAACATGCTAAATATTATACATTACAATATGACCTTGCATAGACGTAGACACAATCGTGACATTTCAATCATCACACCTGGAATGAGTTTGATCATCATCATCATCAAACTCAATAGATTCTTAATACAATAAATGTAGGAAAGAATAGTATAAATATTAAAATACAATACTACATACATAATCTATATTAATTATTTGAATAAATTATTTATATAAAAAGATAACTTCATACCTGTAGTTAAATGTGATGGTAAACGTGATGCGCATATCGACCCCCTAGGTCACTTTTGACGAGGAGGTCTTACTTGGTGTTGATTTTGTTGAATCCATGTCAGAATCAACAAGGTAAGTGCAACAAGTTGGTGGACAAAAAAGGGGTCATAAGTGGACGTCATATTGCAAAAAATAATGAAATCTCAACTTATAGGATTATTAGCAATACACGCACTCAAAATTAGAAAAATATATAAATATGAATCATAGCATCTAGAATCTAGTTTCTAAACTACAATTTTTTAATAAAACGGACAAGTTTAGCTATATTAAACACTTAAAATTATATGACTTGGTTTTTTTTTTTAAAACCTATAAGATTGTAGTCCGTTTGCCACGATTTGGATGACCAAATCTTGTTATTTTTTTTTATTTGGTGAAAAGTTAGATGTAGTTGTCTATCTTGGGATGGATTTTATTTTGTATTTTTTTATCAATATTTTTTTTAATGTTTTTTTTTTGTGAAAGTTGTCTGAAAAGATTTAGAAAACGGAGCACTTTCCGTTTTCCCACCATAACTATATCAAAAAATATCAAAATCAAATATATAAATTTTTAACGTGTATAGAATTTCTCCACACTTGGGATGGTATAAGTTTTATCACATTTTGACAAGTGAAACAAAATTTGTAGTCTTAAACGTAGACATGAACATTCACAGGAAAAAATGTCTTAAAAACTATTATTAGTAAAAAAATTATAAAATGATATTTATCTTATTCTATTCACTTTAAAATCAATATTTCTATGAAGTTAATAGTCTCCCTATGCGATGACACCATTTTTGTGAAATGTTTTCAGTTTTTCAACATGGTTCAAGTCTGTGGAAGAGCAAATTTGAAGTTTTTTGACCTTTTACACTTCATAATGACCTTCCATAGCTTTGGTTGGGAAAAAAATATTTCTCGAGCCTTAGGGTCAGATTTGATGATACAGATAGAACCGTGATCATGGTTTATATACCACGATCGTGCTTTATAAACCGCGAGCGTGGTTTGTAAAGTGCAATCGCGGTTCTTAAATCATATTTACACACATCCCAATGTTCTAATTACCATGTGATTTTTATTGTTTGAATTTACCATAAATTACTACAAAATTATGTCGTTTTACGCGTTTTTCTTATCACCGGAAGTAAAACATCATGGGAGACAAGAAAAGAAGTCAAAAAAGGAAGTCATTAAGTAAAAAGCACCAAAAAACACCAAACAAATTTCAAAATGCTTGAGCAAATGCGGAATCTTTGTGAATCAAGAAGAGGTTCATCTTCAACCCCTACTATTGTAAGTAATGAGGAACCATGTAATGTTTCTACTATCAATATTGAAGTTGAATTAAATACTTGTGATGAAGATGTTTTTATTGTCAATGTTGAAGAAGAATTAAATACTCGTGATGTAGCAAATGTTGAAATTGAAGGAGACAATGAAAATGTGAATAAGAAATTCAGGTTGAAATTGTAGACAATTTTTTTTTTACAAAAACACCTCCTAGGATTTTCTGTAAGAAACCTAATTATTTTATTGAAATTGATGAAAACATTTTGAAACCAGTGTTTGACAAACTTTCTAAACAGAAAATCAAAAGAAAAGCCACTAAAATTTGGGATAATCATTTTGAAATTTTAAATGATTCCCAAAGATGTCAGTTGTTGGTTAGTTTGATGAAATTGATTAAAATGAGACCTACATTAAACACATTAGGATTGACAACATCTAATATATGTGGTCAAACCTCTACAATTGTTGAAAACCTTCATTATGCATATCACACTTTGTTAGTGTAAGAGACGCACTAGGGATAGTAATATTGTGCATCGTGTACTTGCTACTAGTGTTGTAAGTGAATCAATAAAAACATAACGTTTGATTACGCAAACAAGTCAAATGTTGCAAGTTAATAGAAAAACTCTAATGAAAGCAATTAAAAGACGTAATATCCTTCAATCACTCAATAACACCGATTTTTGAGAATTTTTGCTAGAGCACCGCATAAGGACAAAGATAATTTTGATGCTATAAGAGAAGTTGTTATTCAATTTTGACATGATAACACTAGAGTTTCACCTAATACAAGAGATGTTGTAAAACAAAGAGTTGGTTCTACTAATCGCGAACCACATCCAAAGCATTTCTTAAATATGACTCAAACTCAATTTTTTCGTAAGTTTGAACAAGAGCATCTGGAAATTAAAATTAGTCAACATTTTTTTGAAATGTTGAAACCATTCTATATGAAAATTAACCACGCTCGCACCACTTGTTGTTGTAGGCAACATGTTGAATTTGCGATGCATTATGCTAAATTTTTACGTATTCATTTTAATTTTCATTTAAAACTATGTTATCGAATGTGGTGTTCAAGTTCCACCAATAACTTATAGGGATTTCATTCCTATGATATTTTATGAAAAAGAAGTTGGATAACTTTTTTATAGTCATGATTATTTAGATGGAAGTTGTGGTACATGCGGTGGATTACCTAAATTGAAAAGTTACATCCATGAGAAAATTGAAGGTGTAATAGGACATAATTTAGTTCATTTTGATAAATATAAATCAGTTGCATACCAGTTGAAAGATGGAAAAGAGTCTAAACGGTGTGAGCTAGTTACAAAATATATGCCGATTTTCAATTTATGAGAAAATTTAAGGATGAAATTGTTTATGAGTATGATAGGCATACACACAGAGCTCGATGGTTGGATGAATAGTTCAAGATATGCAAGGACACATTTCCTATTGGTACTATTGTTTTAGTGGTTGATTTTATAGAGAATTACACATTGCAACCACAAATGGAGGTTCAATCACAATATTACAACTCAATACAAGTTTTCATTTTTGTGAATATAGCATTTATACATTATCCTGACAGTATAGAGAATGATCAATTTTTTTAAGAGAGTACAATTTTTATATCAGTGATGATCGTACTCATTCTACTGAATTTGTGCAAGGGTGTTTCCAGTTATTTTATGAAAACTTTTCTGATAGGGACATCCACTTCAAAAAACATTATATATGGTCAGATAATTTCACGTCTCAGTTTAAGAATGCGAGAATGTTTTATTGGATGAGTAGGATGCACGTCAAGATAGGTGTGCAACATATTTGGAGTTTCACCGAAATTTGGACATGGAAAAGGATAGCAGATGGTGTCTGAGGCATGTGTGAAAAGAGCTCTTGCAAGAGAAGAGTTGAAGTACAAAGATGGTGCTAAATTGAAAGATGTAAAGAGCATAATGGAATAGTTTATTGACAACATGACACGAGGTTCTCAAGAAAATTTCATGACAGTTCGCATAGATATTTTTGGTTGATAGAAGGAACAACAAATTGCTAACTATGATGATTGTATGACACTCACTTGGGTCCGGTGATATGCACTCATTTTGTAGCTCGGAGAGGCTACTTCGTGGGCCACATAGACAAGAAATTTGACATGTTTTTGTGCATCTTGTATTTGAATTTGTCACTGCTGAGTGTGATTCACAAGAATGGGTGGATGGGTGGATTTGTAGGCATCTAACTCTGCTTCCTAGTTATCAACCTCCACAAACATTACGACTTGTTTTTGCAGATGAAGTTGCAACATCTAAGGACTTTGACAAAATTTTGATTTTGGTGCGACAAGGTATTTATGGTTATTTACAATTTTTGTATTGAGTTATGTATATTGAAATTTTAATATGTACACTTTAAATTTGAGTTGAAACCTTTGTTTTTTGTAGGACATGTGTTTGTAGTTATTACGAGAGAAGATAATGAAGAAGGAATGTATACTATTTCTTATGTCATTGCATTGAGGAAATAAAGAAGTTGACTTCTCCTGTTATAGATGGCGAAGATATTGAGTACCCTATAGGATCAGTGGTAGTTACTGGAACTTGGCTTCGACGGTATCCATTAAAAAATTCCTCTGTTTGGGTGTTTGAAGACTTTGAGACACACAAGAAAATACTCTTATATTCGCATTTAGTTCTAGCGACAAATATTTAGGTTTGTATAGATATCGAGGAAGACCTAATAACAAGATTATTTGGAAGGTTCAAGAGTCAGATCATGAAGAAATCATGTCCGCTATTCAGAGTAGATCCAATCCTGATGGTTCATTGGAATGAATTTACAATGCTCATGTCTAGTATATATAATTTTTTGGTATATATATATATATATATATATATATTTTAGATAAATTTAAGTTCATATATTTTATTAAATTTGTGTATTTTGTATATATCTAGTATGGTTTTGATTTGAAACTTAAATTTCTTTGACTAACACTTTTATGTGTAGGTTAGTGGTGCCATAAAAGCTTCCACCTTCACATGGTTCAGCTTTGTCGATAGAGAATTGTAAATTCTCGAAGCTAAGATAAGTTTTCATTGTTTTACAAGAAAAGAGAAGCAATTAACAATGATTTATGTACATGTGGAGGGGGTTCTTGGCTCCGAGAGGAGGTATCCCAGAAGGAGATGGAGCTTAGAGAACCAAAATGATGCCTCCCTAAGTGTTTACACGACCATCCTATGCATGTGTATAGTCGGTTCAGTGCCACGACCCACCGTTTATAAAATATACCATTTGACAACCTTACACTGGCTCAAATTGCACTATTTCATGCATTTGCAAATAATAGGGCAATGAGAGCACCGATTGAAGAAGGAAAAAACTAAGACGGGGTATTATATAGGGTCCCTACGTTGAGGTGTAGGATTGGATGAGACATCTCTAGGTGCCACAAAGTGCGTGTAGTCACCCGTCGAAGTTGAATGATTTTTTGGTCTTAGGGCTCTTAAGGGACTATGCCCAGAATGAGGTAGCCGGAAGAAATGACGTTGTCACGCACCGAAATGATACCTCATCTAGTGTTCACTTGGCCACTGGATGTCATCGTACATTTGGTTCGTTGTTATGACCCATCGCTTGCAAAATATAGCGTTTGTGAGCCTTATATTGTCTCAAACTACACTATTTCACATTTACAAATAATAGGGTAGAAAGAGTACCGATTAGAGAAGGAAAAAACCGAGATAGAATATTATAGAGGGTCCCTACACCGAGGTGTAGGATTAGACGAGACATCTCTAGGTGTCATGGAGTGTTTGTAGTCACCCATCGAAGTTGAACGATGTTTTGGTCTTAGGGCTCTTAAGAGACTACACCCGAACTTGGTAGCCCTGGAAGAAACGACGTTCTCACGCACCAAAGAGATGCCTCTTCTAGAATTCACCTAGCCACTCAGATGTGTCGGTGCATTCGTTTCGGTGCCATGACCCACTGTTTGCAAAATATAGCGTTTGATAGCCTTATATTGTCTCAAACTACACTATTTCATGTGTTTGCAAACAATAGGGCAACGAGAGCACCGATTGGAGAAGGAAAAACTAAGATGGAATATTGTAGAGGGTCCCTACGCTGAGGTGTAGGATTAGATGAGACATCTCTAGGGGCCACAGAGGGCGCGTAGTCACCCGTCAAAGTTGAATATTATTTTGGTCTCAGGGCTCTTAAGGACCATGCACAAACGAGGTAGCTCGAAAGCAAGCGACATTGTCATGCACTTTGAAAAGACACCTCCTCTAGTGTTAACTTGGCCACCCGGATGTTTTAGCGTAGTCAATTTGGTGCCACGACCCACCCTTTGCAAAATATATCATTTGACATCCTTACATTGTCTCAAACTGCACTATTTCATGTTTGCAAACAATAGGGCAACGAAAGAACCAATTGGAGAAGGAAAAACTGAGATAGGCTATTGTAGGGTCCCTACACCGAGGTGTAGGATTGGAAGAGACATCTCTAGGTGCCACGGAGTGTGCATAGTCACTCATCAAATTTGAACGATGTTTTGGTCTCAGGGATCTTAAGGGACTACACCCAGACGAGGTATCTCGGAAGCAACGACATTGTCACGCCTGAAATAACACATAATCTAGTATTCACCTAGCCATCCGAACATGTTGGCATAGTTGGTTTGGTGCCACGACCCACGGTTTGCAAAATATAGCGTTAGACAACCTTATCATTTGCCTCAAACTATACTATTTTATGCGTTTCACGAACAATAGGGCACCAAGAGCACCGATTGAGAAGGAAACAACTGAGACATGAATATTGTATAGGTTCCCTACGCTGAGGTGTAGGATCAGATGAGATGTCTTTAGGTGCCACGGAGTGCGCGTAGTCACCCATCGAAGTTGAACAATGTTTTGGTCTCAGGGCTCTTAAGGGACTACGCCCAAACGAGGTAGCCCGGAAGAAACGCGTTAAGCACACCAAAATGAATCCTCCTTTAGTGTTCACCTGTCCACTTGGATGTGTCGGCATAGTCGGTTCGAGTGTCATGTTTCACCATTTGCAAAATATACCATTTGACAACCTTACACTATCTCAAACTGCACTATTTGGCACGTTTGCAAACAGTAGGGCAACGAACCTTGATTGGAGAAGGAAAAAACCAAGAAATATATTATTATGAGGGTCATTTACATTGAGGTGTAGGATTAGGACGAGATGTCTTTAGGTTCCATGGAGTGCGCGTAGTCACCCGTCGAAGTTGAACAATTTTTAGGTTCGAGAGGAAGGGTTTTGAGGGTTTTGGGGGCATTTGGGGAAGATAATCAAAGGGTTTTCAGATCAGATTTACGGCAGCCATTTGGGTAGGGCTTAGCATCACTTTGAAGGCATCTTCATCAATTTCTAACCCTTTTCCAAGCTAGGCGACTTGTTTGGAATATTGCAACCTTTATTTGGAGGGTTTCCAGTTGGCCATTTTCAGATCTAAAGGTTGAAATATCATCTCCTATATTTGTAAATGTTATTTCCAAAGTCTCATAATTTTTGCACTTGTATTTGGAGAGTTACGAATTTTAGAAGTTTTCAGTTGTCTAGGGCATGTTGTAATTTTCTGAAAGCATTTTATTATTTGAAAAATTCCAAAAATAGCTATCTTATATTCTTTATAATATTAGCAAGCTCTCTTTAAATTTTCAATTAATTCGGGTGGATATTTTTGGAGATATTAATTTTCTTTAGTTCGTTTCCCTAACTGTAAAAATCTGAAAATCAGTATTTTATTTGGCTACAAATTTTCAATATTTTGTGCATTTTTAAGTGGTATCCCAAAAGGGATATTTCAGTAGTATCAGAGCAATTGTTTCTCCAGCCTTTTGGGATTGAAAGATGGGAGACAGAGACAAAGTGAGGATATAGGTGTAGATCGATGAAACAATTGTTCACCAACATGGTAAAACATTAGGAGACTACCAACTCTATTTGAGCTGACTCACTGAGAAATTAGCACAGGACATGATTGATGCTCATGCGGAAAGAGGAGAAAATAGAAATAGGGGAAAACATGGTCAAAGAGGTGAGGGTGGACATTTAGGGTAGCGGTCTCCCCATTCTTCTACTAGGCCTTTGGGGTTTCACGAACCTTCTTTCTTGAAGGATCTAGAATTTTCACAGGTACGACATCCAATGGATATTGTAAATGAGGAGTCTTGTTGGGAAAGGTACAGACCTTAAGTGATGGCTTTTGTGACAACATGCCATTCCAGGAATATTGCAAAATGAAGATTCGCGGTAGGCTAGGAGAGATCATTAGGTACATGTACAGAGATGCAAAGGAGACTAGGGGGTAAGTGCATGAAGTTGGGGGGCCAAAAAGTGGACAAAAACCCAAAAAAGAAAAACACGTACGCATTCTATTATAATGTGATCATGTTTTAAATTTTCAGGTTTGGGATTTACCAGAGGCATAACGCGTACGTGTTATAACGCGTACGCGTTATGCCTACTATAAAGAAAAAAAAGAGGCCCGAGCCTCTATCATTTTATCTCCCTCAAACGCAAGTTTCAGAGCTTAACCATGCCCTTGTGTTTTTTCATTCAACTGGATCTCAAGCTCAAAGGATCGTTTCTGGATCATTGGGAAGATCTGAATCGACGATGGTGCCACGGAGAAGAGGTAAGCACAATTCTTTTCTCAAAATTGCATTGAAATATGATAATTATAGATTAAAATTTGAATTGAATACATATTTTTATTGTTATAGTTAGAGGTCGAGGGAATCAACCACAACCAAACCCTGTTATTCTTGTCATCCCTCCCGACACTCCCACAATTGCTTAACATCCCTCGGGTAGTTAAGAAGATTTAGCTTGACCCACATAATTGAAAACAAATTGAAATTGAGGATTTAATCAAAACAATGAGGGATTCACAATCTACAAACCCCCACCATGCCTCTCTTGCAAACACATTGGAGGCATTACTTGTTCAAGTTGACACGACAACGGGGAAAATTGATCGTTGGACAATTTACAAAGAGGGTTGTAGGGTTTATTATTCCAACAAATTGTCATATGTGGATGTAAAGAAAAATAAATTTCAAAAGACCTCATATGTGCCTTATTCACGGACCCCGCACTAATTTTCCTATTCCATTGTCATGTAAACGGTTTCCCATCCATTGGTGCAATAATAATTTGAATAAAAAAAAAAAATTGGGACCGATGGTGGATGGTGTTTGATTTTCCACCTTGTAATAACAACGAGGTGCCACTATACTTTCTGGGAAAATCTATTGCAATTTTATCCTCAACGAGATCCCAAATTATTTTGATTTCCGAGATTTCCAGGGCCGAGGAAAAGGATCTGCATAGGATCGACCAGGTGCACAACGTGCACCTATTCATTAGCAGGTAGATTCCGCACACGAATCCCCCTCACCCTGAGATTATCCCTCAAGCAGTGAAGGAGACAGTAGAGATTGATACACTCCATGTGCTTCAGGGCTATCTGTGACCCTTATTCGACATATGAGGGAGATTTCTGAGCTAGATGCTCGTGGAGGTACATAGAGTATTCCCTCATGGAGTACTAACATGAGGCCACATCTTTTCTTGTCATGTGGTAGCATATGTTTGGGGCCCGAGGAGGATGATACTTTCATGCGTACTGATTTTGGTGCACCTAGTGCTAGGGGTGCACATGATAATGTCACTATGTCAGATGTCCTTTTGAGTGAGACATTTGGATTAAATTCATTAGCGTCACCTTCGCAGGTAAATTTGTTATGTGTGTTACAAAAATTTGGAGTACTTGATTTACTTATATATGTTAAATTTTGAAATAATTATATTTGTACATGTATATGCATTGATATTACAGCGTGCGGGAGGTGCATCTTCATCCCGACCATAGGTGGCGAGCACCATGCATACACATACATTCACAGAGGTAATTTAGAATGTTAATTATGTAAAATTTTCACATACATGTGTGTGTGTGTGTGTGTGTGTGTATTAGTTTTGAAGTCAAATATATGTATGTTCTTGTATGTCCATCTAACTCACGTGATATACATGTTTGATAAAGATGTTGACTTCACTAGACACCCCACCATCTCTACGACAAGTAGATAAAGGTGTTTTCGTTGCGATTTCATCTACGCAGCAACTCACTGAGGTATTCAAACAACACGTAAATTTTGTTAAATTTCTCGTGTAATTCATATTATGTTAAATTACATGTTAGTAATGTCTTTCATTGTAGAATTATTAAATTATGTTAATAATGTCCTTCATTGTGTATATGTAGGAGTTACCTGACAGGTAGCAACCCTGTTCATTTGATTCACAAGTGTGGTGGGGTAAAAACAATAGTTCTATATTGATAAAATTAGTTAAAATATTGTCATTATGTACATACATGTACTTAGTTCTATTTTCGCTAATTCTGATGTTAGATTTTCTGATCTTATGTGTATGTAGGGAACTTCAACCCCCTCCATTTTGACTTGAGAGCATGGACTCCTCCATCTCGTCGTCTTCGTACCCCCGTTCATACTTGCAGAGCTTCCGATGACTCATCCGAGCGTGAGATGAAAATTCGGCATGATCGAAAACTTTCCAGTAAGTTTGTGTATTTATGTAATTACTTTCATCTAGCATTGTCTTAAATACATGTGAAAACATATATAAATTAAGTTTTGACAAAAAAACATTGTTTGCATTTACAGGCTCATCTACAGGCGAGTATTCAGCGGAAGAGGACTCGAAGCATGGGCTCAGATGATCCAAAGTCATCTCATAGATCTCCATATTTGTCTAAGGGAGGGCCTTCTTCGAGCAAGGCCAAGAGAGGGATATATTTTGATGAGTAGGAAATAGATATGTCTTACATGACATTGTTTTTGTATGCCTATGTGCATGGCATTGTATGTACACCTATATGGCATTTAAACTTGATGGTATATGACGTATTTGGGCATTTTTGTATTTATTATGCACATTAAAATACTATTTGGAACTTGATAATTTTGTATGAGACCTTACATTTTTTAGATTATTTTCGCATGAAACTAATATGATGTGCACTTGACAATATTTAAGACATTATGGATTATTTTTTCATTTATTGGTGATGTACATGTACTAGCATTTTCAATGTATAATATGCATCAAAATTTGGAAATCAATATTTATATAATGTATGTATATAAAGAGTTACCTAATCTGAGTAATTATTCATTCAATTTATCAATGTGTATATGTGTATTTACCTTACTTGCACTTCTTCTTGCTCATGGTCTCTTTGTATTGGTTCCTATCTTATCATGCGCTTACTACATTCTTGTATGCTTCTTAGTCTTCTCCCCTGTTAAAACACCCAAGAGTCGTCACAATTTGATGTCTTTCATCTATTGGTATTTTGAGAATGTCTCTCCATATACATTACTCCAATGCTTCGAGAATGTCTCCGATGCAATGACATTCGATTCGGACACTCGATGATTATTGATTGTCTAATCCTGTCCAATTCGTGTTATTACCTTAAAATCAGTAGGCATTTCAAGTTAGTTAGAAATCACATCACACCCTTCACTAGGCTTGATGGCTACCCCTATCCTTTTTCAAAGCATCTATGGGTTTATCATAGCATAAATTATCAATGAATGGAATGTCACTAAGTCGTAGGCTAGATGACTCCAATCCAAAACTAAACAAGAAAGATTTACTAGGTGATTGATAACTCCCGTGTGTTCTTAGACATACCCCTATCAAATTCATTCTTAAGCTAATCTAATCATTTAAGGCTCTTAAGGGACTACACCCGAACGAGGTAGTCTAAAAGCACGGTAGCATAGGAACAAAAAATCCTCCACTAGTGTTCATCCTGCCACCCCCGATGTGTTAGCATAGTTAGTTCGGTCCCACGAGCCCGCTTGCAAACTACAACATTTAGGAGCCCTACACTAACTCGACTGATAGTATTTCACGCGTTTACAAACAATAGGACAACGAGAGAACTAAATAGAGATGGAGAAAACTGGGAGAGGATTTCATAGAGGGCTTCAACATGGAGGTTTCAAATTGACGAGATGTCTCTAGGTGCCACAGAGTCCTAGAAATCACATGTCGAAGATATAACGTGTTTTGGTCTCAAGGCTCTTAAGAGACTACACCCGAATGAGGTAGCCCGAAAGCACAGGAGTATAGGGAACCAAAACAAATCCTCCACTAGAATTCACCTAGCCACCCCGATGTGTTGGCGTAGTTGGTTTGGTCCCACAAGCTACCATTTGCAAAATACAACATCTAGCAACCTTACACTGACTCAGACTACACTATTTTGTGTGTTTACAAATAATAGGATAGTGAGAGAACTGAATGGAGATGGATAAAACTACAATAGGATTTCATAGAGGGTCCCGACATAGATGTCTCAGATCTGACGAGATGTCTCTATATTCCACGGAGTCTGAGAAATCACCCATCGAAGATATAGCGTGTTTTGGCCTCAGGGATCTTAAGGGACTACACCCAGACGAGGTAGCCCGAAAGCATAGGTAGTGTAGGGAACCAAACAAATCCTTCACTAGCGTTCACCTGGCCACCCCGACGTGTTGGCATAGTTGGTTCGGTCCCACGAGCTTCCGTTTGCAAACTACAACGTTTGGGAGCCCTATTTCGACTCAGATCTGCATATTTCACGCGTTTGCAAACAATAGGACAACGAGAGAACCGAATGGATATGGAGAAAACCAGAGAATATTTCATAGAGGGCTTCAACATGGAGGTCTCAGATCTAACGAGACATCTCTAGGTGCCACAGAGTCCAGAAATCACCCATCGAAGATATAGCGTGTTTTGGCCTCATAGCTCTTAAGGGACTACGCCCGAACGAGGTAGCCCTCAAAAAGTACAGGGGCTGTAGGAAACAAAAATAAATCCTCCACTAGTGTTCACCTGGCCACCCCAACATGTTGGTGTAGTTGGTTTGGTCCCATGAGCTTCCGTTTGCAAACTATAGCGTCTGGCAACCCTACACTAAATCAGACTGTAGTATTTCACGTGTTTTCAAACAATAGGACAACGAGAGAACTGAATGGAGATGGAGAAAACTGTAAGAGGATTTTGTAGAGGGCCTCAACATGGAGGTCTCGAATCTGAAGAGACATCTCTAGGTGCCATGAAGTTTGAGAAATCACCCGTCAAAGATATAACGTGTTTTGGCCTCAAGGCTCTTAAGGGACTACGCCTGGACAAGGTAGCCCGAAAGCACAGGGAGTGTAGGGAACCAAACCAAAGCCTCCAATAGCATTCACTTGGCCACCCCGATTTGCGTGTTGGCATAGTTGGTTTGGTCCCATGAGCTTTCGTTTGTAAACTATGCATCTCGCATCCGCACACTCGACTTAGACATTCGCAATATTTCACGTGTTTGTAAACAATAGGACAACGAGAGAACCGAATGGAGATGGAGAAAACCACAAGATAATTTTTTATAGGGCTTCAACATGGAGATTTTTTATTTGACGAGACGTCTTCAGGTGCCACGGAGTCCGAGAAATCACATGTCGAAAATATAACATGTTTTGGTCTCAGGGCTCTTAAGAGACTACGCCCAAACGAGGTAGCCCTAAAGCACAGTGGAGTGTAGGGAACCAAAAGAAATCCTCCACTAGTGTTCACTAGGCCACCTCGACATTTTGGTGTAGTTAGTTCAGTCCCATGAGCTTCTGTTTGCAAACTATAGCATTTGGCAGCCCTACACCGACTTAAACTACGATTTAGTGCCTTTATAAACAATAGGACAACAAGAGAACCAAATGGAGATGGATAAAACCGTGAGAGGATTTCGCAGAGGGGCCCATTATGGAGGTTTTAGATCTAACAATACATCTCTAGGTGCCACAGAGTGTGAGAAATCACTCGTCAAAGATATAACATGTTTGGGCCTCAGGGCTCTTAAGGGACTATGCCCAAATGAGGTAGCCTGAAAGCACGGGGAGCGTAGGGAACCAAAATGAAGACTCCACTAGCATTCACCAAGCAATCCAGATGTGTTGGCCTAGATGGTTTGGTCCCACGAGCTACCATTTGTAAAATATAGTGTCTGGAAGCCTTACACTGACTCAAACTGCACTATTTCGCGCGTTTGCAAACAATAGGACAACGAGAGAACTAGATGGATATGGATAAAACCACGAGAGGCTTTCATAGGGCCCTGACAATTTTTCCATGTTAGTACTGAAGAGCTTCAAAATTTCATTGAACGACTACATAAATCTAACCTAAATAGTCAGAGTAATAGACTAAATCAGCATTTTATTTCTCACATATAAAATGAATTTCTTCCTTCAAAAAAGAAACTATGGGTGAATGCTCAATCAAAAATAAATTACAATTCTAAATGAGTTTCAGGATCAATTATCAATACTTCATTACAGTTTTTCTTGCCAGTATGCTACTTTTGGAACTACCTGGTTTGATTTGTGAAGTTGAAGTCAGTTGGGATTAATAAAAATAATCAACTTGGCATGTTGTCCTTAAGATTATCCATGATTCTATCGACAACATCACATAGATCTTCCATTCTAGTTAAGTTGTGATCCTTCCACGCTTCCCATTTTTCCTTTTCTTCTACTCGTATCTTCTCTTTAAGTTCTTCCAGATGTTTTTGGGTAATCAAATTGACTCTTTATGACTTTCAGGAGGCATTTCTTCTTAAATCATAGTGACATCTTCACCTAATTATTTTTCTTCACGATGTTCATTGTCATCTAAAGTTGAAGACTGAAAATTTATATGGCCTTTGGCTTCTTTTTGGGCACAAACAACCTTTTGTAATGTCCAAAAAAATTCAGGCTCTTCATTCTCTATTTGATTGAAGATATGCATTCTTTCAAAATGAACAGATTGGAACATTGGTGGTCTCCCCAACAAAACTAATTTCATAGTCTACATAGTTGCATCCTATGGAAAAATCATTGAACATTGGTGGTTTCCTCCACCTGTGCTTTCGGGCTACCTCGTCCGGGCATAGTCCCTTAAGAGCCCTGAGGCCAAAACATGCTATATCTTCGATGGGTGATTTCTCAGACTCTGTGGCACCTAGAGATGTCTCATTAGATCTAAGACCTCCAAGTTGGGGCCCTCTATGAAAGCCTCTTATGGTTTTCTCCATCTCCATTTGGTTCTCTTGCTGTCCTATTGTTTGCAAACATGCGAAATAGTGTAGTCTGAGTCAGTGTAAGGTTATTAGATGTTGTATTTTGCAAATGATAGCTTGTGGGACCAAACCATCTAGGCCAACACATCCAAATGGCCTGGTGAACACTAGTGGAGGCTTTGTTTTGGTTCCCTATGCTCCCCGTGCTTTGGCTACCTCATTCAGGCGTAGTCTCTTAAGAGCCTTGAGACCAAAACACCTTATATCTTCGACATGTGATTTATTGGACTCCATGGAACCAAGAGACATCTCGTCAAATTTGAAACCTCCATGTTGAATCCTCTATGAAATCCTCTCATGGTTTTATCCATCTCCATTCAGTTCTCTCATTGTCATATTGTTTGCAAACGCACGAAATAGTGTAGTCTGAGTCAATGTAAGGTTGCTAGATATTGTCTTTTACAAACGGTAGCTTGTGGGACAAAACCATCTGGGCCAACACGTCCGAATGGCCTAGTGAACGCTAGTGGAGGATTCTTTTTGGTTCCCTACGCTGCCCGTGCTTTCGGGCTACCTCGTCCGGGCGTAGTCCCTTAAGAGTCCTGAGGCCAAAACATGTTATATCTTTTGACGGTGATTTCTTGACTCGCGTGGCACCTAGAGATGTCTCATCAGATCCAAAACCTCCATGTTAAAGCCCTATATGAAATAATCTCACGGTTTTATCCATCTCCATTTGGTTCTCTCGTTGTCTTATTGTTTTGCAAAAACGTCGAAATAGTGTAGTATTGAAGTCATTATAAGGTTCTGCTAGATGTTGTTTTTGCAAACAGTAGCTTGTGGGACCAAATCATCTGGGCCAACACGTCTAGATGGTCTAGTGAATGCTAGTGTAGGATTTTTTATGGTTCCCTACGCTACCCATGATTTCAGGCTACCTCATCCAAGTGTAGTCCCTTAAGAGCCCTGAGGCCAAAATAAGCTATATCTTTGACGGGTGATTTCTCAGACTCCGTGGAACCTAGAGACATCTCATCAAATCTTAGACCTCCACGTCGAGGCCCTCTACAAAATCCTATCGCAGTTTTATCCATCTCCATTTGGTTCTCTCGTTGTCCTATTGTTTGTAAATGCGCGAAATAGTGTAGTCTAAGTCAGTGTAAGGCTGCTAGACGCTGTATTTTGCAAACGGTAGCTTATGGGACTCGAACCAACTACGCCAACATGTCGGGGTGGCCAGGTGAATGCTAGTGGAGGATTTTTTTGGTTTCCTACACTCCTCGTGCTTTTGGGCTACCTCGTTCGGGCGTAGTCTCTTAAGAGCCCTGAGGCCAAAACACGCTATATATTCAACGGTGATTTCGTGACTCGTGGCACCTAGAGATGTCTCATCGATCCAAAACCTCCATGTTGGGACCCTCTATGAAATCCTTTGGCAGATTTTCTTCATTTCCATTTAGTTCTCTCGCTATCCTATTGTTTGTAAACACGTAAAATCTTTGCATCTGAGTCAACATAGGGCTTCAGACGTTGTAGTTTGTAGAACAAACGTAAGCTCGTGGGAACCGAACCAACTATGACAACACATCAAGGTGGCTAGGTGAACACTATTGGAGGATATTTTTTGGTTCCCTACGCTACCCGTTCTTTCGGGCTACCTCGTCTGGGCGTAGTCCCTTAAGAGCCCTGAGGCCAAAACACACTATATCTTCGACGGGTGATTTCTCAGACTCCTTTGCACTAGAGACGTCTCATCATATCCAAGGCCTCCATGTTGGGGCCCTATACAAAATCCTCTTGTGGTTTTATTCATCCCCATTTGGTTATCTCATTGTCCTATTATTTTAAACGCGCGAAATATTGTAGTCCTGAGTCGGGCCAGACGGCTATCGACGCTATAGTTTGCAAACGTAAGCTGTGGGACCAAACCAACCACGCCAACATGTAGATGTGGCCAAGTGAATTCTAGTGGAGGATTTTTTTGGTTCCCTATGCTATTGATGCTTTGGGCTACCTGTCAGGCATGGTCCCTTAAGAGCCCCGAGGCCAAAACACACTATATCTTCGACGGTGATTTCTGACTGTGGTACCTAGAGATGTCTCATCGAGATCCGAGACCTCCATGTCAAGGCCCTCTATGAAATCCTCTCGTGGTTTTCTCCATTTCCATTTGGTTCTCTCGATGTCCTACTGTTTGCAAACACGTGAAATAGTGCGGTTTGAGTCGCAGTGAATGGTCAGGATGCTATAGTTTGCAAATGGAAGCTCGTGGGACCGAACCAACTACGCCAACAAGTCGTGGTGGCTAGGTGAATGCTAGTGGAGGATTTTTTTTATTCCCTACGCTACCCATGCTTTCAAGCTACTCGTCCGGCTGTAGTCCCTTAAGAGCCCTGAGGCTAAAACATGTTAAATCTTCGACGAGTGATTTCTCAGACTGTGGCACCTAGAGACGTATCGTTAGATCTGATACCTCCATGTCGGGGCCCTCTAAAAAATCCTCTCACGGTTTTCTCCATCTCCATTTGGTTCTCTCACTTTCATACTGTTTGTAAATGCGTGAAATATCAATATGAAGTCAGGTAAGGTTGTCCATTGCCAATCACCTGAATAATATAGGTGGTGAAATGAGAATTTTAATAAGATATTTTTACAATATAGGTGGTGAAATGAGAATTTATGTTTGTTGTTCCTTTCTAATATTTAATTTCTCTTAGCTTCACTTGGCTTCGAGAATAATAAATTCTCTACTAATAAGTGCCAACCACGTGAAGGTGGAAGCTTTTTTGGCACCACTAACCTACATAAACATGTTAGTAAGTAATTAAATAGAATTTTAAATCATACAAAATTTAAACAAAATCATTTAAGTAAATATTCAAATTAAATTCATGAAGAACATACCTTTGTAAATTCAATCCAATGAACCGCAAGGATCAACTCTATTCTTGATAAAGAGTAAGAATTGATTCATGATTTGATTCACAAACCTTCCACAAATTCTTGTTTGATGGCCGACCTCAATATTTGATCAATTTAATATTTTTGCAAGGACCAAATGTGAATAGTGAAGTATCTTCCGATGTACTTCATAGTCTTCAAACAACCAAATGTTTGATTTTTGATAGGATATCGTCGAAGCCAAGTTCCAGTGACTACCATTGATCTAGTGGGATACTCAAGGTCTTCACCATTAATGACTGTGGAAGTCAATTTTTTCCCCTCTACACAACGAGACAAGAAGTAGTTTGTTCCCTCTTCGTTAAATTCTATCGCAATAACTGCAAAAACGTGCCCTATGTATCACAAAGTAAAATTGTTCAATCAATTTATAAATACATTAAGAGTTGACCATTTAATAATTTATAAATCTAAAACATGGCATGTATATATATGTGTGTACCTTGTTGCACTAAATCAGAGACTTGGTCAAAGTCAGGTGATGTTGTCATTTGATCTGAAGACCCTGCAAGTTGTAATGCTCGTGGAACTTGATGTGTGTCAAGTGGAATTAGAGGTCTACAAGTCCATTCATCCACCCACTGTTGTGACTCACATTCATTCCATGCAAAATCAATGCATGATATACAAAAACATGTCATGCACCTAGTATAAATAGTCCAAGCATTTGCATCTGAACTACGGAATGAGTGCATATCACTTGATCCTACAACTGTCATACAATCTTCAAAGTTTGTCAAATGTTGTTCCTCTATCAACCAAAAATATCTACGAACCATTGATCTCTCTTGAGATTCATGGCCCATATTCTTGACACACCAATCAATAATGTTTTTTACATCTATAAATTTAGCACCATCCTTGAACTTTAACTCTTCTCTTGCAAGTGCTCTTTTCACACATGCTCCTGCACCATCATGCTCTCTTTTCCATGCCCTGCCTCAGTAAAACTACTATATATGTTGTACATTTGTTTCTTTGTACATCCTGCTTAGCTAATAAAACATCCATGCATTCTTGAATTGTGATTGTAGTTGTCCGACTAAATGTAATGTTGATCGAAACTAATGTTCCTCTCATTCAAGTTCGCATAAAACAAGAAAACACCCTTGTACATATTCTATAGAATGTGTCCGATCATCACTGATGTAGAAATGATACTCTCTTAATATTTTTGATCTTTCTTAGTGCTTTTAGAGAGTGCATGAATGTTATATGCACGAAAATAGAAACTTCAGATGAGTTATAATATTGAGACCGAACCTCCATTTGTGGCTGCAATGTGTAATTCTCTGTGAAGTCAACTATTGAAACAATAATACCAAGTGGGAATGTGTCCTTTCTTAACTTGAATTGTTCATCCAACCATCGAGCTCTATGTGTGTGCCTTGCATACTCATAAAAATTTCCTCTCTGAATTTGACCATATATTATGATACAGGTAATTGTTTTCTAACAAGCTCACACCTCTTAGATTCTTTTCCATCTTTTAATTGATATGCCACCGATTTATATTTGGTGAAATCAACCAATTCTTTTCCTATTGAATATGTACTCTCCTCATGGATACAACTTTTCAGATTTGGCAAGCCACCGCATACATTGCACATTCCATCCAAACATGCTTTGTTATAAAAAAATTGTCTTGTTGATTTTTCACAAAATATTGTCAGAATAAATTCCCTTGAAGATTTTTGTGGGACATTTATTCCACACTCTTGCAACATGATGTCAGTATGCAAAACATGATGTATTTGACAAAAACATCATAATGCATTAAAAATTCAACATGATGCCTGCAACAACAAGTGGTACGTGAGTGATTGATTTTCACATAAAAGGGTTTGCTCATTTCAAAGAATCTTTGGCTAATGTTAATTTGTGGATTTTCATTCTTAAACTTAGAGAACAATTTTGTTTGAGTCATATCTAAGAAATGTTTTGCACATGATTCACGATTACAAGAACCTATTCTTCTTTTTACTGTATCTCTTCTATTCGGTGACACCCTTGTGTTCTCATTCCAAAATTTTACAATTAATTATTTTAGAATATCAGATGTATTCTTGTATTTTCGTGGAAGTCTGCTAGAGAAAGCCCAATAGTCAATGTTATTGACTAACTTAAGAAATTTACGTCTCTCTATTGCTTTCATTAGTATTTTTCTATTTAGCTTCAAAAACTCGCTTGTTTTTCTAATCAAGCGTTTATTAACTGTTTTATCACTTACTATACAATTAGTAAGTGCACGCCATGTAGCATTACTATCTTTGGTGCGTCTTTTGACACCTACAATTTGGTATGCTTTATGTATGTTTTCAACAATTAACACATTTTGATCAACAACATTAGATGTTCTTAACCCCAAGGTCTTCATTATAGGTCTCATCTTAATTAATTTCATCAATGAAACAAATAATTGACATCTTTGTGTGTCATTTAAATTCTCAAAGTAATTATCCCAAATTCCACTAGCTTTTCTTCTCGCATTTCTTTCAGACATTTTGTTAGGCATTGGTTTTATAATGTTTTCATCAATTTCAATTAAGTGAATTGGTTTTCTTCACAAAATGGAAGGAGGTGTTCTTAGAGGTGAAGATTCGTTTACAAGGTTACTTTCTTCATTCAGTGTTTTCATACAAATTTTGGGGTTAACATTTGGATTCTCAAGTAAGGGTTCAACAATTGGATTCATATCAATTTCTTCATCCATACCAACATTATCATTCAATTCAATATCATTATTCATTGCAAAATCATTATTCTCTACATTTTCATTATGTATTTCATCCCCATTTTCTAATACATTAGCTACATTTGATATAGTGGATGTACCTTTCCTGCTTGAAGTTTTTGCATTCTCTTCAATTTCTTTATTCTCTTCTCTTCAATTTCTCCAGTGTCTTGTTCTTGACTTTCCTCTTGTCCTTAGCTTGATGTTTATCACCCATGATTAAAAAATCAACTAGTGGGGTAGGGGAAAAATGAACTACTAAAAATTGTGTAAGAATGTAGAGAAAATTGCAGACAAAACAGAATGTTTGCGAATTCCGTGAAAGAGATGAAAGGGACGTTGGGCCACAATATATAAACAAAAAAAAACGCGTTATAACATGTGTGTGCATTGTATTTTGCACGTTTTCTCTTTTCAAGCCATGCCTCAAGGCTTGGGATCGGTTTGATCCCCAAGCCTGAGGCATGGACTTGTACAAACACAAAAAACAACGTGTTTTTGCAAGAAAATGTAAAAATGCCACTTCCTCTATGATAAATCAAAATAAAACAATCGATCCATTTTTAAAAATTATACCATGATGTAGAGTAGAGTTTCTTCTTTCTAAAAATATAATTTTTCAAAATTTTTGACTAATATAAGGTTTCCATATTATTTATTTTCTAACTATGCCTTTTTATAGCTATTTTTGAAGTGTAAATATGTCTATCTTTTTTTTGGGTGATCAAAATTTTAAAAAAATTATACTAGCCCAAACTAGGCATAATTCTATACATATTAAAAAAACTAATTTTCGATATTTTTTGAGGTAGTTAGGGGGCACGGTCGGAGCTCCATTATTTTTCAAAACATAAAATTTTTGTACTAGAAAAATCATAAATAAAAAAATATTCGCTAAAAAATCTTTAAAAAAATGGAGCCCAAACTAGATGCTCCTAGCTATCTTTCTACCAAAGGGTTTTCAAAAATACTAAATGGTGCTCAAAAATGGTGGGGGCACGAAAGTCACTCTATTATGTTTTTAACAAAAAAATGAGCATCTGTTGGTATTTTAGTTGTTTGACCCACTTAAACTTATTCTGTTTTCAATAAAATTTAGTAGCTTAGAAACTAGACTCAAAATGCTACAATTCATATTTCTACAACATCTTCCAATTTTGAGTGTAACTATTTCAAAAACTCTGTACAAGTTGAAGTTTTTTTTTCAGAAAAATACGTCCACTTAAGACCCCCTTTTGGCCCCCAACTTGGTGCACTTACCCTTAACTCTATCAAATTTTAGTTTACAGTTTGTGATTTACCTAAGAAACTCCATACAAATGTACACATCTTGGGTTAAAAACAAAAAAAAGACATACTTTGACTTGAATCTTGAGGAAGATGCAATGGTGGACTTTACTAATCTTACATACTGAGGGAGACGATCAATGTATTGGTGGCATCATGGGTTGATTTTAGGGTGACACAGCATACATCACATCAAAGTAGATTTCACAAAGAGGCTAGTGAGCAAATGGTGGATGGGATAGAATGAATACAACCCTTTCCCCCTAGTTTGTGGGATTGAATGTAAATGATGCCCAAATGAGTTCTTTTCCTTAGTAGATAGCAGCTCTTGATAGTAGATTTCGCAGCCTATAAGATAGTGAGTATGTTATGTTTATATAGAGATCTCTTGTTGATTTCCTAATGAACCGACATGTTTAATACCTAGGGGAATGAGAGGAAAATGGCATTTGAGCCTTGAATAAGTAAATTTACATGAGGCTATTAGGAGAATTGTGACTTGGAGTTATCCACCCTAAGTTGAGGTTTCCACCCTCGAGTCAAGCCTAAGGGTTTCCTCTAGAACTAATGGTTCGCACCCTGACAGAAGGTACCTCCACCTTTAAGCAAATATACACGGGAGACCATTTGGATCTAGAGAGGACAAAGAGGAATTGAGGTGAAAGAAACTATGTTTCAATTGCCACACACCTTGGGTAGGATGATAGGATAGGTCAGAGGAGGGAATTTTTCATAGAGATCCATTTATGGATAACATGATTTGGTGACGAGGAATAATCACATGGAGTAAGTGTGATGATTTTGATGACGGCATTAGATAGTAAATTGTGAGAACTTGCACTTATATAAGACATCCATTTTGAAGAGAATATCACCACACCTTCATGTAGAGGATAGTGTCGAGGACTACAAGGAAAATTGGAGGATCACGGGAGTTTTATAGAAGATAAAGAGAGCAAGGGAGGTAACCCACAGGACTTTTTGATGACTCAAGGAGAAGACAGAGGCATGAGGTTACTCAAAGGATAGGAGTTTGAGGGCTTCCTGTCTACTCCCCCATGGAGATTTTGAGGCACCGAAAATTCTCCCAGTAGGGGAGCCTGATGCATGATGGGAACTATACATCGAGAGCAACCAAAACCAGAAAAATCTGATAAAGAGCTGTTTCATTCACGTAAAGAGAATACCTGTAACCGATGTTGTTATATTGTTGGTATTCGAGAGACCAACATAATGCTTGCTTGAGTACAACTGGTCCTGAATTCCTTGGTGAGTTTTAAACTAACTTCCAAAATGATGGAGCAAGTTTAAGTTCAAGGAGGAATGTGATCTTGGAAATCTCTTCCCATTCTCCAATGCATGGGAGGCATGGGGAGCAAGCTATTTAAGAGGATCGAGAGGATTCATCATCACATTCATGGGAGAAGTGAGTGGAAGACTTTGGGCAAAGAAATTGTTTAGAAGTTTACGAAGGTGAAAGAATGGAAAACAAAAGTGGAAGTCATTGTGGATATACTTTTTATTCTATAATTGATAAATAGTATATAAGTGGGAAGACATACCTCTAGGCATACCTCTCAAATGGGGGGATTTGAGCATGTGATTGAGCTCGAGGATGCTAGACTAGTGGTTACTTTAAGAACTTAGATCACATTCCAAATGGTTTAAGGATGAGATCGAGAAGACTATACATGAGCTCATTGATATGGGGCATATTAGACCGAGTTCCAGGTTTATAGATCATGCTTATTCAAGTGGTAGAAGAAGGATGGGACCATGAAAATGGATATAGATGTATTGGTTGAATACCATGAAAATGTAAATGTATATTGAAGTTATGCTGGATGTTTTGAAAAGAAGACAATAAAGAACATTTTTATTATCCTAACACATATTGAGGAGGAGGTTCAAAATACTCCAAGGCGTGAGTTTTACTTGGTGCACCTTTCATTTCAAGGAAAATATCTTTTGCATCGATGTGGATATAATCAAATCAGAAGTATGAAGCATGTATATGCTTGGTAAGACAACTTTAAATGTCAGCCTTGTCACTTTGAGTTCTTGGTGATTGCATTTTGGAGAATCTAATGCTACCTAAATTACTTGCATGAATCATGTGTTGGAACCGCCACGTGCGAAAGTTTGTATTTTTTTCTTTGATGATATTTTAGTCCTACAATCAGACTTGGGAGGACCATATCTAATGCACCTTGGTGAGATATGGGGATATTAGAAGCTAATTCATTATATGCAAAAGCTTCTAAGTGTGAGTTTGGCATGACCAAAATTCTATACTTGGGATATGTGATTGGTGAAGGGGTACAGTGAAGGTGGATAGAGAGAAGATATGGGCATAGACATACTGGATTGGCCGCCACCTAGGTCAGTATATTGACATGGTATTTGAGAGGATTTGTGGGGTACATGAAAAAATGTGAGATGTGATTGTATAAATTGGAGGTTTGTGAATAATTTCTCTTGCATTAACCCTTCTGGAGCATGACCGATTTTGAACAAGAAGGGGCTTTTTCTTGGTTATAATTAAATAATTTATATTCAACATTATTTTGATCACCTAAAAGGTGATGTGTTTTGTTAATTCTTTAATTACCATTAATTTAAACAGAGTACACCCATTCATTCTAGATTTTTGATGACCCTTGGGGAGAGGGTGTTGGGGCATATTTGGATTAGGATAGGCATCCCAACCTATGAAAGTAGGGAAACCCGTGGAGAGAGGGTATTCAATTTACGATAAGGAGATGTTGGCCATTATGCATGCTTTGGCCAAATTAATGTTTCCTTGTGGGCAACAAATTCATGGTTCATACTGATCAAAACAATTTGAGGTTCTTCTTAGGATAAATGAGCTCAACGATCACCATCAAAGATGGGTGAACAAGGTTACAAACATATGATTTTCAAATATAATACACTAAAGGTAATAATAATATTGTTGTTGATGCTTTATCTAGGAGGCCTTACCTCACTTCTATGTTTTTAGTTCTATGTCTTTGGTTGGATTAATACGAAAAGGAAATGTACTTGTATAAGTATATCCAAAAATCATTTTATGTGAGATCAAATTGGTATTTACCAGATGATCATAGTTGAAGGTACCTTGAGTGTTATCTTGTTTGGATCACTCACTTATAATTTTTAAAAAGCTAAGAGATGGGTTACGATAACAAGAAACCTCTCAAATGAAGGATATTAAACTTGAAGGCTTCATGAGAACCTTTTATGCTTGTACTCACAAAATTTAATAAAACAACATATGGTATATATGATCGAAATAGCCCTCGAGAGAGGTCTTTTAAGAAAAAGATCCTTAAATTCCTAGCGTTTGCGTGATGTGGGATGTCACATCACCCATAGAAGCGAAGGTGATAGAGAAATTGAAACCCATAGAATAATTCGGTTTTTTCGTGGTCCCAGACCCTCTCCGTAGTTCGTCAGTTGACAATTGAGTTAAGAATTCCATGGTTTTGGCTCACGAGCTTTGGCACCACATTAAGATACATAGAGTCTTCCATGTTTCATGCCTTAGAAGGCACTGAGGACAATCATATTTACCATTAAAGTTTTTAAAATCACCTTAGATGCTAGGAGGGGGTTGGTGTAGGCCTCGAATCCATTATTGAAGAGAGAATGGGGGCTTAGGAGCTCCGAGATAATGATCACCGAGTATTTGAACCTTAATGGCCGATCTAATTGCCACTTGAGGACCTCCATATGGGATGGAAATACAGAAAATTTGCTCATGGTAATTTGATTTCTTGAGGACAAAAAATTTTGGAAGGGAGGTTTCTAAGTCCACTTTGGCTAAATGCCATATAAAAGTGGGCTTATCCGATTAGAAGCCTATCACATACCCTAGGGGCTATCTGGACATTAGGAGCTATTGGGTATGAAGATCTATCCATTTTGTTATAATTCTTCATTGACATATGTGGGTAAGTGCACCAAGTTGGGGGACAATTAAGTGGACATCAAATCCTGAATTTTACATTTAAAAACAACAAAACATCAAATTTAGTCTTCCGCGGACTTGAACCATGCCAAAAAGTAAAAATATGTCATAAAAATGGTACCATCGCGTAGGGGAGATTGTTAGCTTTGTATAAATATTGATTTTAAAGTGAATAGAATAGGATAAATATCATTTTATAATTTTTTACTAATAGTAGGTCTTTAAGACACTTTTTCGTGAATGTTTATGTCTACGTTTAAGATTGCAAATTTTGTTTCACTTGTCAGAATGTGATAAAAATTATACCATCCCAACCGTGGTAAAATTATATACATGTTCAAAAAAAAAAATTATTTGATTTCAATATTTTTTGATGAAGTTATGGCGGGCAAACGGAAAGTGCTACTTTTCTTTATGTTTTCATACCACTTTCACGGAAAAAATCATAAAAAATAAAATATTGCTCAAAAAATACAAAATAAAATTCATCCCAAGATAGATAGTGGCATATAACTTCTCACCAAAGGAAAAATATATATCAATTTTTGGTCATCCAAATCGCGGGCAAACGGACTATAATCTTATAGGTGTTTTTAAAAAAAATACCAAGTCATTGAATTTTGAGTGTTTAATATAGCTAATCTTGTCCATTTTTAAAAAAATTAGTATTTTAGAAACTAGATTCCAGATTCTACAATTCATATTAATATAAGTTTTTCTAATTTTGAGTGTATGTATTGCTAATAATCCCTACAAGTTGATATTATGTTGTTATTTGCAATATGACGTCCACTTATGACCCCTTTTTTGTCCCCCAACTTGCTGCACTTACCCTATGCAAAAAGGTGTGTTGGAAGGACTAGATGTTATGTTTTGTTGTTAGGAAGGGGCCACATGGTACTAATATTCTAATTTTGTGTTTGGGGGTCACTTTTGGACCATGGCGACTTAAAAGGGAAAAGTAACTTAAGTTACTTTTATTTTATTGGCCCTTCCAAGGGAAAAATGCGACTAGGGTTTATTGGGGCTCTTTTTTTAGAGAAGTTATATAAGGAGCCGGGGAGAAGAAAAAAAAGGGACTTTTACATACATAATTATTTTCCTTCACGTGCAACTGTTGTTTGCAAATCTACAACTTGTGGAGTGAAATCCCACAGGAACCCTAGCTTCGGTGGTGAGAGATCCATCCCTAGCTAGTAGGGCATTCTTCGGTAGTGAGAGATCTACCCTAGCTTGTCATTTTGGAGTTGTTTTTCAAGACTGCTTTTCTGAGTAAATATTTTAGAAGTTTCGAGAGGAAGGTTTTGGGGCATTTGGGGAAGATAATCGAGAGGTTTTTCGATCATATTTACGGCAGCTTTTAAGTGTGGCTTAGCATCACTTTGAAGGCATCTTCATCAATTTCCAACCCTTTTCCAAGCTAGGTGACTTGTTTGGAATATTACAGCCTTTATTTGGAGGGTTTCCAGTTGGCCATTTTCAAATCTGAAGGTTGAAATATCATCTCCTATATTTGTAAATTTTATTTCCAAAGTCTCATAATTTTTGCACTTCTATTTGGAGAGTTACGAATTTTGAAAGTTTTTCACTTAATGTCTAGGCATGTTGTAATTTATTTGGCAAAGCATTTTATCATCTAAAAAATTCCAAAAATAGTTATCTTATGTTCTTTATAATATTAAAAACTCTCTTTAAATTTTCAAGTAATTCGGGTGGATATTTTGGAGATATTAATTTTCTTTATTTCGCTTCCCTAATTGTAAAAATCAGCAAAAATCGAGTATTTTATTTGGCTGCAAATTTTCAATTTTTGTGTATTTTTAAGTGGTATCCCACAAGGGATATTTCACTTACATTTCTCTTAGTTAAAGTAGGAGTAATTTAGGTTTGCTTTTTGAAAGCAAGTGTTTTACAAACTTTTATGTCTCCATTTGGATCATGTATGATTTCTCTTTTGTACATAGTTTTTGTGAGCCTCTTTGCAAGTGTGCATAGTCCTCGGTCATTCACCACCACCGTGGGCAATAAATAAATAAAAATTGGGGTAGTTTCTAGCATAGTAAGTTTTTATTCGAGCTTCAAAGATTAGTTTCAAGCCGGTGCCAATTTCAATGCCTCATGCACATCCATGGTTAGTTTTAAAAGTTTAGGATCATTTTTCAATATGTATGCTTAACTCCACGCCCAACGGATATGCGCATTATTGGGTTGTTGGTTAGATCATCTAGCAGTGCAGATGTTTTCGAACATCACCAAACTAATGTCCAAAATAACACCCATGTTGGAAAACTCCATTTGAGTTGTTGACTCACATGGCTTAAAAAAGGAGATCCACAAAATTAAGGAACTTAGTGTTCCGCAAAAATCGTAAAGCATAGTGCATCACGGGTTTTGTAATGTCCGCGCAACAAAGGAAAAGGACCACGAAATTATATACCACACGGGACAAAGCAAAGGGGTTGTGCAACACTCGTGAAGCATGAGAAAAGGGGTTGATCGTGGAAGGAATATGAAAAGTTTGTGGTAGGCAAGTCGCACATGGTTGAAAGACCGCAGTTGTAAGTGACAAAAAAGGCGTGAACTAAAGAAAATCCACGAACAAAGAAAATCCATGTATCAAAGGAAACCCATGGAATAAAGGAGTGGTTGTCCATGTAACAAGGAAAATTGAAGCCGTGTAGCAAAGAGTTATGCAAAAGAGTCGAACAATAAGAAGGTGGTAGAGGGTAAAGTAAAAGAAGAATCTTTGAGTAGAAGACCCGCATATAGATAAGAAGAGGTCGTGAAAAGTAAAAGTATGGTCATGATCGGGAAGAAGAAAGGGAGCAAGTCCGCAAATCATTTAGAAGCTTATAAAAGATGCAAAAGACCATGTAATCAAAGTAAGGCCACATATCACAAGTAGAAACATTAGATGACGTAGAAGATATAAGGAAGATAGCAGATCATCTAAAACTCGTGGGGAGTATGATGAAGCCACACCTAATTTAGTTCAAAAATGTAAAGTAGTCCCAAAAACATCATCAAATTTTGGACATCAAAGTCCACATTCTCGCATAACTGATAGAGTACCTTTCATGAACCTTTGTGGCGATGGTTGTCTACATGCATTGAATCGTGATTGGTCCTTGGTGTGTGCGATAGGTGGTTAGCTCTCTTCATTATGGCGCCTCTTCTCTCATTATCTCCTCTTCTTTCTCTATAAGAGGAAAATCGATATCATTTGTGATATTAGACCCCTCACCGACGGTAAAGTCACCATGTCAAAATGGTGGTCGATCTTTCACGAGTTACAAACCTCTAATTTGGTCACATGTAGTGTGCTTGGTGCCTTCCTTCGAAATATAATGGATTGTCTATGTCATTTATCAATAAAATCTTATTATTGTGGCTCGTATATGCCCTTTACTTGCGTTTATCATGTCTCTGACCTCTCTATTGATTTTTGGTATGTCGTGGGTTATATAATTTACATGTGTTTTCATTTCTCTGTGTTTAAGATGTGTGGAATGGAATGATTTGCACAATATTATCCGTGACATGTATTTTTCCCTCATCTTGTGTTTTTCCTTTTTGTTCTTCCCCACACGAAGAGAGATTTCCTTTTGATTCTGGCACTATCGTCACCCCTTAGCTCAGCTTTTATTTCATACATTCCTTCTTCCCCTTTCCCTTCAAATCAAGAGATTAGTTTAGGAGTGGTGTTAGCATTAGGCTATATAGGTAGAGGAAGCCAACCTTCTCCTAAGGTCTATCCCAAGGAGCAAGGTCCCACACCTTGAGAACATTCCCATGTTTTACTAAAGTGTTGAGCTTGGTCTCAACAAAGGGTGCAACTTTGGCGACACCAAAGCCTTCCACACGATTCTCATCTAAACATATTTTGAAGTTGAACATGTCAAGAACAATATATCCACGGGTGTATATAACAAATAAAAAATTAAAAAATCAAGGAATTTGGAAAAGATCATTATGTTAAGAGTTGACTATTTGAACTAGTAACTATCCCATTGGAAGATGAAGTCTTGGTACCTAGGCTATTCATAAATGAAAATGTAAATTGGTGGAGCATGCAAAGTGGAGACAACACAATGATGAAGTGATGAAATATTGGACTATCCTCACACACATACAAGCTTATCAGGCAAATGTCCAAGAAACATTGTATGCTTTATTGTTCTTGGAGAACAATAAAGCATACAATTGAGCACATGGGTCCATGAACAATTTGGCAATCCACAGACACCAACCGCCCGAGATTGCGATCTAACTTTAATAATTCGAAATAAATCATGCGCGTGCGAGATCCTCCACATCAAATTACAGCTTCATTTGTTTTTTAGTGGGGACGGCGTGAACATTTATCACGCCCGTCACCTGTGCTGCTGAAATGAAGATGAAACCAGTCAAAACAATCCGCGTTCCTCTCTCAACCAAATTTGGATTCAGCGAAGACAGTGAGTCACTGCATAGTTGGGATTTAGACTGACTACTATTCACTGTCCGGTGAAAACAATCCAACTTCTCCGTCGTTATCTGTGGGAAAGAACAGTCTCTGTAATTTTCCATTTATCAGTTTTCTGTGTAATCAGACCACTGTCACGAGCTGATGATAATCTTTTGACTTTTTCTGCTCTGCATTTATGATTCCAGTCATGATAGCTCTATCTTACGTAGATGGGCCATTCCTGCTTCCCTTTTCTCTTATTGACCATTTCTTCGTGGGATCCACCTGTTCGCTAGATTTATTTTAATGTCTAAGAATTTGGTATAGGATGTATTTTATTACATTTCTTCCATTCTTTCATGTATTGAAGCGAAAATTAGATATTCAATTGAGCTCATTATTATGATGATAAGAGGTGGTAGATTGTAGCGTATGTCTGTGAGTGTGTTCTATTTCCAATTTTTAAATTAATTTTTTTAAAAAGAAAAATCAAACTAAAAATTTTATATGATAAAGGTTTTGACTCCATTTTAAGTAATGAATTTATAATACTTGTGATATGATTAAAATGTTTGAAATTATTTTTGTAATTATTTACCATAATGTTATGGTGGCATTTGCGTAAACGAGGGGGCACACTTTGTAGAACTCATGCATAACACCTTCTCCTATCTTGTCCAATCAACTAATTGAATAGGCAAGGACTTCTCTTATCTAATTCCTGTAGTTGAGGGTTTTGGTTACAAGTGTTTGATAGATGATTTGTTTTTTTTTGGCATACATGTTTTAGTTCATGACTACTTTGTCTACCTCAATTACATATTAGTGAT
Organism: Taxus wallichiana var. yunnanensis; assembly: GCA_018340775.1. Lineage (NCBI taxonomy): Eukaryota > Viridiplantae > Streptophyta > Pinopsida > Cupressales > Taxaceae > Taxus > Taxus wallichiana. Next base: position 1,027,023,232 of record CM031239.1, read on the forward strand.
ATTGGCATATAGTGGTTAACAATAAGATTGTGATAGTAACATCTTAACATAATATTGCTCTGATTTGTTATTTTTATGGAGGGATTAAATCTTGAATTATCTATGTGTCTTCAAATTGTCACTTAAAGTGATTACAATATATATTTATAATATTTTTATTCATATTTAAGAAGTTTTTAAATGATGATTGAAATATAAGAGTTGTGTGTGTGCGCACGTGTGTGCGGCGTGCGTGCATGATGGTAACATCTTAACATAACATATTCTCATCTTTTACTTTTATTCAAGTATTAAATCTTGAATTATTTGTGAGTCTTCATATTGTCACTTGAGTGATTACAATATATATTTATAATAACTTGTTAATTTTTATACCCGCATTTGTTTAATTAACTTCAAAGAAGAATAAAACTATCATATAAATTGCAATTCTAATAAGTAATTGATTATGTTTTTCATGTTTAAGAAGTTTACAAATAATAGTTGAAAGTATATAAGTTTTTATTTTCGTATTTATTATTATAAAAAGTCAAAAGAAATAGTCACTTTAAAATCCTAAGTGGAGAGAATTATAATATTCACGTGAAGACACAAGATGAAAGACATTTGGGTAACTACTATATTTTACATGAAATTTAAAAACTTATCGAATATTTTATTTAAAAAATTAGTATAAAATAAATCAAATTTATTATGAAAAGTGTCATAATTAATGAAATAAGTGAAGTCTTGTCATTACTTCAGAGTGGAAACATTGAAAAAGAAGCAAGGTAGATGGAAAACCCATAAATTTTAAATTCAATGAATACTTAACTTGTTGAGTTTGACAACCGAACCCTTAATTAGTTCATGTTTTCCATGATGGTGGAAAACGTGGGACTCAAGGCTATCTATCCGATGGCACAGGCGATCCCATTCCCAATGCAAATTCTTCCAGTGTAAAGAATTTGATGCAACCATTATTGTGAAAGATGGAGTTTCAGTTCTATGCGAAAACCATAGTAATTCTCCCAATCTCAAACTCGTTTCAATTTTGAAATTGCATTGAAATAACAACTATCAAAGTTGTTCTTAATTTTCTTTTTCTTGAAGAGGGGCAGTGCACATTATATAGCTGAGATTATGTTAGAATTTTAGATTGGAGTTACAAAAAGATACAAATTTATTGAATGGGTTGTGGCCCAATGATACAGATGATTGTGTAAAAGGTGTTAATTGTTTATCAGGATTCCACTCCCAGAAAATACATGTATAAAAAAGATGAAGTCAAAATCATAACACAGCAGATGTCAGTGAAATGCATACCCCTCAAACCTGACATCTAAACAAAGAGACTGGATTAATTCCAAACCTTTAACAAAAAAAGTAAGTACAAATTTGACAGACAACACAGGGCGGATAATGGGCGCCTTAGTCCCTTTCAAATGGGATACCACCGAATCCCATACGACCGGCTGCGTAGAGCTCCTGCCAGACGTTGTGGGTATCCAGCTTGGCACTGAGCGATCCATCGGCTAGAACGCCGCTCGTGCGCGGAGACTGTGTGACAGACCAGGGAAGCGAATAATACCTGCGTTTTCCCCCTTTTCATCATCGCCATTCGTCTTATTATAATGCTGCAACTTTCTGTTACTCGACCGCCCTTTTTCTTAACAAAGCAGAAAGCCCTCCTCGCTAATACACAGGGGACTACCACAATCGCTACAATGAAGAGATGCAGAAACGCGCAGGGGCAGCAGCAAACGGCGGCGCAGTCTCCGGCTAAGCTCGCCGCGCAGCTGCGTAACCGGCATCCCTTGCCGATATTTTCCCCACACTTTTCACCAGATCGGCTCGAGTTTCGCCTGGTTCTGATCGATCTTCTTCTTTTTGCCATTTTACCTTCCGCCCTCTGCAAACCCTCATAAATCAAATCATAATGAGAAGAAGAAACCGAAGTGGATGGCTCGATTTGAACGCCCATGCCTGCCCCGAGCTTTTACACAATCTTCACAGTCCTTTTAAAAGGGATACAAATACTCCAGGCGCCCTGCTTCGTGCGCTTGAAGACAGAGGTCCAGAGTTCGATCCCCAGCGACGAAATGTGCCGTTTTGTATGCTTCCGTTTCAGATGAACGGCTTCAGCAAAATTAATCTAGTTTGTAATTTGATGCCACTTTGTCGACTAGGATTTTTAATTCGTTGCTTTGTCAGTTTTGTTACAAAGGTGTTATGGAAACCCCAAGTCCCTGTCCGACACGTCAATGGATCGTATTTCATATTTCGGTTAATATTCTATCGTTAAATAGTTATTATCATCCTCGTTGTCAAAAACCAGGCCATCGATTTTTAAAGACGAAAAATACTTTTCTCCCGTACATTTGCTTAAAAATATTGAAATATATTTCATTTTAATGTAAATGTTGTTTCCCTCCTTCACGAGTCAATGTTATGAAGGGTAGTGTAATGTCGGTTTTTTAATATTTATAAGTTATATATGACATCATCAATCTAATATTATATGGATAAAGTAATATAAGATGAATGGTGTTGTACTAACTTTTATATTAATATTGGGTCCTATTTTTCTTCCACTATAAGTTATAACACTTCCCAAACAATCTACTTTACCCATATGTGGCCATCATTGTGTCTCTATTTACGGAGCATCTCAAGTTTTGATATTTCATCTAGTTGGTTGAGGGGTACCTTACAGACTAAGTTAATATACTCCCAAAAGATGTGTTGACACAACTTCATTACCTTTTATGTTCATGACTATTTTTCATTTGGTCAGTGTAAATTTTGAGGTTAGCTTTTGGTATGTTTATATTCTATTTGGTTATGCGTTAATAAGGTTTTAGTTTGTAGTTTGAAGTTAAGCAGTTTGCAAAATGTACTTGTACATTATAAGTAGATTTGAAGCATTTATTTCTCTATCCAATAAATATTAATTTGACAACCACTTATATCTATCAATCATTTTTTTAGTGTAAGTAAATTTTTAATATTACCTTTTAAAATAATCAAAAATACAAATATTGCCCATAAAAATATAAAAGAATAGTTTTTATTTATTTCAATTATTTATATATATATATATATATATATATATATATATATATATATATATATAACACACACACACAATAGTGTGTGGGGAGTCGTATATATTAAATTATACACCACAATTTTCCGCAAGAACGTTTAATCATCTATACGCCACAATTAAGTTTATTATATTACACTTAAGAGTTATCAATTGCTTGGAAGACCTTCCCTAAATATAATTATTTGCTTTTATGGGTAGTCCCAACGACTATGATTTGTTCTCGCAACTCATCCTTGAGGTTTATCTAGGAGCCAAAGTGAGGATTCCCATTCGTTTTGATAGCCAATCCTCAATATTATCATTTGTTCCCTCACCTATTCCTAATTATCATTTGTTTCCTCAACCCATTTACGATTATTTATCCCTAATTGTCATTTATTTCACGTGCTATCCTTGATTTTTGGCATTTTCCACAATACCCCATCTCTACGGATTATCATTTATCTTCCTCCAAATCTCATCCATTAAACTATGTCTTATTAATTGAATTCGCATGTTATTTCGAACAATTAGACTATTGTTTATAATGATTTGGTACCAAAACCATGAAAGTAATTCTTTTGAGTTGCCATCTTGGGTTTGGATGTTACAAGTCTACTTTTGAAAAAAGCAATGTTTGTATGCATATAGAAAAGTATTCATATCATGGAAAATATATTAGAGAGGAAGTTCGGCGTTTTGGGTTGCATGACCATCTTTTGCCGCAGAATGAACGTGCACACATACTATTTCTATTTATTTCAATATATTTTCTTTTTTATTTGTGACTAGACATAGAATATGATCTCGTGTCCCGCCAAAGAATGTCCGATCAGTATGGTGTTTGTGTGTCAATGATTGGAATATAATATTGTTTTATCCGTCTAATATAAATTTATGATCTACAATCATGTCACAAAAGAATGATTTTTTAATGGTTTTGCAAACAAAAAATTTGAGAGATTATTAAAAACCTTGATTATGAAGAAACAATATTCGCCACTCTCAAAAACTTATATGACAGACTTTTCGAGGACATGTAGGTTAGATTGGTTCCATATCCTAAACAATCAAGAAATTTTGTTGTGTCATGTCTTTTCCATTCATAGATTTAGCATAATAGTAATATTTTTTTTTGTTGGAATTATGAAGTGGAATAAAGTTTGAGGTGTTTTCGATATGGCATTCAAATTTGTTTGATCCATTGAATACATGTAAGGAGTAAGTAATAGTAATAATTTTTTTTGTTGGAGTCGTGAGGTGGAATACATTTGAGGTATTTTAGATATGACATTCAAAACTTTTGATCCATTGAATATGTACGTAAGGAGTAAGTAAAAGTTCATCATCTTAAGTTGAGAATTTGTTACCTAATTTACAAAAACAACACCAAAAATTAAATTTCAAAAAAATTCTAACACACATATTTGTAGACATTTAACAATGTACATACACATTTATTAGTCATTAACTTACATGATTGTAATGCGTACATCCTTATCCATTTTTTTTTGTTCAAATTAGATATTCTTAAACATTGTAATATACAAAGCTGCTGCCATGGTCAATTTATTTTCCAATTAAAATAAATTTCGACTTCGTCTGATTTACAGAAATTTCTTCTCTACAATAATTTTTTTTCCTCCACTTATCAGTTTTATCCCTATCACTACTTTTGAGTTTGTATCAATATACTTGTGTCTATCAGGCACTAGTAACTATTTGACATCTTAAAAAATAATAAATGTGTAGACGCTCTTCAACATAACTTTTTATTCATTGCTGTGTCAGCCAATTTTGTTCTAGAAACCATCGTGAATGCATCATATTTCATATTTTGGCCATTTTGTTTATACTTCATTGAAAACTACTTATAATGTCAAAGACCAGCATAACCCATCGTCGATTTTTTTAAATGACAAACTTTTCTTCTGTTACATTTGCTTTATTACATTGAAATATATTTTAAATTGCATGGTTAAACGAAAATGGACATATTTATGGTGACGTTTTATGTTGTTTCAACAAATTCAACCAAGTTTTGAAAATATATTATTATGATGGCTGTATTTAATTAACTCCTTGAATTGGTCAAGGTTAATTGTATAAATGCCCCTTCCCTTATCCATCGGTTAAGGTCAAGTTTATAAATGTCCTCTCCTCTTCGACCAGTTAAGGTCAAGAACTTAAATGTGATGCGTGGATGACCTAACATAAATCCAATGTTAATCTAAATGTCAAACAACACATCATCTATGTGTTGTATATGTGATATGATTAATGTAATGTATATAATAAATGGATGGATGATATGGTGTTGGATGGATGGTTCTATCAATGAGAGGGCGTTATTTGACTCCCTACCACAATAAAGAGAGTAGATCATCATATCGAATTGATTTAACTAGTAATCATATGCGAAATGTACGATGGAAACTTCAAGGAGATATTTTGAAGGATTCATATTGGAGAGAGATAAACAATGGGAGAGGAAGAGGGGTGAAGAAGAAGGGATTAGAGGGCAGAGAAGTGCGAGGGTGGCAAAAATGGAAAGGAGAAACAATGTGAAACTCAACCGTCAACAACGACACGACATATATGTCAATCCTTTGAAGGAGAGCAGGATGTTGTTTAAAACAATACATCAACAATTTATAGATATATTTGTGAATGTAAGGAGTGGTAGAAATTTTTGCGAAGTGAAAATGTGTTTTGCGGTTTTAGCCCTTGCATTTAGAAACATTAGGATGTGGAGTAGAAGTAGCATCCAAAGTGGCCCTAAGCATCATGAGAAATTCTCCCCATCAACGATTGTGATGACATCGTCATTCAACAATCACCGACAAAAAAGGGACAAGTGTGGGTTGTTGAGGATTTTGATTAGACATGGGAAATTAATCACTTGCATGACCCACACCTTTTCCATAGATGAGATTATTCCTCCCCAAGAAATATCGGTATATGAGCTCAACTTTATAGTAGAGATCTCACTTGGACTAGTTACATGAGCTTCAAGGGTCAAAAATAAAAAATGGGGAATTCGAAAAGGTTGTTGGTTCAAAACCCAACCATGATGTTTACTTCTTGTAGCACTTTGTAGCCCATATTTTTAGTTGCGAGTTCTAGTAAATGCAAGGAAAAATTGATGTACAAAAAGTCATCAATAATTGAGCTTGTACATCGACTAGTGATATGAGCAACAAGTAGAAAATATTTGTCGATCAAGGTTGAAAATTCAAGGTTTTTGATTGGATGACATTTTTTTGAGATACTTGATGAGGACATGAATGGAAAGTTGGAAATGAACATGGGGGAAGTAAATAATTGTGGATTCAACATGATAAAGAAAACAAACAACATAAAATAAATTTAAATGGAAAGTTGAAACCCATATGTTCATTCCTAACACATAACACAAAGATGATGGTTAAGATTTACTGAGATGATATGATGGTCAAGATTTGACGAAAGTGGAAGCAAAGATATTGACTACCATAAAAAAGGGTTCTTGTATTTTATTATTCCGTCATCCAATTTCAATTGGGCAATGTTTAAGGTGTTAGATAAGGCAAATACATGAATGGAATTTTGAAAATAAAATGTTTGGAACGAAATACCTGCATGTTCCACACTACGACTTAGAATGATCCTAGCTAAATACTATATGTTATATGTGTTCCACTTTATCATCTCAATCTCGCTTGCATTACTTACATGTGTTTAATTAGTGCTTGAGATCTGAATTTTCCTTACTTTTGGCATGAATATGAATGTTAAATATGACGAGGGATCACTTTTTATAGGTTGTGCTAGCTTTAATTGTCAGAATACAAGTTTTAATGCACATAAAAAATTCATATTAAATGTTTTGGTGACTTTTTTATGAAAATCCGCCAACGTTTGTTTGTTTATGGGAAAATTTAAGAGTGAAACCTATTTCCCGTAAGGTTTGAACTCTTGATGTGTCCGTTTGCATGATTATTTTACTACAATAATATTTTGAAGGATTTAATCATTTTCGAGTATTTGAACAATGTTATGTGAATATAGAGGTTGTAATATAAAGAGATGAGACGTTTTCTTTGCTTTAGTTGTTAAAATGGAGGTTTAAATGCATAGATAGGTCAAGGATTTTACGTTTTTTACTTATTCGCAAATTCTTGCAAGATTGTGTTTATTTTTGGTTAAATTTATTCGAAAAAATGGAGGATAATGTTCCCATGACTTTTGAAGACCTGTGTTGTCGCATTAATAATGTGACCGATGAGAAGTTGACAAAATAGTGATGCATTTTTGGAGAAAAGATTTATAGGACTAGGTTGTCACGGTACTCGTGTCGTAGTTAGGTGATGGATATGATTATTCAAATTTGGGTATCCCGACTCTATTTTTCACACTTACCGTGGCGAGGCACTAAGTGGTTTGATTTACATCGACTAATGCCTAGTGCAACCTCCTTTTAATTCTTCGAGGGAATACAAATGGAGAATAAAAAACCTTCATATTGTCGCATCTTATATGCACAAAATATTTACGGAAGAGGTGATACATATAAAATTAATTGGTGGAAAGTACAATTGGTACAAATTTGTAGCTTTTTGTCTTTTGTTAAAATTTATAAGATTGACCAATATTTTTTATTGTCAATATATTGTCGATATTATGAATGAAAGGTTTTGTAAATCATGTGTTTTTGTGGGCTGATGTTTTATAGGTTGGAGTGGAAGTATCAAGGATCTACACATGTGTATGCTTTAGTTTCATATGGGTTCCGGTGGCCCCTGCGTGTAAACATTGGATTGGACAAATGAGAGTCAAGATGCATCCGTGAGATTATTTTTGATAGATACGTTACTTCGTGGAATCCCTGGATAGCCATCAGATAAATGTAATACTTGGTCGGTCTAGAGATGAAAATCCTTTCTCAATAAAATCGTCACAAATGCTAGAGTGCGACCAACTTCGTGACTATGAAGAACTTGTCAACCATGTCCAGAGGCACACAAAATGTAGTGAGATGTCTTGTTTGCTAATGAAAGGATCATCTATGGTTTGTTGTTGTAATGTCTCGCGAGATCTTTAGGATGATTTGAGTTGTGTATTGATAAAGTTGGTCGTAATAAATTTGAACCTTCTCGTAATGATGTGAGACTGAACCTTCACAACTCGGACATGTTTTCTATATGGGGTGGTAATGTGGATTGTCATTCGGTCATTTCTAGACATGCTATGTTAAAGTACATATAAAAATATGCTTGAAAGGTAGAAAAAGGTCCGAGAGTTTTCATATTCTAGTGACGAGGATATCGTAAGAGGGGGAAGAGTTTGCATTATGTATCTAAGAGGTATTTGATGGAAACAATTGTATAACATGATTTCGGGGCACAAGAAACATGCCACACACTCTTAAAGTTACCATTGGTTCACTTCATGAATCAAACGTTTATCAATTTGATTGTTGGTCGAAAGGTTTTTTTGTAAGGTCAAGTATCGTATGTCCAAGAGGATAATGGTGGATCATGTTTCATCAATGCATACAAGGATCATCTAGTATCGTTGGAATCCATCTCATTGATTGATGCTACGAGATCATGGTCGTTTAACTCAAAGAGAAAGAAAGAAAATGGAAGTTGAGGCACACACCTACTGCCAGTATGTGTATGGCCGTGATATTTCTCCATTCTTGAAAGAGTTTGAGAGGATCATGAGAAATTTTTTGGAGTGAGTTGTTGGTGTACAAACCTTTTCGTGATGTACAAATGGGACATATGTAGTACGAGGAGGAATTTTTGGTAAATTGGGAGAGAATTAAGAATATGTATCGTGTGGCATATTACAAAAGGATGTAATAGATGAAGAAAGATAGACGATAGCGACATTGATGATGATGAAAGTGAAACTTTTGTAGGCGTGGATGGAATGGATGAGTGGGAATTTCTTTTATGCATTGTTCTACCTAATCAAAGCGAGTTGGAAGATGAGATTTTGATTTGAGTCATGTTTGGGATACACAAGAGGACACGAGACTTGCAAGATGCATATGCATGCTTTATCTAAACAAATAAATCCATACAAAATGCGGTGGATGCTTTGGATAATTCAATTTCAGTGTGTGAATATTTTGTCGATAAAACACTATATTGCTATGAAAACTATTATCTGGACATTCTAGGAAAGGTCATGAGGAATCTCTACTCAAAATGATCATACAAAGTACTAGTGGAATAGGAAGATATTACCTCATCAATTGTATTAATAATGTCTTAGAAAATAGTTTCACGATAGGTAAGAGTCCTATGATTCTTTTGGAACCGACGAGAGCCATTGTTGCTTTCAACATCCGTGGTACAACAATATATGAGTCGCTGAGAATTCTATTATGTGACATGAGACATCCGAATGGGAAAGTGTTGGCCATATTTCAAGAGCAAATGAGACATTATAGATGCGTTCTTGTTAATATCAACATGTGAGAAGTATTCCCTTTGCATGAGAACATCATCTTTGGAGGTAGATGTATAATTCTTGTTGGGGATCTTTCCCAACTCCCCTATAAACGATATACCAATGTATGCAAGAAGAACAGAAAGAATAATGTTATGGAAATCATTTGCATCTGTTTTCATTGTAGAGAAAAATTTTCCATCAAGAAGGGGATAGTGTAGAGTAGGTGAAGTTCTATAACTTGTTGTCTAATTTGAGAAATACAAATCCCACACTTGACAATTGGAAGTTGTGAATGTCGAGAACCGATTCATGCTTCGGTGTAGAGGAAAGGTATTTGTTTTAATCTTCCAATCATATGTTTTCAAGGAATTTCCAAGTGAAATCTCATAACAAGAACATGTTTAATAAATTTAATGCACTGTGACACGAGTTGTCCCAACCAAAGTGTGGAAAAAATGACCCATGGAGTAAATGGTGACAACGGTTGAGAGTGAGGTATTACACTATAGTGGTCAACATGTCACGTTGGTGTGTAATTTATGGGTGGAGGAAGGATTGGTCAAATGATCTCTTGAACATGTGAGGAACATAGTGTATTATCTTAGAACAAATCCTTTAGATGCACTTAATATTTTTGTTGTAGAGTTTTAGCATTACATCGACATCCCATGGTATTTGAGTCATCCCAAGTATGTAACTATGCCTCCATTGTTGAATGGATGTCAAAGAAAAGTACTGTTAATGCAAAATCATAGCACCCCCAAATGAGTTCTAAAATCTACTTTTCTAAGGTAGACTCATTTGGTGTGATTGCATAACATTGAACTTTCCCCAAGGTGTGGGACCTTACAAAATGGAAAAGCTCTCTAGATTAAAGGTTGGTTCCTTATTCCTCTGTTCAGGTGCATGCGTGGGAGCTCACAGAGGATTTATCTCTAAACCTAATCTAAAACTTGCCAAGGAGACATGGATAAGAAAGGGGTACAAGAAATAAACAATAACTAAACTACCAGGTGATGCACCGAAGGAATGATGAACACTTATTTTGCTAATAGACACAAACCAACAAAATGCATACAATAAACAAGCACGAGATAAAGATATGTAATCATGGGAGACAAGATGAAAGCAAAAGAGACAAGAGAGGATCTAAAATCGATCATAGACATGTTTTATTACTCGTAGATTGATATAATCCATTACAAAGTAGCCAAGAGGAAGAAATGTATTACAATTTTAGTGGAAGGCCTGAACCCCACAGATCCTTTTGTTAGAAGGAAGAGGGAGCCTACAAAACAAAGAATGTCCAACCCTTTACAATGAATCCTACCCTTGCATTTATAGATTCAACCTGAAAGAAGAAAAGAGAGAGAAGCGGGAAAAACAGGTTGAAGATCAACCATCGCTGTTAACGCCTTTGATGAAATCTCTCCCCCAAATCCGTCTTTACTGCATGAATCCTTGGTTTGGCACCTTGAAGGAAGAGGAAGCGGTGAAAAAGATCAAATCCGATCTAGTTGTTGAGACAGACGAATCCTCGCATCAAGGCTTGAAGACGTTTCCTCCATTTTTCTTCACCTAAGCTCTTCAAAATTAGAGTTCTAGACCTCCATGACATGGGTGAGGTGAGATCTTTCCAACGGCATCGGATTTGCCATATTTTGAGCCCCTGAGTCAAAAGATACACCCTTGAAGTTTATCTCAACTTGTAGGGATTATTAGCAATACACGCACTCAAAATTAGAAAAAATTATATAAATATGAATCGTAGCATCTAGAATCTAGTTTCTAAACTACTAATTTTTTTAAAAATGGACAAGTTTAGCTATATTAAACACTTAAAATTATATGACTTGGTTTTTTTTTTTGAAAAAACCTATAAGATTGTAGTCTGTTTGCCCGTGATTTGGATGACCAAATCTTGTTTTTTTTTCATTTGGTGAAAAGTTAGATGTAGTTGTCTATCTTGGGATGGATTTTATTTTGTATTTTTTGAGCAATATTTTTTTATGATTTTTTCCATGAAAGTGGTCTGAAAAGATTTAGAAAATGGAGCACTTTCATGTTTTCCCACCATAACTATATAAAAAAATATCGAAATCAATATATATATATTTTAATGTGTATAGAATTTCTCCACGCTTGGGATGGTATAAGTTTTATCACATTTTGATAAGTGAAACAAAAGTTGTAGTCTTAAACGTAGACATGAACATTCACAGGAAAAAATGTCTTAAAGACCTATTGTTAGTAAAAATTATAAAATGATATTTATCTTATTCTATTCACTTTAAAATCAATATTTCTATGAAGCTAATAGTCTCCCCTACGCGATGGCACCATTTTTGTGAAATGTTTTCAGTTTTTCAACATGGTTCAAGTCTGTGGAAGAGAAAATTTGAAGTTTTTTGACCTTTTACACTTCATAATGACCTTCCATAGCTTTGGTTGGGGAAAAACAAAGATTTCCCGAGCCTTAGGGTGGATTTGATGATACAGATAGAACCGTGATCATGGTTTATAAACCGATCATGGGTTTTATAACAAGAACCGTGATCATGCTTTATAAACCATGAGCGTGGTTTGTAAAGTGATGATCATGAGTTCTTAAATCATATTTACACACATCCCAATGTTCTAATTACCATGTGATTTTTACTGTTTGACTTTACCGTATGAATTACTACAAAATTATGTCATTTTTACACATGTTTTTCTTATCACCGGAAGTAAAACATCATGGGAGACAAGAAATGAAGTCAAAAAAGGAAGTCATTAAGTAAAAAACACCAAATGAATTAGAGGCAAACATATTTCAAAATGTTGAGCGAATGTGGAATCTTCGTGAATCAAGAAGAGGTTCATCTTCAACCCCTACTATTGTAAGCAATGAGGAACCAGGTAATGTTTCTACTATCAATGTTGAAGTTGAATTAAATACTCGTGATGAAGATGTTTTTACTGTCAATGTTGAAGAAGAATTAAATACTCGTGATGTAGAAAATGTTGAAATTGAAGGAGACAATGAAAATGTGAATAAGGAAATTCAGGTTGAAACTGTAGACAAGCAAAATTTGACAAAAACACCTCCTAGGATTTTACGTAAGAAACCTAATTATTTTATTGAAATTGATGAAAACATTTTGAAACCAATGTCTGACAAACTTTCGAATGGAAAATCAAGAAGAAAAGCCACTGAAATTTGGGATAATCATTTTGAAATTTTAAATGATTCCCAAAGATGTCAGTTGTTGGTTAGTTTGATGAAATTGATTAAAATGAGACCTACATTAAACACCTTAGGATTGACAACATCTAATATACGTGGTCAAACCTCTACAATTGTTGAAAACCTTCATGATGCATATCACATTGTTGGTGTCAAGAGATGCACTAGGGATAGTAATATTGTGTGTCGTGTACTTGCTACTAGTGTTGTAAGTGAATCAATAAAAAAACAACGTTTGATTACGCAAACAAGTCGAATGTTGCAAGTTAATAAAAAAACTCTAATGAAAGCAATTGAAAGACGTAATATCCTTCAATCACTCAATAACACGATTTTTGGGCATTTTTTGCTAGAGCACCACGTAAGGACAAAGATAATTTTGATGCTATAAGAGAAGTTTGTTATTCAATTTTGGCATGATAACACTAGAGTTTCACCTAATACAAGAGATGTTGTAAAACAGAGAGTTGGTTCTACTAATCGCGAACCACATCCAAAGCATTTCTTAGATATGACTCAAACTCAATTTTTTCGTAAGTTTGAACAAGAGCATCTAGAAATTAAAATTAGTCAACATTTTTTTGAAATGTTGAAACCATTCTATGTGAAAATCAACCACGCTCGCACCACTTTTGTTGTAGGCAACATGTTGAATTTGTGATGCATTATGCTAAATTTTTACGTATTCATTCTAATTTTCATTCTAAAACTATGTTATCAGAATGTGGTGTTCAAGTTCCACCAATATCTTCCAAGGATTTCATTCCTATGATATTTTGTGAAAAAGAAGTTGGACAATTTTTTTATAGTCAGGATTGTTTAGATGGAAGTTGTGGTACATGTGGCGGATTACCTAAATTGGAAAGTTACATCCATGAGAAAATTGAAGGTGCAATAGGACATAATTTAGTTGAGTTTGATAAATATAAATCAGTTGCATACCAGTTGAAAGATGGAAAAGAGTCTAAATGGTGTGAGCTAGTTACAGAACATATGCCTGTTTTTCAATTTATGAGAAAATTTAAGGATGAAATTGTTTATGAGTATGCTAGGCATACACACAGAGCTCGATGGTTGGATGAATAGTTCAAGATATGCAAGGACACATTTCCTATTGGTACTATTGTTTCAATGGTCGATTTTGTAGAGAATTACACATTGCAACCACAAATGGAGGTTCAATCACAATATTACAACTCAAGTACAAGTTTCATTTTTGTGCATATAACATTTATACATTCTGACAGTATAGAGAATGATCAATTTTTTTAAGAGAGTACCACTTTTATATCAGTGATGATCATACTCATTCTACTTGAATTTGTGCAAGGGTGTTTCTAGTTATTTTATGGAAACTTGTCTGATAGGGACATCCACTTCAAACAACATTATATATGGTCAGATAATTACACGTCTTAGTTTAAGAATGCATGAATGTTTTATTGGATGAGCAGGATGCACGTCAAGATGGGTGTGTAACATATTTGGAGTTTCATTGAGGCTGGACATGGAAAAGGAGAGCATGATGGTGTAGGGGCATGTGTGAAAAGAGCTCTTGCAAGAGAAGAGTTGAAGTACAAAGATGGTGCTAAATTGAAAGATGCAAAGAGCATAGTGGAATGGTGTATTGACAACATGGCCCGAGGTTCTCAAGAAAATTCCACAGTTCGTAGATATTTTTGGTTGATAGAGGAACAACAAATTGCTAACTACGAGGATTGTATGACACTCACTGGGTCAGTGATATGCACTCATTTTGTAGCTCAGATGCTACTTGTGGGCCACATGGACAAGAAATTTGACATGTTTTTGTGCATCTTGTATTGAATTTTTCACTGTTGAGTGTGATTCACAAGAATGGGTGGATGGATGGATTTGTAGGCCTCTAACTCGCTTCCTAGTTATCAACCTCCACAAGCATTACGACTTGTTTTTGTAGATGAAGTTGCAACATCCAAGGACTTTGACAAAATTTTGATTTTGGTGTGACAAGGTATTTATGGTTATTTACAATTTTTGTATTGAGTTATGTCCATTGAAATTTTAATATGTACAATTTAAATTTGAGTTGAAACCTTTGTTTTTGTAGGACATGTGTTTGCAGTTATTGTGATAGAAGACAATGAAGAAGGAATAGACTATTTCTTATGTCATTGCATCGAGGAAAGAAAGAAGTTGACTTCTCCTGTTATAGATGGTGAAGATATTGAGTACCCTATAGGGTCAAGTGGTAGTTACTGGAACTTGGCTTGATGGTATCCATAAAAAACTCCTCTGTTTGGGTGTTTGAAGACTTTGAGACACACAAGAAAATACTCTTATATTCGCATCTAGTTCTAGCGACAAATATTCAGTTGTATAGATATCGAGGAAGGCCTAATAACAAGATTCTTTGGAAGGTTTCGAGAGTCAGATCATGAAGCAATCATGTCCGCTATTCAGAGTAGATCCGATCTGATGGTTCATTGGAATGAATTTACAATGCTCATGTCTGGTATATATAATTTCTTTGATATAATTTCTTTGGTATATATAAATTTGTTAGTTAGATAAATTTAAGTTCATATATTTTATTAAATTTGTGTATTTTGTATATATCTAGTATGGTTTTGATTTGAAACTTAAATTTCTTTGACTAACACTTTTATGTGTAGGTTAGTGGTGCCAGAAAAGCTTCCACCTTCACATGGTTGGCACTATTAGTAGAGAATTGTAAATTCTCGAAGCTAAGAGAAGCTTTCATTGTTTTACAAGAAAAGAGAAGTAATTAACAATGATTTATGTACCTGTGGAGGGGGTTCTTGGCTCGGAGGAGGTAGCCCAGAAGCACCTGGAGCTTAGAGAACCAAAATGACACCTCCCCAAGTGTTTACAAGACCATCCCTACATGTGTGCATAGTCGGTTTGGTGCCATGACCCACCGTTTGCAAAATATACCATTTGACAACCTTACACTGGCTCAAACTACACTATTTGTGTGCATTTGCAAACAATAGGGCAGCGAGAGCACCGATTGGAGAAGAAAAAAACTAAGAGATAAGCTATTGTAGAGGGTCCCTATGCTGAGGTGTAGGATGGATGAGACATCTCTAGGTGCCATGGAGTGCGTACGTAGTCACCCGTCGAAGTTGAATGATTTTTGGTCTCAGGCTCTTAAGGGACTACGCCCGAACGAGGTAGCCCGGAAGAAACGACGTTGTCACGCACCAAAATGACACCTCCTCTAGCATTCACCTAGCCACCCAGATGTGTCGGCGTAGTCGGTTTGGTGCCATGACCCACCATTTGCAAAATATACCATTTGACAAACCTTACATTGTCTCAAACTGCACTATTTTCACATTTGCAAACAATAGGGCAGTGAGAGCACCGATTGGAGAAGGAAAAAACTGAGATAGGATATTGTAGAGGTCCCTACACCAAGGTGTAGGATAGATGAGAGACATCTCTAGGTGCCATGGAGTGTGTGTAGTCACCCGTCGAAGTTGAATGATTTTTGGTCTCAGGGCTCTTAAGGGACTACCCGAACGAGGTAGCCTAGAAGAAACAATGACATTTGTCACACAAAAATGCCTCCTCTCCTCTAGCATTCACTTACTGGCCACCCGGATGTGTGTGCGATTCGGTTTCATTTTGGTGCCATGACCCACCGTTTGCAAAATATAGCGTTTGACTTGACCTTACATTGCTCAAACTGCACTATTTTCATGTTTGCAAACAATAGGGCAGCGAGAGCACCGATTGGAGAAGAAAAAACTGAGACAGGATATTGTAGAGGGTCCCTACACCTAGAGGTGTAGGATTAGATGAGATGTCTCTAGGTGCCACAGAGTTTGCGTAGTCACCTGTCGAAGTTGAATGATTTTTGGTCTCAGGGCTCTTAAGGGACTACGCCCGAATGAAGTAGCCCGAAGAAGAAACGATGTTGTCATGCACCAAAACCTCCTCCTCTAGTGTTCACCTAGCCACACTTCATGTTTCAAAGCGTAGTTGGTTTGGTGCCATGACCCACCATTTGCAAAATATAGCATTTGATGACCTTACACATTGTCTCAAACTGCACTATTTCGTGTTTGCAAACAATAGGGCAATGAAGAGCACCGATTGGAGAAGGAAAAAAAGATGAGAAGATATTGTAGAGGTCCCTACACTGAGGTGTAGGATTAGATGAGACATCTCTAGGTGCCATGGAGTGTGCGTAGTCACCCGTCGAAGTTGAACGATTTTTGGTCTCAGGGCTCTTAAGGGACTACGCCCGAACGAAGTAGCCCGGAAGAAAACGACGTTGTTGTCACACCAAAAATGACACCTCCTCTAGCATTCACCAGCCACCTGGACATGTTCAGCATAGTTGGTTTGGTGCCATGACCCACCATTTGCAAAATATAGTGTTTGATGGAACCTTACACTGTCTCAAACTGCACTATTTCGTGTGTTTGCAAACAATAGGGCAGCGAGAGCACCGATTGGAGAAGGAAAAAACTGAGATAGGATATTGTATAGGGTCCCTACGCCAAGGTGTAGGATAGATGAGACATCTCTAGGTGCCATGGAGTCCACGCGTAGTCACCCGTCGAAGTTGAATGATTTTTTGGTCTCAGGGCTCTTAAGGGACTACGCCCCGAACGAGGTAGCCGGAAGAAGCCGACATTGTGTGCGCACCAAAAATGACACCTCCTCTAGCATTCACCTAGCCACTGGATGTTTTAGCGTAGTTGGTTTGGTGCCATGACCCACCGTTTGCAAAATATAGCATTTGATAACTTTACACTGTCTCAAACTACACTATTTTGCGTGTTTGCAAACAATAGGGCAAGCGAGAGCACCGATTGGAGAAGGAAAAAAAAAGAGATATATTATAGAGGGTCCCTATGCCGAGGTGTAGGATTAGATGAGATGTCTCTAGGTGCCATGGAGTGCGCGTAGTCACCCATCGAAGTTGAATGATTTTTTGGTCTCAGGGCTCTTAAGGGACTACGCCCGAACGAAGTAGCCTGGAAGAAACGACATTGTCACGCACCAAAATGACACCTCCTCTAGCATTCACCTAGCCACCGGACATTGTCATAGTGTAGTTTTTGGTGCCATGACCACCATTTGCAAAATATAGCGTTTGACAACCTTACATTGTCTCAAACTACACTATTTTGCAAACAATAGGGCAGCGAGAGCACCGATTGGAGAAGGAAAAAACTGAGACAAAATATTGTAGAGGGTCCCTATGCCAAGGTGTAGGATCAGATGAGACATCTCTAGGTGCCATGAGTGTGCGTAGTCACCCGTCGAAGTTGAATGATTTTTTGGTCTTAGGGCTCTTAAGGGACTACGCCCGAATGAAGTATCGGAAGAAATGACATTGTCACACACAAAAAAATGCCTCCTCTAGCATTCACCTAGCCACCCGGACATGTGGTGTGTGTATTTCGGTTTGGTGCCATGACCCACCGTTTAAAAATATAGCATTTGACAACTTTACTTACACTGTCTCAAACTACACTATTTCACACGTTTAAAACAATAAAGCAAGAGCACCGATTGGAGAAGGAAAAAACTGAGACAAGCTATTACAGAGGGTCCCTATGCCAAGGTGTAGGATTAGACAAGAGACATCCTTAGGTGCCATGGAGTCACGTAGTGTAGTGGCCGTCGAAGTTGAATGATTTTTTTTTGGTCTCGGGGCTCTTAAGGGACTATTTCAACAAAACGAAAAGCCATGAAGTAACGATGTTGTCGCACACTAAAAACGATGCCTCTCTCTAGCATTCACCAGCCACCTAGAACATGTAGCACAATCGGTTTGGTGCCATGATGTCCCGAGGCATGACTTCTCACTACTCACCTCGTTCATTTCCTAGGACTACCTAGAAAAGGTAGTTTGTAAACATTTATGCCACAAAGGCTCAAGGAATGCCAGGAAGGCTCGGATCGGGTGGTTTGACACCAATCCAAGCCTCCCTAGAGCCCGCCATGATGTGAATTATTTGACAATATACATTACATACATATTTATGTGTTCTTATCTAGATTGATATGTCGTAACATATGTACAAACATCCTAAATAAATATGTAAAGAATGTTCACAAATTCCAAGTGATATATCATTTTAAAATTCATTGAAGAACCTTGAAATTTTCAAATACCTTGGAATGGTAAGGATGTGAATTATTTGACAAACCCCCTCACAAAAATGTGTATTTTGGACTAGAAGGATTGTAGGGTATACAAAAAATGGGGTTTTTAAAGTGTGTGCTTAAATACAAAAACATATAGGACTTAATAGGGAAGTGAATCTACTTACGATAATCAAATCATGTGTAACTTCTTAGTTGATTGGCATAGCACCAAATTATAAAGAGATATTAAGGTGTATCTATTGATCAATGGGATAAGCCCTATTAATGGGATAATCTCTAAAACAATACATAAATGCTTCCCTTAATTTCTTAACAATTGTACCATGCAATGTTGCACCATAGTAACGTTATATTCATATAGTTCAAGATGAACTCTACCTCGCTTATTTCTAACAATGTTCGTATTAGTTGATATGCAACAATAGATGAGTGTTAGCTTTAAAAGAAAAAATGTTAGTTATAGAAATTCCCTCACAACCATTCTTTCAAAGATGTGCACATTGTTAGGAGGCGGGAAAATAATTAGAGTTACACATACACCCTACGTAATTACTGTGAAAAAAGTAATTACGTATTGCCCTTTTGTAGTTCACCTAGCATGGTTATCATAGGTTTTGCTTAATGGAATAGGTTTTCTTAACAATTGTACCATGTAGTGCTCGGGACATGGTTTTTAATTTTAAATCAAACATACATATAGAACTAATATATATAGAACATACATACATAGAAGGATATCATGTGCAATGAAATCGAATCAAACATAGAAGTAATATCATTATGAAAACCAACACATGGATATATAATGTATCAAACTAAGTGTGTTGGACACACGTCTCTGAAAATATAAGTTCATAACATGTGTACATCTCGAACTAAGTGTGTTGGACACACGTCTCTGAAAATATAAGTTCATAACATGTGTACATCTCGAACTAAGTGTGTCATACATATAGGACCACATGCGGTCACATAAGGCTATATATACAATGGACTATATGAAGAATCATGAACTAGGACCAGATATATATATATATATATCTATGTACATCCAAGTCCTATGAATCTAATCATGAAACATCTTCCCTCTCTTCGCCCTGCTAGAAGTAGCATGTCCATGACCTGGGGATGTAGTGGAGGGAGATGCCACTATGGATTTCATCCGTGTGGTCCTAGGCATCTCTAAGAAGGCCTGCAACCTAACCTGCACATTCATAAACAACAAGTTTTTAACACCCAAATTTTTAAAATACATTCAAAATTTAGAAACTTAGAATTTAGTTAAAATGCATGTGAAATCTTACCGCAATGTCATGATCCCTATCAATTTTTCATTGACGCATCGTAGGGACAACAATAGACTCACGAGGGGTAAGCTACATACAAATAATTAAATTTCAAATTAAATATTTCATGTACAAAATTTGATATTGTAGATTTAAGTAATAAGAAATAATTCCTCCAAAATTTAACAAATTTGAAAAATTGTACCTCAGTTAGTGGATCTGCAGATGTTATGGAAGTATCTACAACAACCTCCATAGTCTGCATATATGGAGGAGTCTCTCTGGTAGTCATAAGCTATACAAAAAACATGTACAAATCAATATTAATCTACATGACTGCCACATAACAGACCCAAAGCATAATCCACGTGAACTTCCACAATTAGAAACAAAGTGTAAAGAGAAACTAACCTGCGTAAAAGTCACGTGAGGCGTGCCAAGTAGCCTCAGTTCCCAGAGCAGATGATGACCCGCCAGGCTCCTGCGTATAAAAGACAAACATATATTAATATGTACATGTACAGGTGAAACATTATAATAATAAAAGTGCACAATCAAATGAAATTTGAAATTTAAGTACAACTTGAAACTTACGTTTGTAACATGCCCAACTACAGTAGCTAGCATGTCGATGCCGGATGTTTCCTTCACCGGCTCTTGCTATTTAAAATAAAATAAAAAATTAGTTTTACATGTATGTACATGACGTACAATCAAATACATATATATTAAAATCTCAAACATGAATTAAACTATATATATATATATATATAAATATTTATTTGACATTTACCTGTGAAAGACCAAGATCCTTTGCACTAGTTCCAAAAACATCCACCATCATCTCATCTAGAGAAAAGAAATCATGTGATCTAGCAAATGATGTCTCACCCGCAGTGCATACGGCACCACATGATCCACAGTGGTGTGGTGCGCTAGAACTGGCACCTCCACCAACATCACCAGATGTAATCTGGTCACTATGTTGGGTCAGAGTGTTAGTGAGCTCCCTCAATGCATGTAGTGTGTCAATCTCCACAACCTCCTTCACTATAGGAGGGATAACTGAAGGGTAGTGGGGTTTTGGGGCATGGGGATCCTTGGTTGACCTACGTGTGCACCAGGTCTACTCTGTGCAGAGCCACCTCCTCACCCATAAAACTTAGAAAAGTCAAAATAATTTGGGACCTCATTAAGCATGAACTCACAATATAATTTCTTCAAAAAATAGAGAGGAACCTCATTGTTGTTGCATGGTGGATAATCAAAAACCATCCACCATCGGTCCCAAAAATTGTTCTTGATTCGGTCATCGTGGCACCAATGGATTGGGAACCATTTGCAAGTAGCTGTGGGGGGCATTGGTTCTTGGGTTAGTAAATAATGCACAAATGCGGTCTTTTCAAAATTTTTGTCTTTTATGGCCGCATGGGATAATTTATCTGCATACCACCACCTACAATCACCTCTAAAGGTATTCCATCTATCTATTTGGTTGGTCATGAGTCGACTTCACCAATCAATGTTTGCAATGTGTTGGCTAAAGTCATGCGGGATGGATTTGTGGCATGATTTTGTCTTATAGTCTGAATAAGGTTCTCAATGACAATTTTATTTTGTCAGATTCTTCCAATGATATCAGCTTGTGTTCTGTTGGTTCCGTGGGGACAAGAAGGAGCCACATGAGGCGGATCTATGTTTGGAGGAGGGTTTTGAGGAATGTTTGGAGGGTTTTGAGGATTGTTTGGAGGGTTTTGAGGAATATTTTGATGGTTTGTAGGATTAGAGGATTAGGATTATGAGCTTTTGAGCAACCTATAAAAAAAAAAAATTGTATACATAAACAAAAATTGAAAAACCCATGAAAATCACAAAAAATAACCTAAAATGCAAAAAAATTGATCAAAATGAGGGCTTACCTCTTTGTCTTGGTGGCATGGTTGAAACTATCATGATCCAGAAGTCCGAAGAGCAATTTTTAGGGGGTATTCAAAGCATGAGTGCCAAAGGTCTAGGAGAAATCATGGTTGGAAAGGAAAATGGGGAAAATGAGGAGTCGTGGGTCTATTTATTATTTTAGGTGAATCGTTTTATGTCCACTTAATGTTGTTGTTCGAACTAGACCAATCATTTGATCATTGATTGCGGTTGGAATTTGATCTTTCATAATTTTTCATAAAATAAAATCATACAATTATTATTGTATTCAAAAATATTGAATTTGAAATCGTTATAACATGTAAACAAAGTGATGTGAATCTAGATGTTATCGAGACTAAGACCAATCATTTGATCATTGATGTGGGCATGGAATTTGATCTTTCATATTTGAATGCTTCATAATAGAAAGCAAAAATATAATGTAACAAGAGAACTAATCTAGATTTATCAAATTGATTGGCTTTGTGGGCATATGATATATTTGTTTTTATTCTCATTGGACAAATAAATGCACTAATCGAATAGTTGATCCTCGTTAACTTAAATATTGAACTTCCTAATATGTAATGTCTACAGATCTACCCTGTAACACAATCCTAGCCTGAAAAAAGTGAAGCAACTGCAATAAATAATTTGTTTGTAATGCCTTGTAGAAGAAGGCCTCTTGATGAACGATTAAGAGGAGCTACAATAACAGACAAGAAATGTTAGAGCCTTGGGTGGTCGAGTAATGTTAAGAAAAAAAGAATTTGAAAATAATAAACTTACCATCAACCTGTACATTGTAATGAGACTCTAAAAAAAATCTTCGTTTGTAAGGATAGCCTTTGTAGTAACGATGACTTATTTTTGAATGGTAAACCTGTTAACCGATGTACATCCTCAGGTTCAATTGAGAAATAAATTTGATGACGTCTCAGATGCACGAGAAGAACGAAAAATTTTCCATCACTCTCGTTGTAAGAGGCGAGAAGGTAATCAAGGACTGAAGTATCAATATCAAATTGGGGCATGTCCACAAGCTCGGTAAATTTGATTTTTGAGCCAATCCTTTTGTGCGTCTTTTACTCTTAGTAGAGCTGAAATTTGTGCGTGTTAGAGTAGGTATTTACCTTAGCTCATGTTCACCTAGGTACTTTATTTACCTTTATTGTATTTATTCTCACCCACTTATGTGTGTGGATATTTCTTTTATCTTATTTAAATATTGGGAGATATTATCTAGTTGTTAGGTATAGTTCTTTCCTTGATCTATGGTATTGACTAGTTCTTTCCTAGATCTATGGTATTGACTAGATCCTTGATGTCTAGTTCTCTCATAAATCTATGGACTTGACTAGTTCTTTGATGACTAGTTCTTTCCATAATTTATGGCATTGATCTACGACCATAATAATATTGAATTCCTTAGCCCTTGGTCATATGGTATGGTCATATGAGGGCTTAAACTTATGATTCCTACTAGTAGGTGCTTAATTTCAGCCCCCTTTAATTTTATTTGTGTGGTGAAGGAAACAACATTTTACTTTGTTTTAGTGGCACCTAAAATAAATAAGCCCACAGAAAAGAGCAAAATATAAAAACTTGTAACTTTTGATCGGTAACTCGGACCTTTTTGAGTGCCGTTTTTACAAAAGTGCTTGTTTTTGTGCTCTTTCCATTGGAGTTATTTATTTTGAGATTTGCACTATAATTATAAAGTGTCAAATATGGAGGAGCGTTGTAATCAATTGTGGATGCATTTTTACTTTGAGCTCGACGTCCTAAATTTTTGGGAGTTACAGCTCTTTCCATTTGTACCTATCATGGATTCCGAGAATGATATGATTTTCTCTACGAAGTATGTGGACTTAAAGAAGATATTGTAAAATTTGTGGAAGAAAATAGATCACTCAAGAAGTGAAATTCTCTTCTACAATCACTCATTCACGATAAGGATACAATAATACACTCCTACGAGAACAAGCTTGCTAGCCTACAACATCACCATCATATTGTGGACAACCATATCCATGCTCCTAGTCCACTTGCAGTTGTTGCTCTTGTACCCACTGACATTGATCTGCCAGTCTTTGAGCCTGAACCTACTTTTGATGCTTCTAAACCTATGAGGCTTATTCTGCATGCTCTTCCACATATGTGCCTATTACTGATACCACATGTTGTGTATCTACTATACCTTTCAATTGCATGGCTTTTTTAAGAAGCATACCACTGCATTCAGTTCTTGCATGCTCATTCTATGGGTCTCACTAGCGGAGTCATTGATAGACATTCACAAGGTATTGTTTCCTCTATTCCACATGTTAAGTGGAATTCTTTTCATGACATTGGTTTTCGAGCAGATACTTCATTGGGATCACACATTGACAGAGCTCCTTTTTTGTTCGCTCGACTCTTTCTGAGGATCATGAGCAACACATGAGTTCTGCACCTTCACTCAGGATTGAGAAACCTGAGATTTCAGTTGTCAGACATGATCAACCTGACACACATTCTGATGTTCTTTTGCATGCACCCATTGTGCATTTTGCACCAAGTCATATGCAGGCATCTTCTTCATCCATCCGTGTTGATTTGGGGTGGATATCTGATCACTCGTGGAGGCAACATAGGCATTCGTTGAGAGGACTCTACAGGCGTGGCTCCTCCACCATTCGGCCTCTTGCTCCACTTTCTATACCTTCTACATTGTGATGCTTCTTGTTTTGAGCATTTTTCTTTAGCAGGTGTAGTGTATCTCTCTTATTTTTAAGGGATTTTATATCTGTATTTTCGACACTTTTGGCATGTTGACAGTATCTCTTATGGGGGATTTATTCTGGTGCATTCAGTGTTAGTTTTTTAGTGTTCGAGTAGTTGTTTTGACAACTCATACAGATTTGTAGCGTCACTCCACCCATTCAGTAGTATGGGAGGGTGTGGTGTTGATCCTACTTCTTCGGGTTTTGTGTCCTTGCCTTGTTACCTTGGCTTTTCTTGGATCGTGACACTCTGGAGTTTGTGTCCTTACCTTGTTGCTTTGGTTATTGTTCTTGGATCATGGCACACCTATTTGCAGCACTTGATCAAATTATGTTTGGTGTTTTTTTGCACTTTCGACATCACTCCATTGATAGTCTCCTTGTATGGAGCTATTCTAGTGGAGCCCAGTGTCAATTGTTTTTAGTTTTGTGATTGAGTAGTGGATTAGACCACAGTGCACACCAAACTTCTTCAACATTATACGATTTTTTTGA
Organism: Taxus wallichiana var. yunnanensis; assembly: GCA_018340775.1. Classification (NCBI taxonomy): domain Eukaryota; kingdom Viridiplantae; phylum Streptophyta; class Pinopsida; order Cupressales; family Taxaceae; genus Taxus; species Taxus wallichiana. Next base: position 1,027,048,579 of record CM031239.1, read on the forward strand.
GCCGAGCTTCTTGGGATGCCTTGGAGCAGGTCTTTACTCTCTTTACTTTGTTGTTATTGGTTTTGGGTACCTTGTGGTGTCCCTTTTCCCAGTTATTGTACATGAGTACCTCATCAGGCCTAGTTGCCGGGACTCATACTGTGGACATGCCACTTCTATTTTGGCCCCTAGCTTCACTTGAGGGGGGGTGTTAGAGTAGGTATTTACCTTAGCTCATGTTCACCTAGGTACTTTATTTACCTTTATTGTATTTATCCTCACACCACATCCTCACCCACTTATGTGTGTGGATATTTCTTTTATCTTATTTAGATATTAGGAGATATTATCTAGTTGTTAGGTATAGTTCTTTCCTTGATCTATGGTATTGACTAGTTCTTTCCTAGATCTATGGTATTGACTAGATCCTTGATGTCTAGTTCTCTCATAAATCTATGGACTTGACTAGTTCTTTGATGACTAGTTCTTTCCATAATTTATGGCTTGATCTATGACCTTGACTGAGTTCTTAGATTGTTATTCCTTTCCTATATAAGTAAGGCCCATTCTCATTGTATTACATTGAGTTCCATAATAATATATGATATTGCTTCTCATTTGTTTGCAAAGGTTTATGTAAAGTTATTCGTGAATTACTTTCATCTTATTGATCGTAGTGTTTAATTAGCATATGTGTTCTTGGCCAAATGTACGATTTGGTTATCATTCCTTTTAGTGCGCACATGAGGTTTTTGTATTGAAATTTGGGTGTAGGAATAGATGTGGTGTTGGCCATTGCTGAAATTTAAAATTTGGGAGAAGTTTGAAGATTGGAGAGCTCAGAGCACTAGAAATTTTCATAGAAAAGTGAGTAAATGAACATTGAAGAGTTATTTATAGGAGTCTGTATGCTTTAAAGGACACGTGGCGACAAACTATTTATTGGCGGTGGATGCTTGGCTCAAGTTTCAACCCATGTTGGATGGATGACTAAATCATTGATTCATTGGTATCATCCGCCCAACCCTTAGCCACCCAACCCACCCGACCAACCCTTAACCGTCCAACCCACCCACCCTTTGACCCTTAGCCATCTAACTCTATACCATCCATCCCACCTACCTAACCCTTATCCGTCGACCCCACATCGACCAACGCACTCGCCCAACCCCTAGTCGTCCAACCCCTCAAGGCTCAACCATCCAAACCCTCACTCGACCAACCCACCCATCTAACCCTTAGCCATCCAACCCTCGACCGTCCAAACCATGCGCCCTACTCTCACCCATCTAACCCATCCGTCCAACCCATCCATCCAACCCATCCGTCCAATCCTTAGACTTCCACCCCTCACTCGTCTAACCCATCCATCCAACCCACCCATCCAACACACCCGTCAACCTCATCCAACCCTCGCCATCCAACCCCTCACTTGTCTAACCTACCTTCCCAACACTTAGTTGTCCAACCCCTCACCCATCCATCCCACCCGCCCAACCCTTAGCCGTCCAACCCCTCACTCGTTCAACCCCACCCACCCTATAGTCATTCAACCCCTCACCCATCCAACCCACCCACCCAACCCCTCAACCACCCAACCCCCTACCAACCTACCTAACCAACTTCCCACCCAACCCTTGACTAACCTACCCGACCAAATTTTTAAAATTAGGGAAAAATGCTCTTTGTGAAATCGCCTTTGCCATGAAATATTTTTTTAGATATTTGCCAACGATTCGAAAGTATTTTTTCAGAGGGGTCTTCTTAAAATGAACCCTAGGCGGCATTGTTGGATTGATTTGCAGTCGCAAAGGATCCCCAACAAGGTTAAAAGCCTCTCCCTTGCTCGTTCCTCTAAGAAATATTTGAATATTGGTGGCGCGATACACACTCCATTAGTGGCTATAGGAAATGGTAGCCCTGTTGTTGCCTCTGAATGAGTTCCTACAAGGTGAATCGAGACCATATCTTTTCAGGAGGCTCTTCAAAAGGGAGAAAAATTTACAACCATAACCTCTGCCTCTAGACTGCGTCTATGAACTTTGGAGATTATGTGACCAAATCGAGATCTTATTCCAAGAGCATGGTATGATATGAAAATTCATTGGATGATGGCCCACGTTACGAGATCTACATGCGTGGATTTAAAAATGTTGGCTTCCCTTCTTGAAGGTTAGGTAGACATTTATCCTTGTGTTAAGGGAATTTTTATTGTTATTTTCATTAAGCTATGTGCTAAGAATACTATAACTAAAACCATTTGGATCTGACAACCTCACTATTTGATTTTGAAAAAATGGTTCCCATCTTTCAACCCACTTACTAAAACATTCTCAACCAACTAGTTTGGATTAGAATGCCTCATTTTCCCCTACAATTTTGGGCAACAAGTTGTCTTGTTTCCATAGGCAACACTTTGGGAAAATTCAAAAATGTTGATACAGATACCACTTGTTATATCCACACAACTTATGCCTAAATTCTTGTTGAACTTGACACTTCAAAGGAACTTCCCGCTAATATTGACATTAAAGTCTAGGATCTGAACTTGGACTTAGCCCCTCGACTATGAAGGGCTTCCCTTCAAATGTAGAAGGTGTTTTGCATTAGGACATATTGTTGTAGACTCTCATCTAGAGAGTAGAAAACATGTGAGATCTACTTGGTGGAAATATGCCCTCCCATTTCATTTTGTGATTGATGAAAATCCATAGAGTGCACTTGATTCTATTTTTGATTTGAAGGAATGTGTACCGAAACACCATGTAGGAACCTACGGTGCGAGAATTGTGCAATCCCCAACAAAGTAACAAAGGAGAATGTACCTCCTACATCTCCTATAAATGACAATGCATACATGTCAGTCAATTCTTTTGAAGTTCTTCTTCCCGTTGAGGATGTTTGAAGGATTGAAAAGTGGTCTAGAACAAAAGATTTTTTTTTACAAATTCATTATTCCTAATTAGTTGTGTTTTTCTTTGCGTTGTGGGGTAGTTGTCTTTATTTTGTATCTTGTTGTGCTTATGGTTATATCTTGGCTTTCAAGCCTTTTGTACTGGGTTGGGTCCTAGTCAAAACCCCCTTTTACCCTTATCCAAAAAAATAATTATTATATTAATTTTTATGCTTGTTTTCAATATAAAATTATAATTATAATTATACTTATTTTAAATATTATTATGATCATAATAATAATTATTATAATTAAAAATATTCTTGTTTTAATCATAATTAATAAATTGTAATATATTAGAATAATTATTATATTTATAATAATTATTGTTATATTTATATTAATTTATTATTATAATTATTATAACAATTTCATTAAAAATATTTTTTTAATTTATTAGAAAAATCAAATTTTATATAAATTAGTAGTTAAAATTAATTAATTAATAATAAATATATTATTATTATAAATATTAATTATAGTTGTTTAATATTCTATTGTGCCTATTAGCGTGTTAACAACACCAAAGGTGTTATTCTTTAGTATTACAACAATATTTTGAAGGATTTTATCATTTCGAGAATTTGAATGTTGTTATTTTGAAGATAGGAGTTGAAATACAAAAAGAAGAGAATTTTTCTTTTCTTTAGTTGTTAAAATGGAGGTTTAAATGCATAGATAGGTCAAGGATTTTACGTTTTACTTATTCACAAATTCTCATAAGCCTTTATTTATTTATAGTTAAATTTAATCATGAAAATCCCTTGTGAGTAGGATTTGAAATCTTAATGTGCTAGATTTGAAATCCACCATTTAATTCTCACAAAAAAATTCCATATAAATCGATATGTAGCCTGTCTTTTTTCGTCGGTAGCTCCATGCTATGAATTACATTATTATTTTTATTTATGGAGTGGATTTGTTTAAGGGGTTGGTCGCCCTATTCGTTGCACTGGTTGGTGCCATAATTTTATTGAAATTGAGATATAGGAAATTGAAGTTGCCGTAGTGTCCCTTGACAAAGTGCCCATTTTTGGCAACTGGCTCCAAGTTGGGGACAATTTGAATCACCGCAATCTCAACGACCTCGCCCGTAAATATGGTGAAATATTCCTATTGAAGATGGGGCAAAGGAATTTGGTGGTTTTGTTTTCTTGCCTATAACACTTCCTTTATTTTTATTTACACTACTCATGGTGATTAGCGTTATGGATTTTGTTACGACATATTGGTTGTGGCCTCGGATGATGAAAATGATGATGACATAACAAGGTGTGTTCAGCTCAACTTCAAGTTTCATAATGGGAAACTTATGAGAAACGGGGAAAATGAGGGAAGAAGAAACGTCAACCCACATGGCCTGTGTCATACATGATTTTGTGAAAATAATCCTTCCACACTATGTCCGGTAGTCGAAGAAAAACAATATGTATGGACAAGAATTTTGACACGTCTTTCACGTGAGACAAATGAATCATTTTGTGCATAGTACTATAGAGATTTATACCTTTTAAATTTATATTCGTTAATCACGGGAAAGAAGTTCATATTTTTATGGGGGATAGAGCCACAAATGAGTGTCATGAAGCCACATCTTATCAAAGAAATATTTTCTTCAAAATATAGTCTTTGTTGTGGTAAGTCTTATTTGCATCAAAGAGGTGGGCATGAAGAAATTGTAATGGCCAATGGGGAGGATTGGGCTCACCAAAGGCGTGTAGTGGCTTCAAATTTCACTCCAAAAAGGATAAAGGTTTCTCCTCTTCCATTTGAATGTTTCATTCTCACCTCATATATTTGGAATTTCCTATTTATACCTAGCACTTGGACTTGATAGAACCGGGTGCAACATATGGTGGATTCTATTTTGGAAATGAGTGATAAATGGAGACGAATGGGTAATCAAGTCAAAGGATTCTTCGAAATAGAGGTAAGTAAGGATCTCAGCCTAGTCTCACTAAGAATATCATTGCTTAGAAAAATTTTGGCAACAAATTTGAGAGTGGAGGAAGATATTCGATCATCTTGCAATCCTTCAAAATATCTTGTTATAGGCCAAGTGATATCAATGGCTAATAGCCTATAGGTAAAAAATGATTCAAAATAACACTAAATGCAAATATAATTTTCAACAAATTGTTTCATCATTAAATTCTGCGTAGAAATGTAGCTACAAATTTATGTTTTGCATTTTGCATCTATAACTGTGTTGAGGCATCATTATACAAAACGATTTATGTCCAGGCTCTTATGGATGTGAATCGATTACCTCCCTCCTTTATCCTCTCAAGTTATTGACCAAAAGTTTGTACTATTGTTGCCAACTTTGTCTTTTATCTCCACACAATCCAACCTGAGGAACTAAGATGTCAAAACCAGTTTTGGAAATCAATGCAAGGAAATTGTTTTCAAAATTAATATAATGAAGGTCATTGATTTTCAACTATGTGACTAGTGATGCAGGTTCTTCCTCGTGTCACTTAATTCAAAGATCGAAGGCTTAAAGTTGAGGTTGAAAATTATGTTGAAGATATTATAGAAGTGTGCCTTAGCGAGTACCATGAGGATGAGAAGAAGATATATGGAGATGAACTATGGGGGTCGTGTTCTCTCATGTATACCACTACAACGAAAAAGGTGATGCATCAAAAACAAGTTGACGAGGCAACAAGTCATCGACGTTCATGTAAAACATTCTTCTTTGCAGGAACGACACGACATCCATGTTATTGATGTGGAATATGATGTTATCAACTATCAATCCCTTGTGGCAAGATAATGCCCGTCATGAAATCCTCACAACTTGCGGTAAATCATTTATGGATGTGACGATAGGGTCGCACGTGACGACCAATGTTAGAAACAAGTAGTTGCCCTCCCTTTATATTATTTGGAGTATGCCTTCAAAGTAATTATAATTTATATAATACATCTAAAATAACAATATGTGTTATGTAGTTCTCCATAAGCCTCTTTTGTAATAAATATTTTCAACCCACAAATTATTTGATGGAAAAGGAGGAGATGCGTTGATCCAATTTTCATCCACCTGAAGCCTTTGGTTTAGTGTTTGCCTAGGAAGAGTGTGTCTCTAGGGGTGTTGTATGTTAGGGAATCAAAGGTGGACTATAGAATATACTATTGTTCGTTTTGTGTGTTTTCTTATTGGTTTCTCTATGTTCACGACACATCTCATTGTTTGTTTTTTCTCTAAATATAGTACTATTTAATTTTGGCAATAATTCTCTCGGTTATATTGCAATATTTGGGTGTCATTCCCACTTGAGTAACTTTTTTATTTTATATAGTTTTATTATTTGGAATGTTAGGGTTTGTAGTGATGACATGCTTGGCAACGTCTTTGTTGTGCCTTACTCATGGAAGTTACAATGATTCATGTACTCTCTTTTTAGTAGGTTTGTTTGGATGCCCTATTTATTTAGGGTTTGTTAGGTTAATGTTTTTAGGGTGAGCATAAGATATTTGTTTTACCAATTGTTATGAGAGATGATTACAGAAGTTTAATAAATGTATTTCTAATATACATACATTGAGAGCTCTTTCTCACATCTAAAATAATTAAATATACTTGGAGGGACATTATTTGTCGGTTTTTCACTAGTTTCATTTTCTATGGTGTCGTGTTTTTCCTAATTTTGTTAGGACCACGACCTTTTCGACTACTTTTAATTATAACCATCTTATATAGTTTGTTAATATATTGATGCCTTCAAATAAACATAGGATTTAACTTTGTAAATTTATATGAGAAATAACTATAAATTATGTGTAAATATAGTTCATTTTTTTGATAAACCAAAATGCAATTACCCAACGTAGGTCTATTAATTGATAAATTTTGAATGGTTGGAAAATACTTAAAGCTGAAAATCGCAAGTCCGGTGGTGCAATGGAGATGTTGATGGGAGGTGATGAAGAAATCCCTTCTCTATAGGACCTTTGAAGGTTAGGGAAGGGTCCATATCATTCTTTATTCTTTAGTTTTATGAGACCTTCAAGCACCAAGTGGGCATGGACTTGTTGGTGTTAAATGGTGTATTCCTCTAGTTGTGGCTTTTCCATATGATATGGATCCCATATGTAGATTGAGAACATTTGTTTCTTGCATTCTTTGTTGTTGTTGTCAAGGAGGAAAAGGAACAACCCGTAGTTTGATCCTCTCGAGCCTCTTTGGAGGGCTAGCAATACGACAACCATCCGATCATGTGTTTTGATTGTTGTAACCTTGAGACAAGATGAGAGAATGGTGGTGTTATGTGTATAACATCGAGGCACCGTACTTCACAAATATCTCTAGACATAATCCCATATCGTTCACACTATGAACATCAACATTTTCTTTTGCAATGTCAATTGTTGTGTTTTGTGGATAACTAAAGCCCACACTATTCGTAAAGGAAATTGCATGTGCTCGCCAGAGGAACCACAAAACATCCATGTTTAATAATGTAATTTATCTTGTATATTCTACATTGCATAATAAAGCGTGAACCAATAGATGCACGTTGTTGGGATTTCTCCACCGTCATATAGTAAAAAAATTGCTTGCAGAGCAAGAAGGCCTAGAATTCAAAAGAGGAGGCATAAGGAAGGAGGTTTGAGTATTCTTGATTTAGTACACATTACATGGATACCTTGGTCTATGGACGTAGAGGCTCTCTTTTTCGATATTAACAAAAGCATCTACCGTTGATTTGATGAAATGCTAGAAAGAGAGGAGGGTACATGTGCAAGCCTTGGAGTTGTCGAATGTGAGAAATAGGCATGAAAATAAATCTTTTTTAATAATAAATTATTGTACATGCCAACAAACCAATAATACAAAATCAATCAAATCATATGTTCGTTGAGAAAATTGACCATAATCATTACTACCCTTCCACCATTGTTTTTTTAGAAATTAGTAAAAAGTCAAGGGTTTTGAAAGGACCCACATCCTTTTACAATAAGTCCAAAAGGAAGGATAAAACCATTATATAGAAGAAAAGCCCAAAGGCAAGAGGAACAAAGACCAAAAAGTCCAAACCAGAAGTTGAAAATAAGAAGGTGCCAGCCTTCCACTATTGTTAAGATTAAAACAAACTTAGATATTAATAATCGGTCGAAACGATGATCATATTTAATACAAGCGATATTAATAACTTTGTTGAGTATTGAATCCTAGGATTGTTAAGGTTAATAACAGGATTTATGTGTCTGTTTTTGCGAGAATTGTTCATCTAATTTATAAGAATTTCTATTAGGGAATAACCAGAATATCCAACACGTTCCCTGGTGCTCGTTGCGGGTTGTTAGTATGTCGTGTGATTCCATAGCTGTATCTTACGCAGATGGGCCATTCCTGGTTCCCTTTTCTCATATCGCCCCTCTTCCTTATTTTATGATCGTGGATCCGAGAAAATAGATTTTCAATTGGTTTATTACATAAGAATTTGATTTATTAAGTGATCGGCTCTTAAACATTATTATTATTATTCAGGCAACCAGGGTGGTGGGCTCGATAATGTTGGTGAACGTGTTCGTTACTTATTCCATGCTTGTTCTAAGTTGACTCGCTGAACGTGCGGACCGTGTGATGTTATCCACACATAAAACACTCGGATAATCTTCCTCTGCAAACTCACTTGATCTAACGAATGCAATGAACTTGCGCGAAGTGATGCCGGAAAACACATTAACTCTCCGAATCTCAACGTCATCTCAACTTTTGAAATCGCAGGGGAGTAACACGTATCAGAAAGCTGATTTTTTTTTTTCCTTAAATTTTTTTTTGATGTGTAGTGCACAGCTCTAGATTACATAGATTGTCAGCATCTCTGACATGTTTAGGAGGAAGCATATGAGGGATATACAACCATACATCACCTTTAGCCAAGTAGCAATGAGTAAGAGACATTCACTCCCTCAAAGTCACCCAAAACATGATTCTGGCCTGAACTATTTTAACTCTGGGTAGCCTGTGTCTCCAGGCCTTACACTGATCAACAAGACTTAATCCCTGATTGGCTCATTGAAAACCATACATCATCATTAATAAACCAAGAACCCTTCAACATTTCATTAGAATTTAAATCATAATAGATACAAATTTTGACAGAAAACACTAGCCGGCAGATGATGGGCGCCTTAGTCCCTTTCAAACGGAATGCCACCGAATCCCATATGACCGGCTGCGTAGAGCTCCCACCAAATGTTGTGGGTATCGAATTTGGCACTCAGCGATCCATCGGCCAGAACCTCGCTTGTGCACGGAGATTGCGTGACAGACCAGGGAGGCGAACAATACCTCCGTTTTTCCCTCTTTTCATCATTACCATTCGTCTGATTATAATGTTGCAATTTTTTTACTCGACCGCCCATTTTTTTTAACACAGCAGAAAACCCTCCTCACTAATACACAAGGGACTACTACAATCGCAAGAATGAAGACATGCAGAAATGCGCAGGGGCAACAGCAGACGGCGGCGCAATCTCCGGCAAAGCTCGCCGCGCAGCTGCATAATTGGCTTCCCTTGCCGACATTTCCCCTGCACTTCTCAGCAGATCGGCTCGAGTTTCGCCTGGTTCTGATCGATCTTCTGTTTTTTGGCATTTTACATTCGGCCCTTTGCAAACCCTCATAAATCAAGTCGTAATGAGAAGAAGAAATCGAAATGGATGACTCGAGTTGAACGCCCATGCCTGTCCCGAGCTTTTCACACATTCTTCACAGTCCTTTTACAAGGGATACAAATATGCCAGGCGCCCGCGCTTGTATGTACAAAGACAGAGGTCTAGAGTTCGATCCCCAGCGACGAAATGTGCCGTTTTGTATGCTTCCGTTTCACATGGACGGCTTAAGCAAAACTACCTAATCTGGTTTGTAATGTTGACTATGATTTATTATTCCAGGCTTTGTCAACCAATTTTGTTGTGTTCCAGAGGTGTTCTAGAAAGCCATCTCCCACGTGTAAATAGATCATATTGTAAAATCGTTATTCTAATTTCTCAGCCTAACGTCAACTTTCTAAGACTAAAAACATTTATCTCACAATATTGACATTTATATTTCAAATTGTATGGTGGTATATAATATTTTAACAAAGTAAATTATTATTTTCTTCCTAAAATATTTTATTGTGGTTGTTACATTCAATGATAATCTATATTTATTTTTATATCTTCATTATTTTCATTCACAATTTTTAGAGATATAGATTATTTTAACAGCGTAAATTATCCTTTTGCTTGAAAATATATAATTATGATTGCTATATTTAATGATTAAATTTATATATTTAATCTATATTTAGTTTTTTTATATTTTCTCTTTTTCAATCAATCAATATCAATCACATAAATGGCATCTTCCTTTTGATCCTTCAACATTGAAAGTATAAATTATTTAGTAAAGCAATTTTAATTTCAATTTAAAAGATAAGCATCACGTCATTAATATAGTATAATATAGATGATATATTATTAGATGGATGACATCGTACTCAATTTTTAAATCATTATTAAGATTATGTTAAGTCATTTGACGCTTACATTTATACTATATACTATAGATAGATGACGTGGTGTTTGAACCTTACATTAACATTAGAATTACATAATATCATCATTGTCTTGCATTTATGCTCTCAACTTTAACTCATCAAAAAATGAAAATATATTTATACTCTTAATCTTAATCCATTTAGACTTTTTAATTTAACAAACGTAATGATATATAATTTTCAAAAAAATAATTAAATTATATATAGTTATGACTTGACCAAATAAAAAAGTTGCAACTTAACTCAATTTAGTTAAAGTGTATAAAAAATACATCCAAAATCAAAATCCGAAATGATCATAAATCTAAATTACATAGAATTTATCTTTATATAATTTTCAAATGAAGGATCGAATGTAAATTTGAATTGCCAAGCAATACAAAATAGGGAAAGAAGTCTCGAGTATTAAAACAAATAATGTTAAGTTCACGTGCTAAGTTTCGTAGTCCTTTGGTCACGCGTCTTTCAACTATATTAGTTTCAAGTTTCAACTCACAATTTCTATTTTAATATTTTCATGCGTGCCTAATTATTTTTTAAATTGTCAAACATATTATATTAAATTGTTAATCTACTCACTTAAGTCTGGTAGGAGAGGGAGGGTGTATTGGTACTTGCAACGTGTTTAAATCATGGTTATGGCCCATTTTTTTATTAGTCATTATAACTTGAAAACCAGGGTGTGTAAAAATAAAACTTGTTGATGGGTTAAAAAAGTAAACACAATATAAACATGTATATTTTAAAAATTTGAGTTGCCGCTTAATTTAATATATACACTTAATATATTTTAAATATTAAAGATGTTGGCAATCATATCTAGTCTACAAGCAATCACACTTGAGTGGTGAAATGGAGGTATCGATAGAGAAGTGTTGAAGAAGTTAAGTTGAAGGAGTAAAGGCGAAACGTTGCACAAGAAACATGGAAAATTTTAGTGGCAAATATTCGTAATTAGATGAATAGTAAGAATTCTGGAATATGAATTCGCTATTTTTACAATCATCGCAGCGTTACGTAAGTTTCACCCAAAATTTCCACAAACAATAATATGTCCTCATGAATAGCCAATGGGTCTCCAATCCCAATGTATATATTTTTATGAATGGCCGTGTGATGACCTTAGTGGCTTACCATTCATATTTGGCCAAAAAAAGATTTTAAAACATTCTTGGATCACCATGAAATCTATGGAACCTTCCGGTCATTTGGTCTCATTCGCGGACATGTTTAGGATTTTTTTGAAATTTGATTAAATTTGTTATATATAATAACTAAGCATTAAGCAAACATTTTTTTTATCTTTTCCGATTTGCCAATTTTGTGAATTTGCAGAAGTAGTAGAAAAAGATTTAGTTTACATCCTACAAGCACTTAGTGTAGGTAAGTTTATTTAAAACCTATTTTCTCGTTATGTCGCATTATTTTATCTGCTTTTGTAAGTTGGACTATTAGTAATTTGATGCTATAATATATTAAAATCATCGCGAGTGTCATTTTTTCAATGTCGCATGACACCGCAATATCTAAGTTGATTTTCATCTCATCGCAACCAACTCAAAAATTGTCCTTATAGGATTCATGAAAATGGAAACTAAAAAGGGAACCTCAGTGAAAAAAAGTAATCGCAACACCTCTTCTGTGCTGACATTTGAAAAATAGCATCTTATTTTGAGAAACCATCTAAGGAATCCCATCCTTCTCCATCAGGACCAACACAATCAATGAACAATGATTACATTTGAAATGAAACTTAGAATGAGTTCATTTATGATTTGATGACCGACGATGTTAATAAAAATGACGATGAGAATGAAATGCCTCCCTTTCAAGACATCCCATTGAATGAATTCGAAACCGCATCATTGGATGATTTACATTTCCACTCCAAACCACCATTTCATTAAATTTGCACTAATTTTAGCCCAAGAAGTTTTTCAAGAAGTTCATTATCGGTTTCTTCACATCTAAATTTTGGTATTTAAAAATGTTATTATTGGTTTTCCAAAATGCTATTACTAGTTTTCAACATTTGAGTTATTGGTCTCCAATAATTGCATTATTGGTTTCCAATTTTTAGTTAATTGAATTATGAGGTATAATGGGGGCCACCCATTCTCCCTATTAATTTTCACTCACATTGGAAAAAAATTCATTACATTTAGACTAATTTTAGTCCAATATTTTTTCAAGAAGTTCATTATCAGTTTCTTTACATCTAAATTTTTGTATTTAAATATTAATTTTTGGATTTCAAATATGTTATTATTGGTTTTCAACATTTGAGTTCTTGGTCTTTAATAATTGCATTATTGGTTTCTAATTTCTAGTTAATTAAATTATGAGGGAGAATGTGAGGCCACCCATTCTCACTATTAATTTTCACTCACATTGGAAAAATAGATAAGAAATTTATTGTCTTTATAATTTTAATTAAAAAGAATGGGAGGTAAATATATTACCTTTTATACCCATATTAGAAGGCTTCCTAGTTGTTCCAATTATTTTTACATTGCATGAGAATGAGAGGCCACACATTCTACCTCTTCATGGTTATTTTGATCTCAAATGGACAATAGGATGTCATCTAGTTTAATAATTTAATTTTTCATAATATATTTAGTTTCCAATTGTTGGTTGATATTTGAGGGAAAATTGGAAGCCACCTATTCTCCCTTTTAATTTTTATTTAGATTGATATAATAGGATTCCATCTAGTTCACTTAAGGATTAGTTCATTTAAATGATGATTAGGAGGCCATCTAGTTCAACATGTGTAATTTCCATCTTAACATTTGTTCATTTCTAAAAATGATTTTAGTTCTTACCATTGATGGCCTCCTAGTTTTTCATTTGTCCTAAGACAAGGTGAAACTCGCCAAAGTTACACTAAGTATTTTTGGCAGCTCCTTCATGTCGATGTAAAGCTTGTTTTGTGTTGATATTCCTAAATAATCTTTATCCGATTATAACCCGAGAAGCCATCCATGAGTGATAGCATCTCATAACCAAAGCAGTTGCAGAATCGATGATCATGTCAATTTTAGGAAGAGGAAAGTCATCCTTGGGACAATATTTGTTAATATCTCATAAATCAGTACACACTCTAATACCAAATGAATTTTTCTAAATGGTGACCACGTTAGAAATTCACTCTAAGTAGTCGATAGGCCTGATGAAGCCTACTTTTAATAACCTTCGAGGTCTTCTTTAACTATGAAAAATGAACTAAATGGAAACAATTGATTTAGAGGCCATCTAGTTCAAAATGGTAAGAAGTGTGTCTTTGGCATGTTATTTAGAAAATTACGAGGATTCATTATTTCAAGAGAAGAATAAAAGTAGATCTAGTAAAAGTCATTGCTATAAAAGAAATGCCTCCTCTTACGAATATCGAAACTATGGAAGCTTACAAGGAAAGATCCAAGCCATCGAAGGTTTATATCTCATCTTGCAGATAAGTTTCATACATTCATGCATCTTCTCAAGAAAGATGTTAGTTTTCACTAGGGACCAGAGTAGTAAAAAGCATTTTCTTTGCTCAAAAGCTATTTGGCTAAACCCCTTGTTCTAATGCCGCCACGGAAGGAGAACCTTTGTTACTCTACATCTTTTCCATTCACTTTGCAATTGGGGCACTGTTGGCCCAATATGATAAAGATCAGAGAGAAAAATTTGTGTACTACTTAAGCATAACGTTGATAACTTATGAGCTCAACTATCCACAGATCAAAAAGGATTGTTTGGCCATAGTTTTTGCCTTCCAGAAACTATGTCATTATCTTGCTCAACAATAAGGTCAAGCTTATTTCAAAGGTAGATCCATTAAAATATTTATTGTCAAATCCCACACTCATAGGAAAGATGGATAATTGGATCATCTTATTAAATGATTTTTACATTGAGTATGTACATCAAAATTCAATAAAAGGATAAGTTCTAGCAGATCAACTAGCAGAAATGTGGTATGAAATATCCGTTGGAAAATTGAAAAATAAAGGAAACACGTATGAAGAAAACATATTAATGTGCTTCATTTTAAACATTGACTTCAAAAAGTGGTACTGCATTCTCTTTTCATGTTGTTGGATTGAAGGAAATATAACATTGTAATATCGGTTTAGAATGTATTCATATTTTATAGTTTGATGAATGTAAATGGATCAATTCGAGTTAGAAGTTGTAGACCTCTGTTAGATAATTTTCAAACTGGCAAATATTCTTTTATCAAAAATGTACAGAACAACCCTACAACCTTGGAAAATGAAATGAAACGTTAAATTGAACTTGTATGATCCAAAACGATCCTAAATAGACTTTACAACTTAAGAAAATTTTATAAAACTTTTCAAAATCGGGCATAGTCAAAATTTACAGTCGTTTTGCTATCAATTTGGGGAATTTCAAATTGATAATCAATCAAACAATTTAACCCTTGCAATCCATCCTCAATTCTCCCAAGTGCAATTCCCCAGGTCTGTATGGCATGTTGTGAAAGAAATAATGTCGGATTTGAACAAAATTTATAAGTTAAAAGTCTAGTTCACATTTTAGAAGCCTGCAGATCGTTTTCTTAAAATTGACCCTTCAAAGTTTATCAAAATTAAAATTTTAAGCTTTCTTTGCAAAGAGGACTTCGAGATATTTCCAAAAATTCCTCACTTGCCAAAAACCGAGTTCCCAGTCAAAAGTTATGACCTTCAAGTTTTTACTTCATCTCGGGCTCAAAATTTAAATTTAGCTAAGGGGAAATTTTGTTAATCGAACCCGTGGGCCCGAATTTGACTTAGAGAACTTTGGAAAAAAGTCACAAAATTCCCCATGGCTCCATGCAAGCCCGCATATTCCCATTTGGCGGAAAAATTTCTAAGTCCGAAAAGTAAATTTGGAAAAGTTTTCTCCATGGCCCCGCCAGCCCGCAGCCAATGGATGGTTGCCACGTGGCTCTACGATGCCACGGCGGAGGCGTGGAAGTAATTTAAAATTTTCACTTCAAAGGTCAAACCTTCCCAATGATCCCCACCGGCCCACTGACCGCAGCCAATAAGGAGCTGACACGTGGCCCCCTTGGGCGTCGGCGGAGGCACATGGAGTAAACTTCACGTTTCGCCCAAGGGAAAAAGTGCTAAATTCTCCCCAAACCTACACGCCCGCTTGGGAAAATTTTTCCCTTAGGCCCACAACCAATCATTGGTTAGCACGTGGCATCTTGGCACATCGACGGAGGAGCAGCTGAAATGTTCCTTTTCGCCCTTTTTAAATTAAGTCAAAAATCTTGTTTTACCTCTGGCGACCCGCCTTCCCGCCTAGGCATGGATTTTGGACACGTGTCCTTAGCGGACCCCAAGTTCAAAATTTTCCTTTTGGGTGCAAAGCCCCGCCACAGGCGCATGGAGGTGAAATGTGCTTTTCGCCCAAGAGCGCTAAGGGCAAAATTTCTTCCCTAGGCCCGTAGGCCCGCCTTTGGGAAAATTTTCCTCCCAAGGCCCACCGCCCATAACTTGGGAAATATGAGGAGTTAGGAGGACTTCTTTATATCACCTGGAAAGGGGAGGAAATTTCCTATCTAATGGGAATGTTTTCAAGAATTTTTAGTGTGTTAATTATGAGAAAAATCAGGTTGAATCTTTTAAGAGAGTTCTGGGAGTGGGTAAGTGAGAAATTGTCCTTTTTAATTTTAAATGATTATTCTAACCTAAGCTTTGACCTCGAGAACTTTAATAATTGTTGTAGTGGGAAAAATATAAACTATTGATTTTAATTGACCTTGAAACTTGTTTGTGTAAACTTCAGCATTGTAGGAGGGTTGTAGACACTTTTAAATAAGAAAAATTATTCCATAATTTTTCCTAACTAATCCTAGTTTTTTTTTCTTGGGTCTCAAGTGGGTTGTTTTAGTGGGAGTTATAGACTCCTTCCACACTACATCTGCTAGTTATAGAAAAACAATATGTATGGACAAGAATTTTGACATGTATTTCACGCCGACAAATGAATTCTTTTGTGTGTAGCAAGGTAGAGATTTGTACCTTTCAAAATTTATATTCGTTAATTACAAGAAAGCGGTTCATATTTTTATGGGGATAGAGCCACAAATGAGTGTGATGGAGCCACATATTATCACAAAAATATTGTCTTCAAAATATAGTCTTTGTTATGGTAAGTCTCATCTGTAACAAAGAGGGGTGCATGACTTCATAGGAAAAGAACACGTAATGGCCAATTGGGAGGATTGGGATCACCCAAGGCGTGTAGTGTCTCGAATTTCCCTCTAGAAAGGATAAATGTTTCTCCTCTTCCATTCGAATTTCTCATTTTCACCTCATATATTTGGAATTTCCTATTTATACCCATCACTTGGATTTGTGAACTAGACATGACATATGGTGGATTCCATATTGGAAATGAGTGATAGATAGAGACGAATGGCCAATAAAGTCGAGGATTCTCCAAATATAGGTAAGTAAGGATCTCACTGCGTCCCACTAGTGATATCATTGCTTGGACAATTTTTGGCAACAACTTTGAGAGTGGGAGGAAGATATTCAATCAACTTACAATCCTTCGGGATCTCTTGTTACAAGCCCATCGATATCAATGGTTGATAGTTAGTAGGTAAAAATTATTCATTATAACATGAAATGCAAATATCATTTTCAACAATTTGTTTCATCATTAAATTTTGCATAGAAATATAGCCTGCAAATTTCTTATTTGAATTTTGCATCTAAAACTCAGTTGAGGCATCATTAAATAAAACAATTTATGTCCATCCATTTATGGATATGGATCAATTACCTCCCTCCCTTATCCTCTCAAGTTATTGACCATAAGTCTCAGTCTTATTGTTGCCAACTTTGTTGTTTATCTCAACACAATCCAACCTAAGGAACCTAAGATGTCAAACCCACTTTTAGAAATCAATGCAAGGAAATTGATTTTTAAATTAATATAACGAAGGTCATTTATTTTCAACTATTTGACTAATGATGCAGGTTCTTCCTCGTGTCACTTAACTCAAATATCAAAAGGCTTAAAGTTGACGTTGAGAATTTTGTTGAAGATATTATAGAAGCTCACCTTGGCGAGTACCATGAGGAGGAGAAGAAGAGATATGGCGATGATATGTTGGGGATCATGCTCTCTCATGTCCACCACCGTGATGACGAAGGTGATGCATCGAAAAACAAGTTTGACGAGGAAACAAGTCATTAGCATTCATGTAAAATGTTCTTCTTCACAGGGAATGACAAACATCCATGTTGTTGACATAGATGATGATGTTATCAACAGCCAATCCCTTGTAAAAGATAATGCACGTCATAAAATCCTTGCACCTTGCGGTAGATCATTTATGGATGTGACTATAGGGTGCATGCGACCAATGTCCGAACCAAGTAGTTTCCTCCCATTTATATTTTTTGATTACACCTTCAAAGTAATTAGAATTTATATAATACATCCAAAATAACAATATGTGTTATGTAGTTCTCTATAAGCCTCTTTTTGCAATAATTATTTTCAACCCACAAATTGTTTGATGGAAAAGGAGGAGGTGCATCAGCATCCAATTTTCTTCCATTGAAGCCTTAGGTTTAGGGGTTGCCTAAGAATTGTGTGGCTCTAGGGGTGTTGTATGTTAGGGAATCAGAGGTGGACTATAGAATATAACATTGTTCATTTTGCATGTTTTCTTATTGGTTTCTCTATGTTCACGACACATCTCATTGTTTGCTTTTTCTTTAAATATAATACCAGTTGATTTTGGAAATAATTATCTTGGTTATATTGTGATATTTAGGTGTCATTCCTACTTGAGTAATTGTAGTGTCCACTCCTCTTCGACACTTATCATATTTTGATTTCAATTATCGTGGTGGACTGTAGACATGGAATTTACTATGTTATTTTGGTTTAGCATGATGATAGATGGTAGAGATATTCTGACTATTGATATGTTGTGATTCATATTATGGTTGTATGGATTCTTAGAGGAATGGATAGACATTATGCATGATGATGATGATGTGTTGATATATATATATATATATATATATACTGACATTCTAAATTTTTGTCGTATTTACTATGTTTTGGTGTTTGAACTAATCTTGCGATCTCACTGATATTGATGAAATGGTATAATTGAGATGTTTTTGAAATGATAAACAAATGATAGCATTGCTTATCTTTGATGATGACTTCATGATATGATGATGTTTATTGATGGATGTGCATGTATTTTATTATTGATGTATTTGATGTGGCCACGAATAAAGGAGGTATTATTTGATTTTTGCAGGTGATTGTATCACAACAAACAAAAAGGGGATAAGAGACCAACCATAGTGGAATATTGGATGGATATAACGAAGGTCACCATGGCATCTTTATGTTCAATTATATTGTTGTGTGTTGTTAGATTGTTAGGAGGTCCCCATGGGGGATGACCTCAAATTGTGACCATGGGCTATGGGTGTTTTCCCCTTTCCTTTTTTATTATTTGTGGAGTATGTGATTTATTTTGTAATGTAATTCACTTCATTATTGTTGAATAATGTACTCTTATTTAAGTTGATTAATCATGTTTATTAAGTTAATTTTGGGATGTGACTATTAGGAATTAGTCCTAACATGGCTATATTATTTGGTTTTATTATTATAAGTGATTTGGTTGAGGAAATCATGTAACATGAAATAATATGGGATATTTTTGTTCTAAAACCAATCCTAAATTAGTGTCAAGGTTGTTTGCTAGTTGTTAGTTGTTAGTTGTTAACAACTAACATATTTTCAGATGTGTTGTTAGAAGCATTTTCTTATATATTGTATTGAATGAATGACTGATTGAATTATTGTGTTTCGCACATTTGAGCCTTTGGATCTTCCTAGAAATGGGGCTCCACTTTCAGTGATAAAGGGGACATTTATTAGAGTAGTTGGTCCTTGTGATCTTGTGATTTGAGTTGATTTTAATTGATTTTGGTTGGTGTGTACTCTACCCATCTTCCAAAATCTGAAATTATGACTTTGAAGCCATTTTGGAGGCTTGTGGGACAAGTTAAGCTTGTCCCACACCTCTTAAATTCATCTACCAACTATACCTATGGGTTAAGGGGTCAAAAATAGACCCCATTATGTGATTTGTAAGGTAAAAGGTGATATTTATTGCACTTTCTTACATGAGTTTTTAATTGTGTTCTTTAGAGGTGTGGGTAAGAGTTTGTGTGTGTAAGAGGCTTGTCATTACCTCAACCACCAATTTATTATATGTTTTAATCATAAATTGGTGAATGGGGCCACTTATATGTTTTAATTAAATGTAGGTGTAATTTGTGAATGGGGCCACTTAGTGACTTAGTGTTTTAAGTTAAAATGTAACCCTCTTAGTATGGTTTAGTAAATAATTAAATGGCATTAAACTATAGTAACTAAATAATGGTATTGTGAATGGACATTAAAGCTAATGTCTTAAGGGGATTAATTTAACCAAGGGTAAATGTTATAAGTGTGGAGTATGGATATTAATTGCTTAAAGGAACTAAACTTAAACTAAGCAAGGAATTTATGGATGCATTGCTAGAAGATTATAACCAAAAATAACTTTAAAAATAGATTAATAATATTTAATTATTAATCTAGGTTGGATCAACTTAAGGTAATGTAGAAAATTATTGGCAGGAGTTAGTTAAATGTTCTCTATGGTTTAACACCCTTGCAACCCCTTTATCAAAAAAAAGATTCCACAATTTCGTAAGTATTTATTTAAGGCTTAATGTGTTTTGGAATGTCAAAATGTGTGCATTACAACTAAATTTTTTGTTTACTGAGAGTTTGATTATGTGGAATGTTGGGGTTTGTAGAAATGACATGCTTGGCAATGTCTTTGTTGTGCCTTACTCGTGGAAGTTACAATGATTCATGTACTCTCTTTTAGAGGGTTTATTTGGATGCCCTATTTGTTTAGGGTTCGTTAGGTTAATGTTCTTTAGGGGATGAGCATATGATATTTGTTTTACCAAGTGTTATGAGAGATGATTATAGAGAAAGTTTAATAAATGTATTTATAATATACATACATACATAGAGATATCTTTCTCACATCCAAAATAATTAAATATACTTGGAGGGACATTATTTCTTAGTTTTTCACTAGTTTCATTTTCTAATGTATCATGTGTTTTTCCTAATTTTGTTAGGAAAATGACCTTTTCAACTACTTTTTATTATAACCATCTTATATAGTTTGTTAATATATTGATGCCTTCAAATAAACATAGGATCTAACTTTGTAAATTTAAATGAGAAATAACTATAAAATATGAGCAAAATATAGTTCATTTTTTTTATAAACTAAAATGCAAGTACCCAACATAGGTCTATTAATTGATAAGTTTTGAATGGTTGGAAAATAGTTAAAACTAAAAATCACAAGTCTAGGTGATGCAATGGAGATGTCGATGGGAGGTGATGAAGAAATCCCTTCTCTATAAGACCACCTAAAGGTTACGAAAGGGTCCATGTCATTCTCTATTCTTTATTTTTATGAGACCTTCAAGCATCGTGGGCATGGAATTGTTGGTGTTAAATGGTATATTCCTCTAGTTGTGGCTTTTCCATATGATATGGATCCCATATGTAGATTGAGAACATTTGTTCCTCGCATTCTTTTTTGTTGTTGAAGGAAAAGGAACAACCCATAGTTCGATCCTCTTGAGTATCTTTGGAGGGCTTAATATGACAACCATCCGATCACGTGATTTGATTGTTTCAACCTCGATAAGACGTGAGAATGATTGTTATATGTATAACATCGAGGCACCTACTTCACGAGATATCTCTAAACATAAGCCCATATCATTCACACTATGAACATTAACATTTTCTTTTTGCAATGTTTAACCATTGTGATTTGTGGATACAAAGCCCACACTATTTAGAAAGGAAATTTCATGTGGGTAAGTGCAGGAAGTTGATGGACAAATATAGGGTCATCCGTGGACGTCATATTGCAAAAAATAGTGAAATCTCAACTTTTAGGGATTATTAGCAATACACGCACTCAAAATTAGAAAAATTTATACAAATATGAATCGTAGAATTCGGAATCTAGTTTCTAAAATACTAATTTTTAAAAAAAATGAACAAGTTTAGCTATATGAAACACTTAAAATTATTTGACTTAGTTTTTTTTTTTTTGAAAAAACTTATAAGATTGTAGTCCGTTTACCCTGCATTTTGGATGACCAAATATTATTATTATTTTTTTCCTTTGGTGAAACATTAGATGTAGTTGTCTATCTTGGGATGGATTTTAATTTGTATTTTTTTAGCAATTTTTTTTTAATGATTTTTTCCATGAAAGTGGTCTGAAAATATTTAGAAAACGGAGCGCTTTCCGTTTTCCCGCCATAACTATATCAAAAAATATCGAAATCAAATATATATTTTTAACGTGTATAGAATTTTTCCACGCTTGGGATGGTATAAGTTTTATCACATTTTGATAAGTGAAACAAAAGTTACAGTCTTAAACGTAGACATGAACATTCACGGGAAAAAATGTCTTAAAGACCTATTATTAGTAAAAATTATAAATGATATTTATCTTATTCTATTCACTTTAAAATCAATATTTCTACGAAGCTAACAGTCTCCCCTACGATGGCACCATTTTTGTGAAATGTTTTCAGTTTTTATCATGGTTCAAGTCTTTGGAAGAGCAGATTTGAGGTTTTTGACCTTTTACACTTCATAATGACCTTCCATAGCTTTGGTTGGGAAAAACAAAGATTTCGAGGCTTAGGTTCGGAAGATAGATATGTGATCCCGGTTTATAAAGCGCGATCGTTTTTTTAACACAAACCACGAGCACGCTTTACAAACTATGATCACGTTTATAAAGCACGCGCTCGCGGTTCATAAATCATATTTACACACATCCCAATATCTAAATTACCATTTGATTTTTACTCTACGACCTTACGCATACAAATTATCTGTGAAATTATGTCTTTTTCGCACGTTTTTCTTATCTAGGAAGCAAAACATCATGGTAGACAAGAAATGAAGTCAAAAAGGAAGTTATTAAGTAAAAAATACCAAACGAATTAGAGGCCAACAAAATTCAAAATGCCGAGTGAATGTGGAAACTTCGTGAATCAAGAAGAGGTTCATCTTCAACCCCAACTATTGTAAGCAATGAAGAACCAGGTAATGTTTCTACTGTCAATGTTGAAGTTGAATTAAATACTCGTGATGAAGATGTTTTTACTGTCAATGTTGAAGAAGAATTAAATACTCATGATGTAGTAAATGTTGAAATCAAGGAGACAATGAAAATGTGAATAAGGAAATTCATGTTGAAACTGTAGACAAGTAAAATTTGACAAAAAGACCTCCTAGGATTTTACATAAGAAACCTAATTTTTTTATTGAAATTGATGAAAACATTTTGAAACCAATGTCTAGCAAAATTTCTGAACGACAAATCAGAAGAAAAGCCACTGAAATTTGGGATAATCATTTTGAAATTTTAAATGATTCTCAAGATGTCAGTTGTTGGTTAGTTTGATGAAATTGATTAAAATGAGACCTACATTAAACACCTTAGGATTGACAACATCTAATATACGTGGTCAAACCTCTACAATTGTTGAAAACCTCCATGATGCATATCACACTGTTGGTGTCAAGAGACGCACTAGGGATAGTAATATTGTGTGTCGTGTATTTGCTACTAGTGTTGTAAGTGAATCAATAAAAAACAACGTTTGATTACATAAACAAGTCGAATGTTACAAGTTAATCGAAAAACTCTAATGACAAAGCAATTAAAAGACGTAATATCCTTCAATCACTCAATAACTTGATTTTTGGGCATTTTCTCGCTAGAGCACCGCGTAAGGACAAAAATAATTCTGATGCTATAAGAGAAGTTGTTATTAAATTTTGGCATGATAACACTAGAGTTTCACCTAATACAAGAGATATTATAAAATAGAGAGTTGGTTTTACTAATCGTGAACCACATCCAAAGCATTTCTTAGATATGACTCAAACTCAATTTTTTCGTAAGTTTGAACAAGAGAATCTGGAAATTAAAATTAGTTAACGTTTTTTTGAAATGTTAAAACCATTCTATGTGAAAATCAACCATGCTCGCACAATTTGTTGTTGTAGGCAACATGTTGAATTTGCGATGCATTATGCTAAATTTTTACGTATTCGTTCTATTTTTCATTCTGAAACTATGTTATCGGAATGTGGTGTTCAAGTTCCACCAATATCTTCTAGGGATTTCATTCCTACTATATTTTGTGAAAAAGAAGTTGGACAATTTTTTATAGTTAGGATTGTTTAGATGGAAGTTGTAGTACATGCGGCGGATTACCTAAATTGGAAAGTTGCATCCATGAGAAAATTAAAGGTACAATAGGACATAATTTAGTTGAGTTTGATAAATATAAATCAGTTACATACTAGTTGAAAGATGGAAAAGAGTCTAAACGGTGTGAGCTAGTTATAGAACAAATGTCTGTTTTCCAATTTTTGAGAAAATTTAAGGATGAAATTGTTTATGAGTATGTTAGGCATACACATAGAGCTTGATGGTTGGATGAACAGTTCAAGCTATGAAAGGACACATTTCCTATTGGTACTATTGTTTCAGTGGTCGATTTTACAGAGAATTACACATTGCAACCACAAATGGAGGTTCAATCGCAATATTATAACTCAGTACAAGTTGCCATTTTTGTGCATATAATATTTCTACATTCTCCTGACAGTACAAAGAATGATCAAAATTTTTAAGAGAGTACCACTTTTATATCAGTGATGATCGTACTCATTCTACTGAATTTGTGCAAGGGTGTTTCTAGTTATTTTATGGAAACTTGTCTGATAGGGACATCCACTTTAAACAACATTATATATGGTCAGATAATTGCACGTCTTAGTTTAAGAATGCACGAATGTTTTATTGGATGAGTAGAATGCATGTCAAGATGGGTGTGTAACATATTTGGAGTTTCACTGAGGTTGGACATGGAAAATGAGAGCATGACGGTGCAGGGGAATATGTGTGAAAAGAGCTCTTGCAAGAGAAGAGTTGAAGTACAAAGATGGTGCTAAATTAAAAGATGCAAAGAGCATAGTGGAATGGTGTATTGACAACATGGCCCGAGTTTCTCAAGAAAATTCCACAGTTTATAGATATTTTTGGTTGATAGAGGAACAACAAATTGCTAACTACGAGGATTATATGACACTCATTGGGTCTAGTGATATGCACTCATTTTGTAGCTCAGACGCTACTTCGTGGGCCATATGGACAAGAAAGTTGACATGTTTTTATGCATCTTGTATCGAATTTGTCACTGCTAAGTGTGATTCACAAGAATGGGTGGATGGATGGATTTGTAGGCCTCTAACTCCACTTCCTAGTTATCAACCTCCACAAGCATTATGACTTGTTTCTGCAGATGAAGTTACAACATCCAAGGACTTTGATGAAATTTCAATTTTGGTGCGACAAGGTATTTATGGTTATTTATTTAATTTTTGTATTGAGTTATGTCCATTGAAATTTTAATATGTAATTTAAATTTGAGTTGTTCAACCTTTGTTTTTTTGTAGGACATGTGTTTTGCAGTAATTATGACATAAGACAATGAAGAAGGAACAAACTATTTCTTATGTCGTTGCATCGAGGAAAGAAAGAAGTTGACTTCTCCTATTATAGATGGTGAAGATATTGAGTATCCTACAGGGTCAGTGGTAGTTACTAGAACTTGGCTTCGACGGTATCCATTAAAAAAATCCTCTGTTTGGGTGTTTGAAGACTTTGAGACACATAGAAAAATACTCTTATATTCGCATCTAGTTCTAGCGACAAATATTCAGCTGTATAGATATCGAGGAAGGCCTAATAACAAGATTCTTTGGAAGGTTCGAGAGTCAGATCATGAAGCAATCTTGTTTGCTATTCAGAGTAGATCCAATCCTGATGGTTCATTGGAATGAATTTACAATGATTTGAATGTCTCAGTATATATAATTTTTTTGATATATATATATATATATATATATATATATATATATATTTGTTAGTTTAAAGATCTAGATTTAAGTTTGAATATATTTTATTTTAAATTTGTGTATTTTGTATATATAGATAGTATATGGTTTTGATTTGAAACTTAAATTTCTTTGACTAACACTTTTATGTTTAGGTTAGTGGTGCCAGAAAAGCTTCCACCTTCACGTGGTTGGCACTGTTAGTAGAGAATTTTAAATTCTCGAAGCTAAGAGAAGCTTTCATTATTTGAAAAATTTGTAAATTTTGAAAAAGTTGTAAATTTTGAAAATGTTGTAAATTTTGAAAATGTTGTAAATTTTGAAAATGTTGTAAATTTTGAAAAAGTTGTAAATTTTGACAAAGTTGTAAATTTTAAAAAAGTTGTAAATTTTGAAAATGTTGTAAATTTTGAAAATGTTGTAAATTTTGAAAAAGTTGTAAATTTTAAGTTGTAATAAAGTTGTAAATTTTGACAAAAGTTGTAAATTTTGAAAACGACTCCTCCCAAGTGTTTACAAGACCATATCTACGCATGTGCACCGATCAGGGAAGGAAAAAAATTGAGAGACGCTATTATAGAGGGTCCTATACGTACCCAAAATTGTAAGTCCGCACCATGGAACAATGTTACACTTGCCCCAATGATGATACAGTCTCCTCTGCAAGGTGTTCGTGGATCTGGAAAAGCTCTCCAAATATACGTTAACATCCCGCATGCCCCGCTTAGGCTTCATGTTCTTTGCTTTTTCTTCCCCCCTTTTTTCTTTACTTTTAGGTCTTGATGATGAAACCGCCGCCTCACGGGAAGGCGGCGGTCTCGTGTGTGCGCTTTATGCAGCAGGCGGTGGTCCTGTAGTATCTCCGCCCGCTTAAGGAAGCGGTCAGGGCCTTTTTGAACGTGTTTTTCTAAAACATTCTTTTATCGCGACTGCATAAAAATCAATGTTTACTGAGCTTTTTCACCGCTCTATTTGTATTTATGATTCTAGTTCCCTGGAATAGTGTTTTGGCATTGTTTATGGTTTAAGAGATCAAATTGGTTTTCACCTTTGGGTAAATGGGATTCTATAAATAGTTGGCTTGTGCTCAAGCAAAAGGCCCTCAAAATTTTCCTCGAATTTCTCATTTCAATAGCTTAGCCTTTCAATTTTGCTTAGGATTCATAGTTTCATTTGTTGTATGCATGGTTAGTATTGTTTAGCTGTTAGAAAGCCACATATTCTCCTTGTGCAAGTGTTGTTATTATTTCATCCAATCAATTGGAGTAGGATAGTTTGATTTTCAATAGGAAGCCATTAAAGTTGCAGGTTTTGTTTGTCAAATAAGATAGTTTCAGGTTCTGGACATTTTATGTTGCATGACTCGCAATAAATCCCGCTAGGAATTACATAAGCCAAGCTCTGTACTCTTGCGCTATCCCTCTCCTACTCACATTATATTCAGTCTGCATCCTAAGTTGCCATTGTTCTAATATCTACTTTTATTGACGCTAGCATCACACGCTTTTGGATCCACGTGAGCACGGAAGGAACGAGGAGATCACACCGAGGGGACAAAGCGCACACCATCAAATTCGCCTTTGCTCGCAAAATCTAGAGTTCAAGCTTTCATAGTTCTAGTTAAAGCATATCAAATAGAGCAACCAATCATTTCATTTCGATTAAATTTACTTTCGATATTACCAGGGAAGCTATGGGGATTGATAGTTTCTGAGAAACTATGATTCACTCCTCACTTCTGAGGTAGGATCGAGAGTCTTTCAAATAGAGTAGATCAGTTATTAGGTTATTTAGAATAGATCTACAAACTACACAGACAAGTAGCTATACTCGGTTGCTTTGTTTGTTTTAATTACATTATTAGTTTAGTTTTCAATTTTAGATATATTAGATAATTTCTCTTTAAAATTTTGTTTAGTAGTTTATCAATAAAATCAGATTTAGGAATATACATAGATATATCTTGCATAGTTAATTTATTTTGTCATTAGTTAGCTTTATATCATTTCCTTTTGTATGACAATCACGGGACCTAGAGAGCCCAAAGAATACATATTCGAGCCAATCGTGCCTCAACCCAATCTTATTACGACAATAACTGATATAGATCGAACCTTAGAATCCAAGTCTTCCAAACAACAAAGCAAACCTACAACAGATCAGCTCACAGTTAAGAGGGTTAAACGTAGAAGACGACAAAGCGCATACATTTTGGTCAAACCAGCCAAACTACATATTACCCTAGACAAATATCTGCATGACTGTAGAAGGGCTCGAAAGAGAGAAAACGTTCATTGTGATCCTTTGGTCCCACGTTTGTAAAATAAACAAATGAGACACTCTCACGGACATAGATACTAGTTTAAGAATTTAGGTTGCAAGAACGCCTGTAAGATACTCTGAAAAGATTGCACAACTATTAATTCTGAACATAGAGGCCAAAAAGGCATATGACTATTGGATACTAGGGATTAGGGACTGATTCGCACATGACCATAGAAGGTCCACAACAACCATGAATCTACGGTTGTGACTCACAAATCCCACAACCCAACGAGTCCACAGGTCAATCCGACATTGACGCTGGCTTACGCACATTAGTATTTAGATCCACTCCACTTCTACCTATCATCATCGCATACAGTTATCCTTGTTAGACGTAGCAGCTAACGAATCTAAGGATTTTGGACTAAACAGAGAATCGACCGTAGAGTCCACTATACCCATCATCCATTTTCATGACCCTGTCTGGAGACATACACGAAACAATCCCAGGTCATTTTCCACATATCCCACAACCCATAGATCAAATCATGCCAGAGCTCGATATTGATGAAGCCTTCGAGCAGCCATCCTCACCGATCGATCTATCACACTAGTTCAGTTAGGAGGGCCTTCTTTGCCTTAGATTTGTAGATTCCACTAGTGCGCGTCGAAGACATAAGATTGCCCAATTAGTTTGTCTACATCCCACGCGTATTCCATCCCCATCGGCGTTTGTCTCCTGCACGACCTCGGGAGGTCGGGTGCAAGGAAGAGTTACTTGTAAGGATTCCCACGCTCACTTGTCACTTTTCCATCGTATAGGTCCCTACACCAAGGTGTCGAATCAGATGAGGCGTCTTTAGGTGCCACGGAGTCCGAGTAGTCACCCGTCGAAGTTGAACAATATTTTGGTCTCAAGGCTCTTAAGGGACTACGCCCGAACAAAGTAGCCTGGAAGAAACGACCTTTTCGCAAGCAACGAAACACCACCTCCTCTAGCATTCACTTGGCCACCTGGACGTGTCGACGTAGTTGGTTTGGTGTCATGACCCACTGTTTGCAAAATATAGCGTTTAACAACCTTACACTGGCTCCAATTGCACTATTTTACGCATTCAGTAAACAATATGACAAATGAGAGCACTAGATATGAGAAAGAAAAAACTGAGACATGCTATTGTAGAGGGTCCCTATGCCGAGGTTTTAGATTAGATGAGGCATCTCTAGGTGCCATGGAGTCTAAGTAGTCACCTGTCGAAGTTGAATGATATTTTGGTCTCAGGGCTCTTAAGGGACTATGCCCGAACGAAGTAGCCCATAAGCAACGACCTTGTCGTCATGCACCAAAACACCACCTCCTCTAGCATTCACTGGCCACCTGGACATGTCGGCATAGTTGTTTTGGTGCCACGACCCACCGTTTGCAAAATATAGCATTTGACAACCTTACACTGGCTCTAATTGCACTATATCGCGCGTTTGCAAACAATAGGACAACGAGAGCACCGATATGAGAAGGAAAAAACTGAGATAGGCTATTGTAGAGGGTCCATATGCCGATGTTTGGATCAGATGAGGCATATCTAGGAGCCACAGAGTCCGTAGTAGTCACCATTGAAGTTGAATAATATTTTGGTCTCAGGGCTCTTAAGGGACTATGCCCAAACGAAGTAGCCCCGAAAGCAATGACCTTGTCGCGCAATAAAACACCACCTCCTCTAGCATTCACCTAGCCACCCAAACATGTCGGCATAGTCGTTTTGGTGCCATGACCCACCGTTTGCAAAATATAGTGTTTGACAACCTTACACTAGCTCCAACTGCACTATTTTACGCATTTGCAAACAATAGGACAATGAGAGCACCGATATGAGAAGGAAAAAACCAAGACATGCTATTGTAGAGGGTCCCTATGTTGAGGTTTTAGATTAGACGAGGCATCTCTAGGTGCCACAGAGTCCGAGTAGTCACCTGTCAAAGTTGAATGATATTTTGGTCTCATGGCTCTTAAGGGACTATGCCCAAACGAAGTAGCTCGGAAGCAACGACCTTGTAGCGCATTGAAACACCACCTCCTCCAATGTTCACCTAGCCACCTAGACGTGTCGCGTATTGGTTTGGTGCCACGACCCACGTTTGAAAAATATAGCGTTTGACAACCTTACACTGGCTCTAACTGCACTATTTCACATGTTTGCAAACAATAGGGCAGCGAGAGCACCGATATGATAAGGAAAAAACCGAGACAGGATATTGTAGAGGGTCCCTACTCCGAGGTGTCGGATCATACAAGGCATCTCTAGGTGCCACAAAATCGAGTAGTCACTCGTCGAAGTTGAATGATATTTTGGTCTCAGGGCTCTTAAGGGACTACACCCAAACAAAGTAGCCCAAGCAACGATCTTGTCGTGCACCAAAACACCACCTCCTCTAGTGTTCACCTGGCCACCTAGATGTGCCGGTGCATTCGGTTTGGTGCCACGATGTCCTGAGGCATGACTTATCACTCCTCGCCTCCGTTCATTTCCTAGGACTCAAAACATTCAATGTCACTTGTTTACCTTCCATCTCTCTTGTTCTCTTTGGACTTGCCTCTGTCCTCTTAGGTGCTTCATCACTATCCTTGCTTTTCTCTCTTGAGATATGTTTTTGTGGTGATCTCTCTCCATCCTCTGCTGCCCCAACTATGTGCTTACATGCTCATTATTTTTGCATTGTAATAGGATTCTTCATCACATATCACTACACAGAATTAGGAGTATAAGTAAATCATCAAACAATTAAGGGAACACATGTGAGGACCTTTTATTCATAAGTGCAATCATTTATTGCATGAGATTAATCATCTCTGCCTCAAATTGAAGCAATGTCTCCCATCTGAAACTTCAACCCCCCAGTCCATCAAGCAAGATCAAGCATTCATACTGCAAAGAAGGACATGTGACCATTGGGTGAGCATGATCCTTGAAAAAGGGAATGATCTATTTCTGAGATTATCTCTTTGTTTAGATTGTTCTTGGTCATATTTTTGAAAATCAATAGGAATAGAGTTGAGATCAAGAAAGAGAAATTCCATTGGGAAAATAATCTCCCATTTGCGAGTGAGATGAATAATTTTGATTCTCATTCCTTGGTGAGCTCAGGTGTGTTTTCATCTGACTCAGAGAACTTGTATGACATTTTGTCCCATACCATCACCTAGAGGTTTGATGCTCTAAAAGAAGCCATTTTTTATTTTGAATCCCATGAGGAGAATGTATCAAAATTTTTGGAAGATCTTGGCACAAGAATGCATGAGCTTGGTACTCCTCTTAGGGAGAATAATTCCATGAAGAATCTTCAGGATTCAAATTTCAAGAATTGGTTCAGGAAAATATTTGTGACCCTTTCCTTCAATAGTGATACTTTAGAAGCCCTTGTAGAGATCATAGGTTATATCTCTAGAATCCTATGAAGAGTTATGAAAAATATTTTAGTCGATGTGGAAATATAAATTCCATTCCTGAGAATTGACTCAACACATTGGAGCATGTGAACATCTTGGAAGATGAGAAAGTTTCATTTGTAGTTTCCAGATTCAACAAGATGGTCTATGGAAAAGCCTCATCATTCAAGATCTTCCACGGAGGAAGACATGAGTTGATTCTTCATTAGAGGAGGATTCTTCATGATGGGTGGAACCTAAGAATACTAATAAGGGCTTACTGTCAAATTTTTACCCTTTTCAACTTGGGACATCAGAATGCACCACCACATGAAATCTCTCCCTTTCGTCACTTAAGGCTTGTAACATTCTCACTAGGTATGATTCCTCAGCACCCCAACTTGATTATGTTTGCCCCCTCTCATGAATACTTAACCCCTTCACACATTATCACCCCTTTAAGTCCCTTTGTCACTTAATAAATGTGGTAAGGGAAATGGGGAAAACCAAAACCCATTTAGAAACTTTTAACCCTACCCTCTCATGCCATGTAACCCGGGTTAATCCAGAATGGTCAAGGATGAGTTAGAAGGTGAGTTAGCTAGGTTAATGTTAAGAGGTGAGTATAAACATACACTTAGCCATTTTTTTAATCCCTTTTTAATATTTCCTTTTCCTTCATTGCTGCTAGTATTTAGTTATGCTACTAAATTTTCAAGAAACCCTATTGCAAAAATCACATTTTTGCTCATATCTCCTTCATTTTGCTCCTATCTCCTTTTTGCTCCATTTCCCCTATAATTTTTGCCCATAACTTCTACTCATGAACTCCTTGAAGATGATCTAAAAATATTTTCCATTGGTACCCTAAATTTTTATAGCATCCCATTTAAAATTTCAGAGAAAAAACTTGCCTTTTTAGATCCTTGCAATTCTGGAGATCGAAAACACTTGAAATTTGAAGCAAAAACCATATGAAAATACCTAATCTAATGAAAAAATTTCATCTCAATCCAAATAAAAGAAGACACGTGATTAAATATTTATTATTAAATTGGCATATGAGCCTTACTAAAAATAATAAGTTTTGATAACAAAGAAAAATTTGAAACCTTGTGTAATCTTCAATTCTAGAAGTATGAAAATTGTAAAACTTGAAAATGGGAAAATTGTAAAATCTTCAATGTTGCACCATTTAAGTAACGTTAAACATTCATATAGTTCAAGATGAACTCCACCTCCTTATTTCTATCAATGTTCGCATTAGTTGATATACGCAATGATTGAGTGAACTAGCTTTTAAAAAAAAGTAATTGTACGTATTGCCCTTTTGTAGTTCACCTAGCATGGTTTTGCTTAATGGAATAGGTTTGCTTAACAATTGTACCATGTAGTGCTCTAGGACATGGTTTTTTAATTTTAAATCAAACATACATATCTAGAACTAATTTAAATGGTTATGAAAACATACATAGAAGGATATCATACATGCAATGAAATCAAATCAAACATATAGTTCAGTAATATCGTTATGAAAACCAACACACATGGATATATAAGAATCAAACAAAGTGTGCTCCAGATGCACGTCTCTGAAAATATATGTAAGTTCATAACATGTGTACATCTCGAACTAAGTGTGTCATAATGTATATAGGACCACATGCAGTCGCAAAAGGCTATATATATACAATGGACTATATGAAGAAACATGTTCACTAGGACCAGATGGCCCATATATATATATATATATATATATATATATATATATATATATATATATATATGGGCCATGCGGAGTGGACTATGAATCTATTCATGAAACATCTTCCCTCTCTTCGCCCTGCTAGAAGTAGCACGCCCATGACTTGGGGATGTAGTGGAGGGAGATGCCACTACGGATTTCATCCGTGTGGTCCTAGACATCTCTAAGCAGCATGCATGCAACCTAACTCCGCACATTCATAAACAACAAGTTTTTTAACATCCAAAATTTTAAAATACATTCAAAATTTAGAAAATTGTATGTAATTTAGTTAAAATGCATGTGAAATCTTACATGCAATGTCATGATCCCTATCAATTTGTTTTGACGCATCGCAGGACAACAAAGAGACTCACGAGGGTAAGCTACATACAAATAATTAATTTTCAAATTAAATATTTCACATACATACAAAATTTGATATTGTAGATTTAAGTAATAAGAAATAATGAACCTCAAAATTTAACAAATTTGAAAATTTGTACCTCGGTTAGTGGATCTGCAGAGATGCTATGGCAAAGATTATCTACGGTGAGCCTCCACAGTCTGCATATATGGAGGAGTCTCTCTGGGTCATAAGCTATACAAAAACATGTACAAATCAATATTAAAATCTACATGACTGTGCACCACATAACAGAGGTCCAAAGCATGTAATCCACATGAAATTCCACAATTAGAAACAAAGTGTAAAGAGATTTACTAACCTATGTAAAACTCATGTGAGGCATGCCAATAGCCTCGATTCTAAAGAAAATGATGACCCGTCAGGCTCCTGTGTATAAAAGACAAACATATTAATATGTACAACATACATGTGAAACATTATAATTTAATAATCTAGTGCAATCAAATGAAATTAAAAATGTAAGCTTGAACAACTTGAAACTTATGTTTGAAACACACCCATTGCACAATAAGCTAGCATGTCGACAACCATTGGATGTTTCCTTCACCAGCTCTTGCTATTTAAAATAAAATAAAAAATTAGTTTTTTACATGTATGTACATGACGTACAATCAAATACATATATATTAAAATCTCAAACATGTGAATTAAACTATTGTATATATATATTATTTATATTTATTTGAAATTTACCTGTGAAAGACCAATATCAGTGGCACCAGTTCCAAAACATTCCCCCAACATCTCATCTATAGAAAAGAAATCATGTGAACCAGCAAATGATGTCTCACCCGCAATGCATATGGCACCACATGATCCATAAAGTGGTGTGGTGCGCTAGAACTGGTGCCTCCACCAACATCACCAGATGCAATCTAGTCACTATGCTTGGGTCAGAGTGTCAGTGAGCTCCCTCAATGCAAGCAGTGTATCAATCTCCACAACCTCCTTCATTGTAGGAGGGATAACTAAAGGCGTGTGGGGTTTTGGGGCATGGGGATCCTTGGTTGACCTATGCGTGCACCAGGTCTACTCTGTGCAGAGCCACCTCCTCGACCAAAAAAGTCAAAAAGTCAAAATAATTCGGGACCTCATTAAGCACAAACTCGCAATATAATTTCTTCAAAAAATAAAGAGGAACCTCATTGTTGTTGCATGGTGGATAATAAAAACCATCCACCATTAGTCCCAAAAATTGTTTTTGATTCAGTCATCGTGGCACCAATGGATTGGGAACCGTTTGCAAGTAATCGTGGGGGCATTGGTTCTAGGGTCGGTAAATAATGCACAAATGAGGTCTTTTCCAATTTTTTTGTCTTTTACAGCTGCATGGGATAGTTTATCCACACCACCGCCTACAGTCACCCCTAAAGGTATTCCATCTATGTATTTGGTTGGTTGCAGAGTCGACTTTTCCAATCAATGTTTGCAATGTGTTGGCTAAAGTCATGGGATGGATTTGTGGCATGATTTTGTCTTATAGTCTGGATAAGGTTCTCAATGACAATTTTATTTTCTCTTATTCTTCCAATGATATTACCTTGTGTTCCTGCTAGTTCAGTGGGGATAGAAGGAGCCACAGGAGGCGGATCTATGTTTTGAGGAGGGTTTTGAGGAATGTTCGGAGGGTTTTGAGGAATGTTCGGTGGGTTTTGAGGAATGTTTTGGCGGTTTGCACAATTTTGAGCTTGCCGACCAACTGACAAAACAAGAAAATTGTATACATAAACAAACATTTCGAAAAACCCATGAAAATGCAAAAAAAACCCTAAAATGCAAAAAAAAACCTAAAATGCAAAAAAATGATTAAAATCGGGGCTTACCTCCTGTCTTCGGCATGATTGAATCTTTCGCGATCCAAAAGTTCGATGAGCAATTTTGAGGTGGTATTCAAAGCTCGAGTGAAAAACGTCTAGGAGAAACCGTGGTTTGAAATGAAAAATGGGGAAAATGAGGACCATGACTGCTAATTTTTGTCTCAGAGTTCCGCGATCACGGTTTTAGGTTTAGTAATTGCCGAATTTGAAATTTGGGAACCGCGATCGCGGTTCCTGAATTTCAGTTTTTTATGTCCACGGAATTGTCCACCAACTTTGTGCACTTACCCATGTGCTCGTTGTAGGAACCACAAAACATCCTTGTTTAACAATGTAATGTATCTTGTATATTCTACATTGCATAATAAAGTGTAAACCAACAGATGCACGTTGAGGGATTTCTCCACTATCACATAGTGAAAAAAATTGCTTGCAGAGCAAGAAGGCCTAGAATTCAGAAGAGGAGGCATAAGGAAGGAGGTTTGAGTATTCTTGATTTAGTACACACTACATGGACACATTGTTCGTGGACATAGAGGATCTTCTTCTTATATTAACAAAAGCACCTACAATTGATTTGATGAAATGCTAGAAAGAGAAAGGAGGGGATACATGCAAGCCTTGGAGTTGTCGAATGCGAGAAATAACTATGAAAATAAGTCTTTTTATAATAAATTATTTTACGTGCCAACAAACCGATAATACAAAATCAAACAAATCATATGTTAGTTGAGAAAAATGACCATAATCATTACTACCCTTCCACTATTGTTAAGATTAAAACAAACTTTGATATATTTTTTGGATATTAGAGGAATCATTACATATTACAATTTAGCACAGTCTCTACTAGCCTCGATTAACTTTAACCTGGCGTGAGGAGGGACCACCAGGTGCTCAAGTTTCATACCGCCTTTGTTCGCGCACTCGGGGACATTTCCTCTCATGAGTGGGCATGCCAATGGGGATTGAACCTTGGACATTCTCTTAGTAAACACCCATACTTTACCAATCAACCAAGACCCATTGACAAACTTCAATGTTAATAATAGATCCAAACGATGATCTGATTTGATACAAACGATATTAATAAATTTGTTGAGTATTGAGTACTAGGATTGTTAAGGTTAATAACAAGATTTATGTCTCTTTTTGCGAGAATCGTTCATCTAATTTTTAAGTATTTCTATTAGGAATAACCAGAATATCGAACACGTTCCCTGTTGTTCGTTGGGGTTGTTAATATGTCGTGTGATTCCAATGATGATAGCTGTATCTTACGCAGATGGGCCATTCCTGCTTCCCTTTTCTCATATCGGCCATCTTCCTTATTTTATGATCGTGGATCCTTGAAAATAGATTTTCAATTGGTTTATTACACAATAATTTGATTTTTTTAAGTGATCGGCTCTTAAACATTTTTATTATTCAGGCAACCAGGGGTGGTGGGCTCGTTAATATTGGTGAGCGTGTTCGTTATTTATTCCATGCTTGTTCTGAGTTGACTCTTTGAACGTGCCGACCTTGTGTTTATCCACACATAAAACCTTGCTCTGCAGACTCACACTTAATCTAACGAATGCAATGAACGTTAAATAATAAGAACTGATGCCGGAATACACATTAAATCTCCGAATCTCAACGTCAGGAATTGCAGGAGAGTAACACGTATCAGAAAGCTGATTATTTTTTTCTCTTGAAGAGGGACAATACAGCAAGTATGTCATTAGATTTTTTATTTTTATTTTTTTGATGTGCAGTGCACACAACTGGGCACTAGAATACATAGATAGTCATGTCTCTGTCCATATTTTGGAGGAAGCATATGGGGATATACAACAGTCAAAGTCACTCAAGACATGATCCTGGCCTCAACCATTTCAATTCTCCCTATAGGGTGTTGTCAAGCCTTACACTCAGTAAGACTTGATCCCTGCTGGACTCATTCAACACCATACATCATCATCAATAGACCAAGAGCCCTTAGACATTTCATTAGAATTTAGATCATAAAAGATACAAATTTGACAGAGAACAGTAGGCGATGGATGATGGGCGCCTTAGTCCCTTTCAAACGGAATGCCACCGAATCCCATATGACCGGCTGCGTAGAGCTCCCACCAAATGTTGTGGGTATCGAGTTTGGCACTGAGCGATCCATTGGCCAGAACCTCGCTTGTGCACGGAGATTGCGTGACAGACCAGGGAGGCGAACAATACCTGCATTTTCCCCCTTTTCATCATCGTCGTTCGTTTTAATAAAATGCTGCAACTTTCTATTACTCGACCTCCCTTTTTTCTTAACATAGCAGAAAGCCCTCCTCGCTATTACACAGGGGACTGCCACAATCGCAAGAATGAAGAGATGAAGAAATGCGCAGGGGCAACAGCAGACAGCGGCGCAATCTCCGGCAAAGCTCGCCGCGCAGCTGCATAATTGGCGTCCCTTGCCGATATTTTCCCCGCACTTTTCACCAGATCTGCTCGAGTTTCGCCTGGTTCTGATAGATCTTCTGTTTTTTGGCATTTTACATTCCGCCCTTTGCAAACCCTCATAAATCAAATCGTAATGAGAAGAAGAAACCGAAATGGATGGCTCGAGTTGAACGCCCATGCCTGCTCCGAGCTTTTCACACATTCTTCACAGTCCTTTTATGGCTTAATAATATGTCCTACTTCGTGAGCTTGTATGTTCAAAGACAGAGGTCCAGAGTTCGATCCCCAGCGACGAAATGTGCCGTTTTGTATGCTTCCGTTTCACATGGACGGCTTAAGCAAAACTACCTAATCTGGTTTGTAATGTTGACTATGATTTATTATTCCAGGCTTTGTCACCCAATTTTGTTTTGTTACAGAGGTGTTCTAGAAAGCCGTCTCCCACGTGTAAAATAGTTATTCTATTTCTCAGCCTAACGTCAACTTTCTAAGACTAAAAACATATATCTCACAATATTGACATTTATATTTCAAATTGTATGGAGGTATATAATATTTTAACAACGTAAATTATTATTTTCTTCCTAAAATCTTTTATTGTGGTTGTTACATTCAATGATAATCTATATTTATTTTTAGATCTTCATTTTTTTCATTCAAATTGTATAGTGATATAGATTATTTTAACAGCGTGAATTATCATTTTGTTTGAAAATATATTATTATGATTGCTACATTTAATGATTAAATTTATATATTTAATCTATATTTATTTTTATATTTTCTCTTTTTCAATCAATCAATATCAATAGCATAAATGTCATTTTCTTTTTGATCCTTCGACATTGAAAGTATAAATTATCTAGTAAAACAATTTTAATTTCAATCTAAAAGACAAGCATTATGTCATCAATATAGTATCATATGGATGATATATTATTAGATGGATGACATCGTACTCAATTTTTAAATCATTATTAAAGTCATCTAACGCTTACATTTATACTTTATATGATAGATAGATGATGTGGTGTTTGAACCTTACATTAGCATTAGAATTACATCATATCACCACTTTGTCTTACATTTATGCTCTCAACTTTAACCAATCAAAAGAAGAAAATATATTTATATTCTCAACCTTAACCCATTTTTACTTTTTAATTTAACAAATGTAATAATATATAATTTTCAAAAAATAATTAAATTATATATAATTATGACTTAGACTAAAAACAAAAAAAGTTGGAACTTAAATCAATTTAGTTAAAGTGTATAAAAATACATCCAAAATCAAAACAAAATACATTCAAAATCAAAACAAATAAAATTTGAATGGTTGAAAACTCGGAATAAACTTAATATGTTCGCCATTAAGAAGAAGTCTCGAGTATTAAAACAAATAATTAAGTTTCATTGTCCTTTGGTCACGCGTCTTTCAACTATATTAGTTTCAAGTTTCAACTACGTCGGTCAACATTTTTTGTGACAAGTAAATTTTCAAAACTTCAAAATTTCTATTTTATCATATTTAATCATACAAGACTATTTAATATTTTTTAAACTATATAATTTATATATAAACATAATAAAAATGACGGTCATATTTTAAATATGCAAGTATGTACGGTTTTTAAAAAAATTAAATTTTGTAAAATCACAAAAACGCCTAAACGGACCGTCAAATTTAACCCCCGCGTCAAGTATTCAAAACTCACAATTTCTATTTTAATATTTTCATGCGCGCCTAATAGTTTTTAAATTGTCAACCATATTATATTAAATTGTTAATCTACTCACTTAAGTTTTGTAGGAGGGAGGGTGTGTTGGTACTCTGCAACGTGTTTAAATCTTATTAGTCATTATAACTTGAAAAACAGGGTTTTTAAAAATAAAACATGTTGATGGGTTAAAAAAGTAAACACAATATAAACATGTATATTTTAAAAATTTGAGTTGCCGCTTAATTTAATATATAGACACCTAATATATTTTAAATATTAAAGATGTTGGCACTGATACCTAATCTACAAGCAATCACACTTGAGTGGTGAAACAGAGATATCGATAGAGAAGTGTTGAAGAAGTTAAGTTGAAGGAGTAAAGGCGAAACATTGCACGAGAAACATGGAAAATTTTAGTGGCGAATATTCGTAATTAGATGAATAGTAAGAATTCTGGAATATGAATTTGGCTATTTTTACAATCATGGCAAAGTTGCCTAGGTTTCGCCAAAATTTCCACAAACAATAAGATGTCCCATGCGAATAACCAATGGGTCTCCAATCCCAATGTATATATTTTTATCAATGACCGTGTGATCGTGAAAGCCAAGATTTTAAAACATTCTTGGATCATCATGAAATCTATGGAACCTTCCTAGTCATTTGGTCTCATTCGCGGACATGTTTAGGATTTTTTGAAATTTGATTAAATTTGTTATATATAATAACTAAGCATTAAGCAAACATTTTTATCTTTTCTGATTTGCCAATTTTGTGAATTTGCGAAGTAGTAGAAAAAGATTCAGCTTTACATCCTACAATCACTTAGTGTAGGTAAGTTTATTTAAAACCTATTTTCTATTATGTCGCATTATTTTATCCACTTTTGTAAGTTGGACTGTTAGCAATGCTATAATATATTAAAATATGTATTTTTTTATTTTACGGTATCACGAGTGTCATTTTTTCAATGTCACATGACACTGCAATGCCTTAGTTGATTTTCATTTCATCGCAACCAACTCAAAAATTGTCCTTATAGGATTCAGGAAAATGGAAACTAAAAAGGGAACCTCAGAAAAAAAAGTAATCTGTAACACCTCCTACTACCGACATTCGAAAAATAGCATCTTATTTTGAGAAACCATCTAAGGAATCCCATCCTTCTCCATCGTGACAACACAATCAATGAACAATGATTACATTCGAAATGAAACTTAGAATGAGCTCATTGATGATTTGGTGATCGACGATGTCAATGCTAATGACGACGACAATGAAATGTCTCCTTTCAAGACATCCCATGAATGAATTCAAATCGCATCACTTTGGATGATTTTTATTTCCACTCCAAACCACCATTTCATTAAATTTGGACTAATTTTAGTCCAATAATTTTTTCAAAAAGTTCATTATCGGTTTCTTCACATCTAAATTTCAGTATTTAAAAATGTTATTATTGGTTTTCCAAAATGCTATTATTGGTTTTCAACATTTGAGTTATTGGTCTCTAATAATTGCATTATTGGTTTCCAATTTTTAGTTAATTGAATTATGAGGTATAATGGGGGCCACCCATTCTCCCTATTAATTTTCACTCACATTGGAAAAAATCATTACATTTAGACTAATTTTAGTCCAATAATTTTTTCAAGAAGTTCATTATCAGTTTCTTTACATCTAAATTTTTGTATTTAAATATTAATTTTTGGATTTCAAATATGTTATTATTGGTTTTCAACATTTGAGTTCTTGGTCTTTAATAATTGCATTATTGGTTTCTAATTTCTAGTTAATTAAATTATGAGGGAGAATGTGAGGCCACCCATTCTCATTATTAATTTTCACTCACATTGAAAAAATAGATAAGAAATTTATTGTCTTTATAATTTTAATTTAAAAGAATGGGAGGTAAATATATTACCTTTTATACCCATATTAGAAGGCTTCCTAGTTGTTCCAATTGTTTTTACATTGCATGAGAATGAGAGGCCACACATTCTACCTCTTCATGGTTATTTTGATATCAAATGGACAATAGGATGTCATCTAGTTTAATAATTTAATTTTTCATAATATATTTGGTTTCCAATTGTTGGTTGATATTTGAGGGAAAATTGGAAGCCACCTATTCTCCCTTTTAATTTTTATTTAGATTGATATAATAGGATTCCATCTATTTCACTTAAGGATTAGTTCATTTAAATGATGATTAGGAGGCCATCTAGTTCAACATGTGTAATTTCCATCTTAACATTTGTTCATTTCTAAAAAGGATTTTAGTTCGTACCATTGATGGCCTCTTAGTTTTCATTTGTCCTAAGACAAATGAAACTCGCCAAAGTTACACTAAGTATTTTTGGCAGCTCCTTCGTGTCGATGTAAAGGTTGTTTTGTGTTGATATTCCTAAATAATCTTTATCTCGATTATAACCTAAGAAGCCATCCATGAGTGATAGCATCTCATAACCAGCAATAGAATCAATGATCATGTCAATTTTAGGAAGAGGAAAGTCGTCCTTGGGACAATATTTGTTAATATCTCATAAATTGGTACACACTCTAATACCAAATGACCACGTTAGAAATTCACTCTAAGTAGTCGATAGCCTGATGAAGCCTTCTTTTAATAACCTTTCAAGATCTTCTTTAACTACTAAAAATGAACTAAATGGAAACAATTGATTAGGAGGCCATCTAGTTCAAAATGGTAAGAAGTGTGTCTTTGGCATGTTATCTAGAAAATTACTAGGATTCATTATTTCAAGGAGAGGAATAAAAGTAGATCTAGCAAAAGTTGCTGGTATAACAGAAATGCCTCCTCCTACGAATATCAGAAAACTACAAAGCTTACAAGGAAAGATCCAAGCCATCAGAAGGTTATCTCAGCTTGTAAATAAGTTTCATACATTCACGCATCTTCTCAAGAAAGGTGTTAGTTTTCACTAGGGACCATAAGAGTAAAAATCATTTACTTTGCTCAAAAGCTACTTGGCTAAACCTCCTGCTTTAATGTTGCCCATGGAAGGAGAACTTTGTTACTCTACATCTTTGTCATGCACTTTGCAATTGGGGCACTATTGGCCCAATATGATAAAGATCAGAGAGAAAAATTTATGTACTACTTGAGCATAACTTTGATAACTTACGAGCTCAACTATACACAAATCAAAAAGGATTATTTGGACGTAGTTTTTACCTTCCAGAAACTACGTCATTATCGCTCAACAATAAGGTCAAGCTTATTTCAAAGGTAGATCCATTAAAATACTTATTTTCAAATCCCACACTCATAGGAAAGATGGATAATTAGATCATCTTACTCAATGAGTTTGACATTGAGTATGTACATCAAAGTATGTAAAAGGATAAGTTCTAGCAGATCAACTAGTAGAAGCTCTGCTACTAGGTACCGAACCTTTAAGTCTAGAGCTCCCAGATGCATCTACGATGTACCTCGAGGAATCAATCATATGGAAACTATACTTTGATGGCTCATTTACCTTTCATGGTTTATGTGTTGAAGTTGTGTTGATCACTCCTACAGGATATTTGATCCCCCAGCCCTTTCAACTTAGATTCCCATGCACAAATAATATAGTGGAGTATGAGGCCCTTATTGTAGGGATGAAGCTAGCTATTAAGTGGGATATTAGATGAGTAAATATAATCGGTGATTCCATGCTGATTATAAAACAACGACAGATGAATACAAAGTAAAAGATGAGAAACTTCTTCCATACAAAAGAATGGTTGATTCTTTGAAGGAGTTATTTGAGAAAATAACATTTGAGAAAATACCAAGAGCCCGTAACGAGCAATGATGTTATGGCTACACTAGGTCAATGTTAAGTATTCCACTTGTAAATAATGATATGTCATTTTTGTGGAGCACTTACAAACGCCAACATATGACATACCAGAGTCCTGTTTGGTGTGTGAGGTTGTTGGTCCCTTTTCCCCATGGTACTATGAAATATTTAATTACCTCCATGATGGAACCTTTCCCACAAACATTTCCCATACTGAAAAATGAAACCTCATCCATTGTATAGCCCGCTATACCCTACTTGGGGAACCCTCTTCCGCCGAGGCTACGACATTAGTTTGTTGCGTTGTTTAAATTCAGATGAGTCCATCCAAGCAATCAAAGAGGTGCACGAAGGCATCTGTGGGGCTCATACTAATGGGATCGTATTGGAAAATAAAATACTCATAGTAGGCTACTATTGGCCTACCATGGAGCATGACTGTTGCAAACATGTGAAGAAATGCTTGGATTGTCAGAAGTATGGAAATTTAATACATGCACCAGCGCAATCCTTGTAACCAATCACGACACCCTGGTCATTCTCAAAGTGGGGTCTCTTTATTATAGGAAAACTTAACCCTATCTCCTTGAATGGCCACAAGTTCATTATAACTACTACTGAATACTTCACAAAATGGGTAGAGGTTGTTCCTCTTACCTATGTTGAAGGTCCCCAAATATCTAAATTTATAATGAACCATATCATTTTTCGATATGGTATCCCCTATGTTATTATCACTGATAATGGTAATCCATTTAAAAATAAAACTGTGAAAGCACTCTACAAGTGTTTTCAAATCTCCCTCAAGTTCTCGACCCCTATTACCCTCAAGGTAATGGGAAAGCCAAATCTTCCAATAAAACCCTCATCCGTATTATGGAGAAGATGGTGAATACAACGAGTGTAACTAGAATTTACAGTTTCACCTTGTCCTCTAAGAAGTCATAACATCTATCGCACCCCTACAGGTGTCACTTCATACTCCTTAGTATTCGACACAGAAGTCATACTACCTTTCGAGATCGAGATCCCTTCTTTACGTATCGAGTTAAGAGATTACCGAATGAAAGAAGAGGACTACGAAGTAGCTCAACTAGTATAGTTGGAGCTATTAGACGAGAAAATACTTCACACCCTTAATCGCCTTAAAGTTTATCAGAAAAAGTGAGGTGAAGTTACAATAAAATAATAATACCTCATCAATTTGAGGTAGGAGACTTGGTGCCCAATTGGCTAGGACCATATGTTGTGGTTGCCAAGTTTAGTTTAGGTGCCTATAAGCTTGCCTATTCAAATGGCCAATAACTTC
Source organism: Taxus wallichiana var. yunnanensis (assembly GCA_018340775.1). Classification (NCBI taxonomy): domain Eukaryota; kingdom Viridiplantae; phylum Streptophyta; class Pinopsida; order Cupressales; family Taxaceae; genus Taxus; species Taxus wallichiana. The sequence goes on from CM031239.1 coordinate 1,027,093,115, forward strand.
AGGAACCCATGAACAAAATGAATCTTAAGCGCTTCTATATTTAGGTGCGAAGTCCCTAAAATATTAGAAAATGAAAAAATATATATATATAAAAAGAAAAATAAAAAGAGAAATAAAAAGGTGTTATTAGTGAAAAATCACAGCACCCCCGAATGGCCTCGGATCTGAGATGGGGCATTTGGTGTGATTGCACAACATTGGACCATCTCTCAAGTGTGGGACTTGCGGACTTGAGATGGACCTCCAGAGAAGGTTGGTTCCTTCTTCCTAAACTACCTGCCACAAGCTACTCCAGTGCAGAAAAACCTATCTATCCTAATCTAACCATTCCAAGGAGATAAAGAGAGAGAGAGGGTGAAAGAGAGCCTACACTAAGCGGTGATACACCAGAAAGGAAGTGGCGAGATACTCTACTGAGGGAGGATGAAACAGGAAAAAGGAGATGAGGGAGGTCAAACAGAAGTGACACAGACCCAGATCCAAATCCACCTCGAAACACAACATCTTACACCTGCAAATGTGAAAATCATACACAAGAAATAAACACAAAATGGAGAGGCACAAAGAAACAACAAAACATGAGAAGGGGTTGAAGAACACCACAAAAACATGATTTTATTGCTCTATGAGGTGCACAGACCATTACATGGATGCTTAGAGGCAAAAATATGCTTTCTAGGCATAGGAGAAGGCTTACAACTCAAATGGAGTTAGGAAACAAATTTTACAGAGTTTCCCCACATCCCAAAATGTCTCCGCCTTCTCAAATGAGAAGTTTTTACAATATATAGACGTCAAAAACCAGAGAGAAATAAGAGAACCTCGATTCTACTCTTAAAGCTCAACCACCAACCATTAATGCCCTGCAAATCCACCTACAATCTATCAATTTTAGTTCCCTATGTCTATTTGGTGTGTTGAAGAAGGAAGAAAGGTGGATCAAATCAAATCTGAGTGGTTGAAGCAATCGGATCCTGCATTAATGGCTTGAAAGACGTTTCCTAATTTTCACCCATCAAAGCCTACTAAAAATAATATTTTATGCTTCCATGGCATAGAGGAGGTCGAGATCTTTCCAATGGTACCAAATTTGTTGAATTTCGAGCACTGGATCGAAAGATATGCCCATTTGAATATTTGAATCGAATTCGTACAAAAATGGCAAAAACAAGTTTTGCAAAATGGATCCGCGGGCCCAAAATTCACTTTGCACCTTTTGCACAAAAATTACAAAAGTGAAAAACCTCCCGCAGCCCCGTAAGCCCGAAATTCACTTTTTCCCAAAAGCCCCCATAAACCTTCTCATTTTCCATTTGGCAAACAAACCTCCTCAGGCTTGTGGGCCCGCACTTGCAAACTATGCTTTTATGAAAGTGGAAAAAGATGCAAAAACTCCCGCAGCCCCACAACTTTACATTTCCCAAAATTCATCTTCGGGCCCCATCAGCCCGCATTTTCCACTTTGGCAAAAGTCTTCCCTAGGCCCACCGGCCCGTTTTGGAAAAAAATCCTTCCAAGGTCCGCCTCCCGCATGTAATTTAGGCTTAACATGTGGCTTCTTTGGGTGTTGGTGGAGGTGTGGCTTATTTTTATACTTTACGCCTTTTCAAACAAAATCCCAAAATTTGAATCGCCTCGGCAACTTGCCTTCCCGCTTTGACTTGAAACATGGCCGCATGTAGAGCTGGTGCGTGTTTGGGAATGCTTTGGATTTTTCTTTTGAATTTGTGCCGAGATGACATGTGGAGCATTCTACGACTTTATTATACTTATTCGATTAAATGGCCACTCTGTCGAACTTGTGCTTGTTTGGGACTGGCCTTTGGGTCTTACCTTTGAAGATGCACCAATTGGACACGTGGAGCCGTCCGCTGGCCCGAGACTTTTCAACTGCCGACTCTATCTCCTTTTCATACCTGGGACACATGGAGGCTTGGCGCTTGTTTGATTCTTTGCTTTGGGCCATGCCTTTGAAGTTACGCCAATGAGACATGTGGAGGCCTCCGTCGACACTTTTATACTTAACCGATTTAGGGCCTTGAGTGAACAATGCCTTGTCGGGTTACGGGACATGTGGAGGGCATGCACTCGTTTAGGAATGACCTTTGGGTCGCACCTTTTGAATTTTCTTTGTTGAGACATGTGGCTCTGTCTATTAGCCCTTCTATACTTAACGATTTGGGCCCGCTACCCATTTGACTTTTGTTGGCCCTAAACATGTGGAGAGTTATATTTGTTTGAGTCTCGCCTTTGGCTCTCACTTCTAAAATTACGCCGATCTAACACATGGTTATTTCGCTAACCTTAGACTTTTCAAGCAGTCGACCCTATCTTCCTTTGACTCTAACCACGTGGCGAGACAAAGCTTTTGGAGACGGCCCCTTGGATCCCGCCCCGAAGTTGCGTCATTGAGGCATGTGGAGGCTCGGGCACATTTGGGAGTGCCTTTTGATGCACCTTCTGCGGAATTGTGCGAAGGTGACACATGGCACCTTCCACAAGTCTGTTGTTTGGCCTCGAGTCGACTCATATATAGGTAAGTTTGAAAAATTTGAGCCTTTCCTGTTTTCTTTCCTATCGAGCTCTAGGCTCCTTTGACGTTGTGTTATCCTTTCGCAAACCCCGCTCCTCCATCAGAGCCCCGCTTGTACCTCGACTATTGGATTTGAAATGTGGGCTCACAATACTAAGCGACCCTTTGGTTATCTCTATGCGCAGTTCGTGTTTGATGAATTTTGCCCGAGGGGCGAAATTGGGATAACATGTGCGTCCAATAGTGAAAACCACGCAATGGTGACACTTTGGAAAATTCCCTCGCTAAAAATTGATTTTTAGAGCCATTGGAGGGTTCATTGTTCACCAAAGCATTTTAGGTTTAGGAGTGTGATAATTTTTTCCTAAGTTGGTTTTTGCCTTTGTCTGAGTCCCTTGTGAGTTTGTCCCTTTTTGCCTTGATGCGGCTAGTCCTACTTTCGTATGCGAAGAGTTTAAATTTTAATGTACCCATCTCATGCTAGGGGAAACTTTGCATCGTCACATTCTTGCACATAACATGTGGAATTTTGACCTTGTACATCCAGCTAACGCTCGGGTGCATCCATTGTTCTTCGTTTCCTTGCACATTCACTTCGGAAAACTTATTAGAAAACATCAAAAACATTTGTATAATTGTTTGAATAACTCAAAACATTCAAATTATTTTCATATAAAACTCTAAAAAATAGAAATTTTTTTGAGCCGATACCAAAAATAATGAAAAACGTCCCCAAATTGTCCCACAAAAACAAAGTAGTAGTTTTCTTACTTTTAGTTGTTAGTTTGTATGGTTTTAGTTGCATTAATTTTTGTATTGTGTGCTTTAAATTGGATTCATTTGCTTACTTAGATTGAGTGTTACTTTAATCTATGGTGCATTTACATTGAGTTCATTTTATCTTGCATACTTGTAGATAGTTGTGTTGCTTTGATTAGATTTGTTTAACTTGTGCTTTTTATTTTACTTGTACATTTTGTTATCATTTCATCATCATATCAAATAAACCATCACATTTATACATCATATATCAATAAAATCAAGTCTACATCACACATGTATGCTAAATATAATCATCAGATCATATCATCAATGGGGCAAGAGGGGTTACACATGATCAAAATCTATCCCCCCACACCAATATCAAAAATAAAAACATGTTTTACTCAAATTATCTCATCAACATGCAATATGACATCAGCTAAGGCTATCTCATAAATCTAACAACATGTGATACAAACATAAACATATAGATTAAACATGATATCTCATAAACAAAATGTGATACATCGGTAATCCATCAATCATCTCATATCCATAAATATCAAATGTCTGTGTACAAAATCAATGTGTCTCGATACATATCAGATACAAAAATCCATCATGGGCATGGATCAAAAATGTGCCTTCATCATGAGGCATAATAAAAACAATACATAACGTACATCTGTACAAAAATGTTCCTTCATCACAAGGCATGATAAAAATAATACATATACATTCGTACAAAATTATTCCTTCATATCGAGGTGATACACCAAAAATATACATCTAATATATGAAAACGATTCAACCTCGACTCTCACCCTCTCCGGGACTGCCTAGTCTAGGGCCCTGAGGAGGAAACTACTGATGTAAGAGCCCTACAAACATCGCTACGCTTTGCTGCACTTTCATTTGATGAATTGATCGGTTGATCGTGAGGTCCTCTAGGATCTAGATCTAGACCTGCTAACATCTAACTGATCAAAAAGGGGTATCCCTCTGTCCCTCTGGGACGGCTTGGTGGTACAATGCCTTGTAATAGGAGGCCTCACCATTTGCTCTCATCATATCTACTAATATGTCTAGCATCCTAGATACTGAATATGCCCACACTAGAGCATCACACTCTCCTGTCACTCTAGGTATGTCTTCCTAAACCTATATACGACGATCTCGTCGTCCACTAAACCCACTCGTCCACTACCCGATCTCTCTCCTCCCGCAATTGTATCCTCTCTCGTGATCACCTGATCCTCCTTAGTCATAACCTATACTCTCTCTTTCCTGGCCTAATCTCACTCTGTCATGAGTTGATCCCTCTCTTCGATCACCTGGTCTCTTTATGTAATAGCATGGTCCCTCTCAATTGTATCCGAAAGTTGTAGGTTTACAACCTCACCGTAGATGTTTCTATAAGGAAGCCACCTACCCGCCAACCTATACATCCTCCTCCATATCCTCTCCACCCCTGCCATCTCCTCCACCTCCTGGTGGACTGTGTGGTGGAATCATGTGAGGGGGTGATGGAGGTGCCTATAATGGTTCCCGTAATGGAACCTGAAGGGGCATTCATGGTGTCAATACCTATGGTTGTACCACTACATACTTTGCTACACTAAAACCTACTGCTAGACTAGCACATGTTGTGTTGGTACCCCAATTTGTGGTCCTCCTATGGACTTGTCATACGTGCATGTACTCTAGGATCTAGGCCCCTGTAACCCATGTTCCGTTACATCTAATACCTCTTGTGGAATGTTCAAATGCCAATGCAACACTATATCATACCACCCTACATAATCCAGTGGTCGTCCTGGATCCACTATCTACACCCATTGTACCCAAGGCTATGGAGAACCACCTGTAAAAAGCTAGTATGAGCTCGGCCCAACCTGATCTGGGGCCCCATATGAAAGGTCTCTCTGTATTTGCATGCATACCACATCTCATCACCAGGAATCCCCTGGATGAGACCAAACTACCCACTGGACCCGGTCCACTCTGTACCACTCCATGATATGACTCCTGCTCCCAAGGATGAAATGATCAACTGCAACAGTGCTCAACTCAACTACATCTTGAGGCCAATGGTACAACCTGTATGGCTGCCATGTGATCATGTGAGGCTGTACCTCATCAAATGATCACCTGTAATAGTCTATATCCCCCATGTGACCATGAATATCATCTCCATCTGGAACCCAACCCATGACGGAAGGATCTCCAATAACTCAAGCTCTCAATGCTCCTATAGGGCATCCTATCGCAATATGGTCCCAAGCCCATATATGTAACAAAGTGGCAAGACCCACAGACTTCTATCCATGGTAAGCTATCAAATACAAATCTGCATATAAATGAGCCAATATACATTGATCCCAATGGTAAACCTCTTTCGAAGGAGGCTATGAATCATTCCAATGAGACCTAGAGGGAAATGAGCACTAGTCTTATTAGGAAACAATATGCCACTTATAATAGATAATAGAAGCACATGCACCCCTCTCGCCCACTAATCGGCCTATTGGTTTGAAAATCTGTCGGTTAGCAAGGTCGTGGGGAAATAGGCCAACAATGTGCAGGGCATAGCCCCTCTTTGAGACAACAAAGTGAAATTGGTTTATTGCTAATCTATCAAGCAGGAATCTGTGCAAATCTACACTATTCTAACTTCAGGGGTTTTGGGATCTCATCCCAGTAGAGGTAGTTCCAACAATGAACAAAAAGGTAAGAGGGAAGGAACGGAGGAAGATAGATCTGAAGGAAGAAAAGAAATGAATTCCAAGACAGAAAGGTCAGAAGGTTTATGCTTTGGGCTAGTAGTAAACAGAGCCAAACTTACTTGCATAAACAAATAAAGAAATACTAATGAACATATGACGATAATAGAAATGAATCCAATAGAATAAAAACATAGATCTAACTTAAGAAAGATCTGATGCAGATAACACATATATTGAGCACAAAGTTTGAGCATATGTATTAATATTTCTTCTGTTACAAGAAAACACAAAGTTTTTCTCTCTTCACTTCTCTTTTCATACAAAAGATATCCACCGGAATACAACAAGTATTCCTAGTATTTATAGAAGGAGAAGAGAAAGAAGACAAAAACAAACCAACCACTATTTACAAAATATCTAAAAAGTCAAAAGTTGACTTTGGGCAAGTTTTTGGATGGCAACATCCCATGATGCAACATGGATGATGTCATCGTAAATGCCAACATACTTTTTAAATATTTTTACAAAATTGATCAAAGCATACACAAGAGGAGAAACTACTCCTCATCATCTCTGGCTTAAACAAAGTGTCTTTTTCGATCAGGAGAGGCGATGTGACACCGAGCTCAAAGATTCCATAAACTTGTTGATCATTGACTGAAGTTGATTATGATCTGGACCTTTGAAATGGTCTCTAATGACTTTGCAAGTTTCTTTTTCATTCTTGAGCTTGTCAGGTAACCCAATGTATTCCTCACATGCTTCGATCAAGAAGCCAATGAAATCACAACAAGCCAGAAGGTTATTGATTGATTCTCATCAAAAGTGACCTCTGGTGCCAAACCTTGGGTGACGATAGCCTTAAAGCGCTGAAATGTATCATCTGCTTCCCTCAAGGTGAACGATTCACTGAGCATCCCTGGAGACATCTTTGTAATATGTCTACTCCATGTTGAATCATGCATCCAGGGCTTCATCCTTGATTTTATCTATCCTCTCTAGGATATATTCCATTTGATCAACCCAATAATCTAAAGCAATGAGAGCTTTATTATGTGCTCATGGGTGATTGATGATGCCGACCTTTAATAGGTCGTCAGTGGAACAGATTAGCCATTACTTGGAATGTTTCATGTTGCAACCTGGCATTATCTAACTCCTCGGAGAGGGAAACTGCTACTACTTGTAGCTCCTTATTTTCCTGATCTATATCCTGGTAGAGCCCTGTGAATTTCTTGATCATTTCCTCACTATCTCTAAGGATTCACTCTATCCAGGAGGATACTGCCATGCCTTGTTCACCAATCTTAGCATACTCATTTATCTTATCCTGACTGAGAAATTTAGCGGGTTCGGCGCAGTCATGGGAGGAGCATTTCCCATTCTCTGTAATGCTTGGAGGAAATGTTTTTTCTATTCCTTAAGTATTCTCTTCTCCTCTTTTGCTTCTTGAAGCTTCTTGCAAAGAGCATCTACTACAGACAAGGCCTCTCCTTGTAGGCTTTTAGATGAGGTTCCCATCATGACTTGGGTCACTGTAAAGTCTGTAGGAGATAGATCTTTCTTTTCTTTGGTGGGATCTCGGATATGCAATCTCCATGACTCTCTCCCCAAAGTGCTCTTTGAAAAGTGAGTTATCACTTTCTGCTTCTTGGGTCCCTTCTTCGGAATGACGGAGAAGTCCATGGGTGCGATGGGAACCTTTCTCTTGTGCTGGCTTAGATGGTCAGAAATCCAGCTTGGACTTATGGGAGTGGGAGTAGAGGGAATAGAAGAGGAAACGAGGGGTGAAAGGGGAAGCAACTGAAGAGGCCGCAGGGAAGAATGTTGAGACACTTGGTGGTGGCATCGACAAGGAGTCCAATGCACTACTACTTGTGGGGCCTGGAGTTACTACAGGAGAAGAAAAGGTCATGGAGGCGGAAGGGATCTATAATGGGATGGAGGGAACACTAGGTGACAGATCCACGAGAGAGGAGAAAATGGAAGAGGTGGGAGATGGAAGGGAAGAAGGAAGGGGAGAAGACACATCCATAGGAACAGATGCTTGAATGACAGGGGGAGGAGAAGGAGCAGAAGAAGGAATGGTGGGTACCTCAGTAGTTGTAGTTGTGACCACATCCTGAGTGGATGTATCCATCGAAACTTCGGTGGTCTCTTCTTCTTTACCTGGAGACACCAGGTCGACCACTTGCTTCTCAGAAGTAGTAGGAGGGATTTCAGAGTTTCTTCCTATTTGTTTGGTTCTCCCTCCTGTATTTTCCTTTTCCTTTTAGCACTTGGGCCATTCTTGGAGGTGCTCTACCTAAAGGAGAAGTAGTGAAATCTACTCGAGGTAGGTGAGACCATTTTGTTTGCACCAATGCTCGGTGTGCTACAACGTGGGTTTAACCCTTTCTTGAATGGTCTTTGGCGCTTTGGCTCTATCGACCTCTACAAACGGCCAATCGTCCCCATCTGTATCAAGGTAAACCTGATCAATTTCTTGATCAATCTCTTGGAATCCCTTTGGAACGATGGCTACGCCATAATGGACGATCTCTGCTAGAGCTAGCTGGGAGTGATCCTTTTCCTATGATATCTATTTCATGTGTCAGGTCGATGTAGATGTCCTCAATCTCAGGAACATGGATGGGATCAATTTTTGCCTTTGGGAGGCAACTCCAGCAATCGAAGGTGGGCCTTGCTGGGAAGTTGTGCTTTAGATTCAAGCAATTCAAGCTCAACATACATTTCTTGAGCTTTGGCAAGTGTGGTGCAGTGTATCAGCCGATCAGTAAGGGGGAATGGGGTTCCTCCTTTCTTTCTCTTCATGCACCTCTTGTGGTAAGTGATCAGTTGCCTTGAAAACTCCAAGAGGATCAACTTGGGCCCTACATACCTTGGTAGCTTTGTTGGTTCCCCCTTAAAATTCACCGCTCTGAGATATGTGAATGTGGGGAACTGTGAACAATGCTCCCCATTTCTTCGTAATGACAATTAAACTTGGGTTAGTTTGACCATGTCTCATGTTTGGTCTTAGCAAACAAATCACCTCATAGAAGAAGGTGTCATTGATTTTTGAGAACTGGGGGATGTTGTTCTTGAGCCTTAGCTCTAGGTAGAATTCATATATTTTGACCTGGGGCCATACCCCATTTCAAGTTAGGCCTGCGAAATCTCTCTCTGATGTCTGCAAAGATATACAATGTAGGAATTCATATAGAACTTCCCAGTTGTTAGGACTTGTTGAAGCTGCTAGGAGATGGTGTCACTGATGATTTCACCCCAGCCAAAACGTTGATCAGGCGTATTCTTGCTCATGGTCTCTAAGTACCTCAGCATCCATTTGTGGAAATAATGGGCATCAGGAAGCCCGAATACTCTGTTCAGGAAGGTGATTGTATCACATAGTTCCTCATTGAAGTCACTGCGGTGGATGGTCTGTGGCCATCTACGCTACCGGATTCTTGTTTTTTAGATAAATTTTGTTCATCATTTGCATGCATTTATCCTCATTGTCATCCCATGCCTTCTTGCAGTCTTCTAGACTTATGGCAACATATTGCCTGTGATGAGGAATGCCCAAGGTTATTTCAAAGTGACAGCTAAGTGAGGTCGATGATCATCTTTCCTTCTTTATCTTGACACATCTAGTGTCCTTATTATAGCATTGAGCCACCAACATGATGAACTCGTTCTTCATAGAACTTATGGTAGCCCACCGCAAAGTGTAATCCACGCCTCACTAGTTTTGTTCATCCATGGGCCACTACTTGCTTGGTTGGTCCTCACCCAAAAGTCATCCATATCGATATGCCCCAGCTCAGAGTCTCTGATGTCAAGGTCACTCTCTGCATATGAGTCAGGCATCTTGACTTTCTGATATTTGTACTTCATCTCTTGTCTCACTGCTTAGCTTTACCTTTAGACTTTGTTGGTTTCTTGCTTGATGAAGACATGTGTGAGCTCAAGGATGGCTATTGTTATTCTGCAAGAAGAATCAAGGAGGTCCAACATAGAAGAGCCATGTCAACCGTCATGTTATTCATAATGAAAGCTTGTAGAATGAAGAATTAGCAATTATAAGGCTTAGGGCATAAGGCACAAGTTCACAACATGCTGTAGAGGCTTAAAAAGGTTGGGCACACTTTTGAGGATGTGACATGAAAAAGGTGCACCAATGTTGACAGGAGAAAATTCACGCTCAGGTTATAAAGGGAAAAATTTTGAGGAGTGTTGCATGATAGAAGGCAATGCCAAGGGAAAAGCGTAGGGCGCGGGTTTACAACATACAACATGTCATGTTGATGTCAAGGAATATGCACTGTGCCTTAGGAAATTTGCTTTAGTGGGGCGCAGGAAAAGTCTATGTTGCATGGGTTTTAAGTGCACCCGAGGCACAATTTTGAAGTATGTTGCAAAGGAAATCAATGCGCCAAAGAAAAAATGCTTGGCACGGATTTGGAGCACACAACATCCTATGTTGATGTTGTGCAGGATGCGCCTGTGCCTTTACAAAAGCTGCTAAGTGTTATTAAACTGGGCGCAGGTTTAGGTTGTGTTGCAAGCAAGGATAGTGTGCCAAGGCGTGACTTTGGGGGTGCAATAGGGAAAAACAGTGCGCCAAGGTTTTCCATGATTTCTTGCAATTTCTTAAATTTCTTCTCTCTCTTTTGGTTTTTTTCAAATGGTAAAGAGAGGGTTGCAACAAGATAATAAGTAGTGAAAAGGAGGCCTTAGGTTTTTTTAGAGGCAGGGGCCTTCCAGATTTGTAGATTTGGAAGGAGAGGAAAAGGGGTTTTCAGTTGATTTGCAGATTGTTAAGTTATTCATTTTTAGATTTAACCTTTTTTTTAACACCCTAAAACCTAACACAACCAAAAGTAAAAACCATAACAACAACAAGGATGATAGAAACCACTTACCCGGTTTTATAAAGGACGAAGGATGACGTTGGGGTCCACAAGCTTGAAAAATGGCACGCGGGGGTGACAAGGATAGCTGATAGGTGCAAAGGAAACACTTTTCACAATTTTCAATTCGTGAAAATGACAGTGTCAGTGCCTATTTATAGAAAACTTGGCATTTATTATTTCACCAACTTTCTTTGGCACACATTCTAGAGTGTCGACACGGGTTTAAATGTGCCTTGGTGCAAGTTTATTAGCGTTGACATAATACTTTCAGCGCCTTAGCGCGCATTTCTTGATGTCAACACACCATTTCCTGCACCTTAAGCGCACATTTTTCGATGTTGACATGATACTTTTAGCGCCTTAGTGCACATTCTAGGCGCATGTTTAATGATGTTGACATGTCATTACTGCGCACCAAAGAGTGCAACTTCATTAATGTTGACATGTTATTTCTGCGCCAAAGGTTTTTCAAAGGGGTGGACATTTCATGATGTCGACACAACATTTCTTGCGCCCAGTTGAAAAAAGCTGAAAAATGGCTAAGTTCTAAAAACTTGATTTTCGGAAGGGAGTCTTAGGCCATTTTGAACGTTAACAGACTTCTCGAGGGACCAAAAATAATTTTTGGTATGGTTACCTACAAATTTCCCTTGTCAATTTTGTAGGATAACACACCATACACCTCCAAATGTTAGTAGTCATACCCCATCGTGGTATGTCTACCACTCCAAACATCTCGGCTATACATCGCTCAATACGGTCCTGGTGACCATCATATGTGATCAAATGACCCTAGATAGGAACTCGTAGAATCCGCCACACATCCTCTAAAGTGATGCTCATCTCATCAGTAGGAAGATAGAAGGTATGAATCTCTCTACCATCTCTTAGCTAAGGTTGTGAGTAGGTTGTGGTCTAAAGTAATCTGTGGCATGTGGGCCACGTGAGATAAACCGGTCACCTCCAATGTAATCTCTAGAAAATCTGGTCGTGTCGTCTAAACGTCACCTTGTTGTCTTAGAGCCATGTATGTCGTTCAACATCTCTAATCACTCTAAGTCCATCTATAGAGCCAATCAGGTCATTTATTATGATCTTATTCTTCTATTCTATCATCTAATTCTTCTATTTCGTCATTTAATTCATCTATTTCTACCATCTAGGGTTTCTAGGAACATCTTTTTCTTGCTAAAGTAATTGCAGAACTGAATTTTGTGCACCAGTGCACGCCTTATGACGTGGGCACCCTTAGAGAACCAACTACTCCTTACAGTGCATAGGTGTGCCCTATTTCTCCCCATCCCTTTTACACGTGTGAGCACGCTCTCATGATGCTAAGTACAAACTTCTTTAGATAGGCGCATAGACGTATACGCCTTCTAACCTTGTATACATGAGCGCACATCTTAATGCAATGTCACATACATGCCCACACATGTTACAAAAGAGTGGCGCAACCTCGTGAGCACAAACGCACCCCAAGGAATGCGCTTGGCGCATTCGCAAGACCTTTCTACCCTATCTAACCCTAATAAATGCCATTTACCAAAATTAAATGCTATCAAAGTACAAAGGTGAAAAATTAGCTTTGTGTACCTACGAGCCATCCCCGAGGAGTCTTATGTAGTCTCTCATGCAATCCACATGGTGTTTCCAGATTCTCGCACCCTTATATTTCCTCTTATAGGTCAGAGCTCAATCAGTAGTAAAATGGTAAGTGAATGTGGTAAATAAATTTGCCGTGATGGCTTATATACCCATTTTTACCCCCTCGCGACATGTTTCTCACCCCGAGGCACCCTGGAGCCATCATGGTTCTTCTAAATTCTTCTAGCACTCACCGTGATGATTATTTTTAATAAATAATTATTTTGTGCCCATTTTTGCTATGTTGGGGCATATTTTTGCTTCCCGATGGCCTTTTTACTACTACGGGGCATATTTTTGCCTTACGGTGACTTTTAACAATGTCCCATGACTTCGTTATTTCTTCTATAATATTTTATTCCTAAAAATACAAAAATCTAAAACAGTATAAAATTTTTCAAAAAACCAAAAAAATGGTAAAATCATTAAAAATCCAAATAATTGTAAAGATTCAAAATTGGTAAATGGCATGCACTCACCAAGCTTGTACTCAAATGTAATGTCCTTGAACATTGAAATTTGACCTACAAAACCATATTTCGTAGGTTCTTGCTTGTTCTTGTCTCAAATGACTTGTGGATCATCTTGATCTACCTCCATTAACAAAGCTAGTTTGCTTGCTATGTTAGTACTCCCATGCAAAAATGAGTTGTTAGAGACTGTGTCATATTGTAGGAATGCTTTCCATGGGACTACTTATGTCCTTTGTTATTCCCCTCACATGTATCCTTGCTTGGGGCACCATTTTTAACCCTTTTCATTACAACACGAATATTCGAGAACTAAAGATTGATAACAAAAACATTGGTCCAACTCTTGAACATTTTTTGTTTGAGTATGTGTGATTTACTATTTTTCTGTTAGGTTGGCTAGTTTACTTTCTTGTATTGCATTGCATTATGTATGTTGCATGGAGTTAAGCATCATTTTACTTTCTCATATTACATTGCATGATGTATGTTGTATGTTGCATGTAGTGGTACTGAGCTCCTTCAATCTCTATCCCACTCTAACAAGCTCCAAGACGTCAACAAGCACTCCAAAACTCTCTAACTCCAAAAAAAAAAGTGCACAATAAAATGAAGTAACCCCCAAACAAACAAATAAACTTGCATATATAGAAAAAGAGAAGAGGAGGGTGAGGTGGCTCCATGTTGGATGTCACATCACTTATCCTCAACTCCACCTCACAATTCAAAGCTCAACCCCAAGGCACAATAAATTGGTGGTTGAGATTAATGACAAGCCTCTTGCACACTCAACACAAACCCACACCCTATAAGGAAAAAAATTTAAAACTCATGTAAGAAAAGTGCAATAACTGTCACTTTTAGTGTTACAAACACATAATGGGGTCTATTTTTGACCCCAACCCATAAGTATAGTTAGTAAACGAAATTAAGAGGTGTGGGACAAGCTTAACATGTCCCACAAGCCTCCAAAATGGCCCTTAAGACCAAATCCTAGTTTTTCAAGTAAGGTAGTGTAACATCCCCATTTTAAGACATTAGAACAAGGGAATTTTTTTCTATATATATAACGTTCTCTGTTCTGAATTAAGTAATTCAAAACACACGACCAAGTTTTATTAATTGTTCTCTCATTCAATTAATATAATTTATATCACACAATTACTTTTAAAACCAATGTTCCCTATTCACATATTTACAATATGGAACACACATTCAATGCCATTCAATCGTATAAATATACTATATATTGTTGTAAATGACTCAAGAACTACCGATCTCCCATTTTATGGCTCGGAGTTTCAACGATCTCTCATTTCATGACTCAATGACTTACCGATCTTTCATGTTAATCCATGCATTGTATACTAAGTATGCTTGGTTCTCTTTATCATTTTCGGTTATCAAAGTATTCCATTTAAGAGGCCTATCTCGAATATCTATTAATGATATTCATCTGATATCCCGCTTCTTAAACTAGGTGATTAGGACAATGCAACCAGCAACTTGCGATACTTTGGCCAAAGATTTTCACATGCTTTGCATGATCATATTCCTAAACGTTATACACATCAATGGAATACGCCCTTCACCTCACTTCGTCTCATTATCTACAATGGTATTTTTCGACCTCTCGTCGGTCCCTCTCGCCCAAGGTTAGAGTTTAACCCCAACTAGCAATATGAAAGAGTATAGGAAGACACTCGCGGTGACTAAAGGTACGTAGACATACCGTGTCGACCCTAGACGACTGCGTGTGTCTAGTTACCTTTAGTCCTCAGGAGTCACCCCGTATACGCGGTCACATTCCTATCCTCGTCCAAGTAACTTGGTCCCAGCTTATGTAAACTTGATGATTTGATTCGGGAGGGCGTTGTAACATGTCAGCCGCAACATTATGTCGTCATGAAGGCCCCACCTTCATGAAGACACCAGATCGCAGCCGGCATGTGCCAAGGTCCCACGGAATCCTCTCATCAAGGGATACACATCCAGCCTATAAGTGTGATTAGATTATAATCTTAATTACTTAAGATCAATTTTCAACAACCGTGTTGATCTTCCAACCTCACTGCTTGTATAGTTGCATAGCTAAGAGAGACTTATATTGTCTTTAAAGCTTAATATTCCTTTACTCCTCTTTACCAAGGATTGCTTAATTCCATATTAGTTTCTTAATTTAAGCTTCTGACTAACAATCCATTACGAAATTTAACTTAGTAAGATCAACTTACTAAACTTAGCCAAGTTTTCATTCGTAATCAATTTAAATTCAAAATTCCATCTTATTAGACGTCATTTAAATGAGGCCTAATTCCAAATGAATGTATTTATTTATTCACTTTAACCTTTCTTTAATTAAGGTTTGTTACGTGGAGATATGATTCTCTCCTGAATATCCTTTCGATCAAACATCTCCAGGATATTAACGAAATCAGAGTACAAGATTTAATTGTCTCTTTTATTTATATTCACTAGCTTGTATACCAGTTCGAATATCGCTCATTTAAGAATTCATATTCACTTAACTCTTTTCAAATGTCAATTTAAAATCCATATTGACCTAAGTATGAATTAATTGTACATTCCAACTTAAAAGTTGTATTCAAGTAAAAAATAGATATTATGTCCTTTTTAAAATCTATCATCCATCATTTGAATATATCCACATTCAACAAATAAAATTTATATTCCCAATCTTATTCAAATAGTTCCAAGGTGGTACAACCATTAAAATAACACACCTTTCTTGTACTCAATCCTTAAGATTGAAATCTATACAATTTACAAGTCCACGATACAACCATACTTCATTCATGCCAAATAGCATTAACAACTCATAAAGAAAAAGAATATAGTTTTCTCCTTTCCATTTCCTTGTAGAAGAATAATAAATTCTCAGATATGATCCATCCTTAGCTAATCAGAAGAAGCATAAGAAAACAACATGTCTTCAGTTTTACTCAAGGAAACCATCTGCAAAATTTACTTGCACGGGTCAGTTCATCGAACTGAGCATATTAAGCACTTGTCATTAAAATGAGGTGCTCTTAATTAACTGTCTCAATAAAAGAACTCTACTTTTATGAAACGTTAATAAATTGAGATGGACATCATCTACGAATTAAGTGCTGATAAGGATGAACAACTTAACAACCCAATCCCCTAATAACCATCACAATCAGACAAAAATATTTACTAACATTCTCCCAAATAATTACTACCAGAAGTAATTTCCTTTCAATAGTTCCAGACTAAAAACATCTGAAAGAGCTAATACACTTATGTATACAATGCTGATCTAATGCAATTACTATCAATTCCATTCCATTATAATAGTTGAAATTTCAAGAGATGAATTTTAATTAAGAATTCAAATAGAACTACTTCCCTTTCATACTACTCATTTAATTTCAAGCAATCAAATGCAGAAGAGAAAGTAGTCATTCACCATGAAAACACTGGTGTCATTTCTCAAAATTCAGCAAACAGTATAATACTTCTTTCAAATCCAAAAGAAGGAAAACAACAATTAAATGCAGATGCTTACGCCTAAGGCAGTAAGAAATTCATTCAATATCAAATATAGAATTTCAACTGGATAAGAGAAGAAAATAATTATTACTTCCAATTACCCATCCAATATTCCCTTTCTTTTCATCACAACTGCACTGGATGAATTAAACAAGAAGTGATATCAATCAATGATAACAGCCAAAGTGAGAGAGAAAATAAAGTCAATAATCGAATGAACGGAAAAAGAATCATATTATCTCTTCTCAATGCCTGGCCGAATATCAACTAGTTAGCACAGACCTGTTCCCATAAGATGATTTCTTCTAACAAATATAATTTAGTAAATAAAACTTACTAACTACCATTCCAGAGAGTTTGACAGAATTCATTTGCATCAGGTCTATAAGTATCAATATCAACGGCCCCTCTAAATAAAATCATTTCCTTTAATTTTCACCCAACGGACATTCTCGTCCAGATACCAACAAGTAAGAGTGTACAACAGACAACAATCATGTTTTCATCGTAATAATAAAGGATTCGTTTTCCAAACACCAAAGGAAGAACCCAGTTCCGATTCAGTTTTAATGCAAGCAGCAAGAAGTTTAGATTGTATTTGCATATATATATATATATATATATATATATATATTCGCTAAAAACAATCATTCCCAGCTAGGTCTGAAACAAGCAAGAATGAGCAACCAGCTATATGGCCATAATATCACTGTATTAAATAAAGAACCCATCTTTCCAACCGCAAGAACAAGATTTTACTCTAGTATGGTTCTAATCAAACATCATAAAAAGGTTCGAATATGCAGTTCCTTTATTTATATATATACATTGCAATGGATTCAAAGAAAGATAACAATACACTCTACTCACTCATCAAATAACCAAGTTCAGTGTTTAAATAATTTATTTCCCCAACAACCATTCACGGCCTTCAACCCACATGGAGATATTGAATCATTTTTAATCAGCAAGGGTAAGACAATGGAATGAATTCACTGTCCCTGGTGAAATCGTATTCTATGCAATGTAAAGCAACTAGGATAATAACTCACACAAACAGTTTCATCAAGCATTATCACTGTTTTTCCCAAATCATTTACATGCACAGAACTCAGAAAACATTATTCACATCATCTGGTACATTCATCAACTCAAACCCATAATGGATAATAGAACTGAATACCCAACACTGTCAAAAAAAAACTCATACAGCAAGGACAGATCTCATTTCATTTACTCATTTTGCAAAGAAATACCCAAATCGTATTCATTTCCAACCGATATCTCAACCCAGAAATCACATTAATTGTATCAACATTTTCATTTTACAAAACACCCAACATAAGAGCAGAGTTCTTTTAATGAAGACGTTTAACAAAGAGCAAAACGGTTTAAAGAGAACAGCTCAACATGCCTGTAAAATTTCTTGTGGCTTGAAGAAAACCACGTCCGTGCCCAGGAGGAGCTAGTCTTCCACGAGACAACAACAAGGCTTTCCCAACAATCTCCTAACTTCCACAGCTCAAATTAGCCATGGTTACTCCAAACAACAAAGAATAATGACCATAATGGTTGCAGTTCAAAAGAACTTAAAAAAATGCAGAGCAAAATTCAAAACCCGAATGAGCACAATAACCACAAAATTTCCTCTATCCCCTTTCCAAGGCGAGCTGGTCACCAAGACCAAGATCAATAAATGCATTGAATGCATTGCTTTTTCCTTAATTTCCATGCCACCACCGACTCAGGTTCGAAGTTTCATTTTTAAAATTTTGCATGCAATTTCCTTCTTAGCTACATAGCTAGTTGGATATCTCCAACTTTTCATGTTCCCGCCAAACTTGGCGTTGAAAACTGCAAGGACATCATTTACTGTCCTTATTAAATTTCTAACCTTCCCTTCTTATCCGCTTCATCAACATGGGTCCATAGGTCCCCTCCTTAGGTTAGCAATAGTTTAGGTTGCATTGTCCATAGTTAGGTATTCACCAAGGTCGCAAATCATTAGGATTTGCAATATTTTAAATTCCTTTTAATTTATCAAACCCTCCTAGGATAGTTGTTAGGTCATAGGTTAGGACTTAACCCCGTAGTGTTTTAGTTAATAGGTTCCTTAGTAAGTTTTACAACTTACGTTCATATTCAGCATAATGCGGGATGTCTGTTCCATGCCCGACATATCTATACTTTGTTCGCTTGCACCAAAACTCTCTACGTCTTACTGTCGACGTTACAATTTGTATGTAGTTCGGAAATCAAACCTTTTCCATCGGAATCAAGGTACCAGATATTTATACCTATAACCAAGTTCTATAACATTTATAACAACCTTCAATCTGGTTTCAGACTTCATTCCATTTAGAAAGTAAATCGACAAGCGATCATAAAGAAGACCGCAGAAGATACCTTGGATCAATGGAATTGATTCAAGGTGTGTCTTGTAAACAACAATATGAGTTCATCAAACACAAAAGCAGTCTATTGTTTCGCACTTTGCAGAAACACAAGTTACAATGACCTCCGTCTCAAGTAAACAATCTACAATAAACAAGGGTCCAGAGCAAAGAATAACACATTCTTTTTAAGATTAAAAGATTTATCTTAACATAATTATCCTCATTTCCATAGTTACAACATCATGAAAAGAGGTTATCATAGTAGCTTCTAAAAATCAATACGTTATAGGTAGAGTGTATAACACTCAAAGTCAAATACACTCAACTTAAATCATAAGGTCCAAAGGACCAACTACTTTAATAAATGACCCATTTTGTCACATCCCCAATTAACTTAATAAACGTGATTAATCCACTTAATTAAGGCACATTAATTAACAATGATTAAATGAATCACATACTCTACAATAAATAAAAGAAAAGGGAAAGAATTACACACATAGCCCATGGTCACATTTGGAGGTCATCCCCCATGGGGACCCCCTAACAAACTAATAACAAAACATCAAACATTACACAAATTTCCATGGTGACCGTTGTTGTATCCATCCATTATTCTGATGTGGTTGGTCTCCTAACCCTCTTTTGTTTGTTATGACACAATTACCCACAAAATCACACAATATCTCATTCGGCCTCGTGGCCTACATAAAATACATCAAAGATAAAATATACGCATATCCATCAATAAACATACTCATATAACTAAATCATCATCTAAACTAAACAATGCTATCATTTGTCTATAATTTCATCAACATCTCACTTCTACCATTTCATCGATATCAACGAGATCATGAGATTAGTTCAAACACTAAATCATAGTCAACATGATGAGAATTCCAAATGTCAGTAATATATATGCTAACAACACATCATCATCATCAATATAAAATGTCTCTTTATGTCTCTAACACTCCACACAAATCATACAATGAATGATAATCCATCAATAGTCGAATATCTCTATCATCTAACATCACATTAAACCAAAATGATATAATAATATCCATGTCTATAGTCAATAGTAATCGAAATCAAAACATGATATAAGTTTCGAAGAGGAGTGGGCACTACACACCGTCTTTTCCAACCATGTTACATGGCTCATCATCACCAAGATATACCTGCCCAAAATTCCCTTGAACATAATCTTAAAAATATTGTCTATGAGGATTTGTATGAAATGAAGCACCAGAATCTAAAACCCAAGATTTTGATTTACTATCTAAAGAAAGAATAAGAGCATCTTGTAACACATCACCTGCTACGTTTTCCTCTTTTCTCCCTTTTTTGATATTTCCTGATTTTAAAGACCAACAATATTTCTTTACATGTCCTACTTTTCCACAATTCTAGCATACCATCCTACTTCTAGATTTAGATCTTCCCTTCTTAGACCTTCCACGGTGTCCAAGACCTTTTACTTTTTCCTTTTGTCTTCCAATGTTCTCCACACTCAGAGAATTACTAGATGACTTACCTGTGTTTTTTCTTCTCATCTCTTCACTAAGAATCACACCAATAACATCATCAAACTTTAAAGTGTTTGAACCAGAAACAAAATTACTCACAACCATAACCAAAGTATTCCAACTTTCAGGAAATGAGCACAAAATCAAAAGAGCCCTAACTTCATCATCGAAACTTACTCTACATAACTTAATTGATTAGTAATTGTGTTGAATTCATTCAAATGATCATTTACTGAATCACCTTCTGACATCTTCATATTACGCAAACCTTTCATGAGAAATGCCTTATTCGAGGTGAGGGTTTTTTCATACAATTTGAAGTTAGCCTTCACATCTTCAACATTTGTTTACCATATTTTTTTCCTCACACACCAAAAACCTTTACCTTCAAAGAGTAGGATTTTCCATATTATGGTTTTATTTAATGTCATCTCTATCTTATTTAAATTAAGGATTCTAAATTTTTAATATGACAATTCAATCATAAAAGAGAACTACAAAGCATGGTAAAAAATCAATTAGTGAATTCTTTCACAATTTATTAGAAGCTTGTCTAATAACATTTTGGATTGTGGAAACTTGAAGTATTTAATCTAATTTTTGTTTTTTCATCAATTTTTTTGAATTTAATTCATATTAACATTATAAATTATGATGAGCATTTTGAAAGTAAAATATATGATAGCTTCACATAGTAAGCATGAGATGCAAATGGAATAGGTTCGCCAAGATTTCCTTCCATTTAGTCACAGTTTCCTTTAAAAATTTGAAAATTTTATTGAAATATAAGACAAAACATATTTTTATTGCTTTAAAAAATGAAACACGGTGATGCGAGAGCATCCAGGTTCACATGCAATCATGTATCCACAAAAAATAGTTGAAAAATTTGAGTCAATAAGTGTCTACATTTTGTGGCGTAGTATGTGGATCATGCATTAAATAATTGATATTCTACCAATCCCTGAGTGCAAAGTGCTACATTCTATTGAGTGCACAAGTCCTTTGCATAATGTTTTTGGAGTGTGCACTTCCTCTTCACAATTTCTCGGTTTGTTCCACAATCATCCAAAGGCATAATATTATTTACACAATCTTGTTTGAGTTATGCAATGGAATAATTTAATGTTTGAAAGAACAAGTGTCAAATAAGGTTTACCAGTTGTGTTTGGATCTATTATTGGTCCTTTTGTCCTTAAAATTTTGAATTCTATAAAATTAGGAGTCTTAGAGGATGACATGAAAAGCTATATAAATAGATCCAAATTGCCTTAGGAAAGTAGTTCAATTTTCGGGAACTCAAACTTTTTAAGAGAAAAGCATGGATGTGAGCTTAAATCTCACCAAATCATGATGTTAGATGAATATTTGTATTAATAATGTAAAAAGAACTCTGTGAGAGACTCACAATGATCTAAGGTGCGACTCGAGTGTTGAATGATAGGCATGGAGGATTTACCATGTCCATGTGTTGTCTAGAAGGCTAAATCATTGGAAATCATTTTAATGTTTTTGTTTCTCCGAATAAGATATCCCAAATTTTTGCTACACAAATCTATGTTCATTTTATTTTCATCTATTTGTTCTTCTATGCCTATTTTGTCCACAATGAGGTGTAAGGTGACTCTTCATTGAACATCCACACCTCATCTATATCACATAGTGAAATCAATAAAGAATATATTTAAATTAACACTCAAATCAAGGTGTCTTGCATCGAGCATGTTTATGGTCTTACATAAATAAGATAAGTAGGTAGATTTCTTAAACAATGGTTTAAGTAACATGATATAGTTGTTAATCATGGCCACATCTAATGCCCTACCTTGACCAAAAATGTTCAAGTGACTTATCATTAAATTTGTATAGGAAAGACAAAAACTTTGGTTAGAGAGGAATTGAGATTTGAAAACGGACCCTAATTCAACATCCCTTTACATAACCTATTTTGATGGGCACAACGTCTAATCCATCATAAACAAAATAATGGAGATGAGCTAGATATAGGAAAACATCAATGAAGGAGATCATCTCCATGCTACACTAACATATATAATCCTGGTCAAACACTTCACAAGTGTCCATTTTCTCACTTATTACACATATGCTTAAGGGTATTTGTAAAACATTGTGGGTATGTACTCACTAACCATCTACTCACGATTTCTCAAAAATATTGGTTGGCAATAGTTTAAGGCATATATAATTTAGTATTTAATAGTTGCACATAATAATAAAAATGTGTAGCACCTTCTATATAGAATAATATATGTTGGTTTTGTATAATGAGAAAAATTTGTAGCATCTTCTTTTACAATATGTTTTACAAACCCAATGGGGCAATCAAGAGTAGTATTCCTTTCCATCAGTGTATTTTCAATAGAAAATTCTATGCATTAAGGACACACATATTTCAAATGGTGCACTTAATTCTTATGGTTTTGCATGGGAAAAATACCGGCATCAAATTCAATGTTACTTCCAGAGATCATATTATAGTAGATAAATTTTAAGATAATATCAATCTACGGTACAAATTAACTACCCTATTTTTTTTCTAACATGGTGGATGGAAAACTAGTGCAAGGGACTTAATATATTTCTTCTTTATTAAAATGTCAAGGTCATGAGGCTCTTAGATCTATAATTTTTTTAGACTTCAAGGGATTGTGATATGAAACTAAGTTAATTACAATACAATGATGTGTGTGTGTGTGTGTGTACACACACACATGTAATATATATGTGTGTGTAATATAGACACACACATATATATTATATGTGTGTGATATATATACACACACATAATATATATGTTATGTGTGTGTATACACACACACATATAATATATATGTGTGTGCATATGTGTGTGTGTGTATGTATGTATATATGTATGTATGTGTACATATATATGTATGTATGTATGCATGTGTATATATATGTATATGCATACATACGTACGTATGTACGTACGTATGTATGTAAGTAATAGTTTTACATTTGTCACGCAACTTCTCACCTACCATGTGGAATGTTAATTACACCGAAAGGCATGTTCTCTATGGGAAAAGGCTCCCCCTCTTTGACATCGACAGTGACAAAGCGATGGCTCCGATGATTTGGTCGATGACGCACGGTAGTTTTCCAGCCTTACACTTGGCATTCGACGATTTTCTCCTGCACATTCTTCCGTCTCTTCACGGGACGCCCGTTCTCACGACTGTTCATATTACGCGTTGCAGTTGATGCTCTTGGAGATTCTGAAACCCAGGCCAGCGTTGCATTTGGTGGGAAGATTAGAGATAATCAGATCGTTGATCAAGGGAAACTCGTTAATTTGGGATTTGAGGCGATTGCAGAGATCTGTCGCACAGGCAGAGAGGAAGAGGCCATTCCAGAGAGCCTCTTCACGCCGCTGCAGCACTGCGCAGAGGGTTGTCCCAATCCATTCGTCTGCAAAAACCCAACACACGGAGCAATTGCCCCCACCGCCGTATTGCAGTTCTGTGCGTGTGCCGCCATTACCAACAGCATTGCTAAAGCACCCACCATCATAGCTTTCTTCTGCACAGACTCCATTTTCTTCTCTACTCTCTTACCACAATTTCTCACCCTCTTCAAACTAATCGAAATGCTTTACTTTTAAATGATGTTTGAGGAAATCTTTTGCAACCAAGCAGAGATATCCTCATTGTCATTCAATTTCTGGATGCCTCCATAGAATCCATCTAGATCACCTCCGACTTCAAGGGCTTTGTTTCTTCTCAATTGAAACCTTCTCCACCCCGAACCAATGGCATACTGCCTGAATTCTAGAAAAACCATTTCTACATCGTAGCCCAATTACAAGTCATAAAGTTAAACACAACAGTTCTTGAATGAGTAATTGAATGTTTGAAAATTGTATTAACAATCAGAATCAGACAAATCATGTATGAAGTTTGATTATGGTGCCAAAAACATAGGTGAATACCATCAAGATGGCATCTGCATTTCTGAGTACAAAAGGCATTTTGAATATGTCATTTCTACCTCAGTATTTTCTGCAAGACAGATTTAGTCCAAGGACAAAACTACCCATGATAAAAACCAAAATAGTAAAGCAATTCTATTGTGAAAACATAAATATACGAGAAAATCCAAAATAAAAAACGTTATAGGGCTTAAAAACAGGAAATGGTTTTCTAGAGCTTTCCATTAAGTATACCTGGGTTCGTGATTTTTCCGCTTAAGGGTTTTTAAGTGGGCATCAGTAAATATGCACATTGTAATGTCAGGTTGGTAAATATGCACACTGTAACCACACTTATCTGATAATATTTTGGCAACTGAAGAAAGATACCTCACTTTGTCATTACTCATTTGCATATTCTATTTATCATTTTCCATATAGACTGGCTGGGATTTGAACCGAAGAGCTCCTTTGTGCATGTTTGGGTGCTCTAGCACTTGAGCCACTGATCCTTTCATGATGGAGGCTTTTAGGTAGGTACCTTGTTATAGGTTGGGTGTGGCTCATTCTCTCCAATAGTCTTTGAAGCTATAGGGATTGGTTTGGTCTCCTATACAACCAACTCCACTCGATCTTGTAAATTATTCAAGGATCTTTGATGTACAATCCTGAGGTAGATTGCATTTAACCCTTCTTTGAGCTTGAAATATTTATATTTCAAAAAAGAAAAATAAAAACTCCTAGATGGATGAATAGTTTACCTCCCCTGCTCATGATCTATGATCTGGGTATGGTTAGTATGGATAGTCCCCTAGCCACGGTTTTCACTCATGGTACAACTGCTCAGGTTGACTGCTCATTTGGCAGTTCAGTTTGTCACAGTTTTTAATTTGAAAACAATTTTGTACAAGCTAAAATTTGTTGTACACAGAGGATTTGTGTAGGGAACCTCCAAGTTTGTTGTTATACTTTTGTTTTCCATTTATTATTGTTTTACAACATTCAAACAATGATTTTCTACATGCACATATGATGAAATTCATGTAGGGGCTCTTTTTACCAAAATAAATATAAAAATAAAAAACAGAACACAGTATTGTTGACTATATCCGCGAAGATACTATGCACCAAAACTAAAGTGGCTAATAAGTATTATATTTGGTTTATGTGCTTTTATGGCCATTGAATGCATAAAATCCATTCGAGATGCTAAAATCTCTTCTGCTTTACCTGTTTGATTATTTTATCTACAAAGGCTTCACTATGAGTTATAGGTGAGTTGGTTACTATCTCGTGCTCTCAGCTATGATCTATGATCTGGGTGTGGTTAGTATGAACACTCCTAATTCATATCACGCCCTCCCTCCATCCATAAGATGAATTTTTCTGGCTTTTATACCTTTTACATTTGTTGTTATATCAAATTTAGCAGTCCCAATTCTTCTACTTTCAGTTATACTACTTATAAGTTCATTTCATCGGCAGACAGAGAAGCAGTATAAGTTTATATGCAGACTATAATGTTATTTGATGTAATAAATGGTAATTATAAAATGATTGAAAATTAACTTTTTTTCCTTTGTGAAGTAACAGAGTTGCTCACCTATAAAAAGCACCCACATTTAAAATTGAAATCTTTGCAATACCTAGAACACCAAGAGAACAGAGAACAGAGAAGCCAAATGGCACTAGATGCATCATTTTCATTAAAACAGTGAGTTTCTTTTGTTCTATTTTTTCTATGCATCTTGATATATATGAGTATAGACTGGCCGTGCTGTGCAATGTTAAATGTAAATTAGTTTAGGAGTTTTTTTATCAAGTTTAGTTTTTTCATTTAGATATATAGATTCTTCGGTTTTGAAGTTTATTTTGCCCCTGTAATATAGGGGTTTATTTTTTTCGTTTAGATATAGATTCTTCTATTTTGAAGTTTATTTTTCCCCTGTAATATAGGGGCTTAATGTTTTCATCTAGAAGAGCGTACAATATTAAATTGATCTGGGTGGTTTACAATTGCGTTTTTCATTTAGAATTGTTATAATGTAGGATTATTGGAGAGGATTTAATGGTTAGTATGAACACCCTTTATCCATATCATGCCCCACCCTCTTTGGTTGGTTTTTATACCTGTACATTCATTTCATCCACAAACAGAGAAGTAATTTAAGTTTATACAGACTATAACGTTGTTTAATACAATAAATTGTAACTAGCAAACGACTGAAAATTAACTTTTTCCCCTTTGTGAAGTAATACATTGAATCCCTTATCTAGAGTTTGTATGGGGTTATCTTAGTAGTTTTTTTTTTTCAGCTTTTCAATTGTAATTGTTCAATTATAACAATTTCTTATCATAAATTGTTATTATAGTTCTCAACTATAATAAGCGCTTCAGTTTGAGTTCCAACTTTGGTTTGAGAGTCCATATTTTCATTACAGGGGCAAGGCTCTCCTCAAATTGGAATATTTTCATAATAGGGGCTTATATACGTAGTTATTCCAACTGTGATTTAGCTAGCAGAGCACACCTTCAGCCCGCACTGAAGTGTAGTTTTAAGTAAGTTATTTTTTATTTTATAACTTTGACTTTTTATTAAAGTTTGGGTTTTTTTTTACTAATAAGGGTGAAAAGCGTTTTATTTATGAGTGAGTTTTGGTATTTAAAAATTCTGCGACAGTTTCTTCCTTTGTTGTGTGTTTACAGCGGTAGTATTGAAATTTTTTGAAAGTTAAAAAGGGGTATTGAGATCTAAAAGCCAGAGAAAATTTGAGGGGAAGTATTGTAGGAGTTAATTATTTTCTAGTATGAATATATTGATGTAATAATTATTTTTATTGTAAAACATTGTTACAGTAGTTTTAATGAAATTTTATTTTGTGGGGGTAGTTTTAATCATTTTTTAGAATACTTTTGATTTTTTTATTTTTGATATTGCATTTTATTTTATGTTTATTTTTATCAATTAAACCTTAACATGTCGCATTTCACATGTCGCATGGATTGATATTTTTATTTAAAACTCGCAATCACACGTGAAGTGTGCGATGAAAACATCGAAACTAAAATAAGGGAGTATGGAGAAACAAACTGAAACATATAATAGAGCAGAAATGTAAATGTAGGTGGTAAAAAAACTGCAGGAGGAATTTCTTGAAAACATTAAGGAGAAAAAAATTATGAGATGAAAAGCAACAAAGCAGCGGCATAATGAAAATGGAGCGGACATTCTAAGGGGAGAGAGTGAGGGATCTCTCGATATATCTGTAAAGGACAGTCACTATTTTTATGTGCCTGCAATGTCAATAGTTTCCCATTGCAGAGTTAGCCCTTGAGATTTGTGGATTGGAAATACCCAAGCCATTTTGAGTGTAATTTTTCTTTGGTTTCCTCTGGAAATTGGTGGAATAGGAACATGGAGGGAATTATTGCAGCCCAATGAGGGCACGTGTATCGATCAAACTTGATGACAAAGAAGAGAGTCAGAGAAGGTGGAGTAGAGGAGTACTCGTAAACAATGTCGACGATAGATCCGGTAACACCATTGACAAGACCTATATCCACCCATAAGTTAGCAGAAAGCATGACTTTTTGGTTCTTGCAGAGAAAAATTGTGTTGCAATTTATCGTCATCAGGCACTCCTGAGTCAGCATGCATGTTGTTTTGAGAAATTGATCTGATAATGGGCGAGTAAAGGTACTTCAACATTTGAAGGTTGTGGTTGTTAACCAGGTCGTTTTTGGCAAAAATATAGGGGACATATTTAAACTCAATGATTTCTTGTTTAGAAAGTCAAGTATTTGTTCTTGACATGAGGAGCTCACAATCTTGCAATAGAGGGACAAAATTACGAATGTTGAGAAGAAAGTTCTGAAATGATACCTTTACAGGAGTGGAACCATGTTCCCTGAAGATAGCATTTAAGGAGATGGCAATGGTGAATTCTTTCCAGAGGTTAACCTCATAGGAGTTACTGACATACAGAGGAATGTCCATGACAGGAGGAAGTTGACCAAGGTCCCCAACAAGGATGACAGATTTGTTTCCAAATTCAGATGTATTGGAGTATGGGAAAGTTTCACGAAGGTGGTAGTCAATATTGTTGAGCAACTTTGGGCCGATGAAACTCATTTAATCAATTAGAATATATTGGATATGTTTAAGGAAGTCTTGAAAAGATGAAAAATCTTGACCCTCAAAGAGATTGAGTTCTTTGGTAGGCATGCGTAGGTTGGCATGTATATTAGAAGCAAAAATGTTGAAAGCTACAGCTCCATTTGGGGTGAGTAAAGGGAGAGGTGAAAGGCCTAGGGGCGACGCAAAGGAAAATGAGTACTTGATATTGTTAGTGAGGTATGATTTTCTAGTACCAATAGTGCCTTGAATAAGAAGCATCAGTAAAGGAAGGCTAGATTTGTATGCGAAGTGGTGGAGAATAGTATCCAAAGCCAATTGTTGTTCTAGAGATAAAGAAGAAGAGGCAAGGACACACTTCCTTGCATGCAAAATGAAACATGTGCGCCATTATTGTCCTCAATAAAATTTGGTGCAAGAGGTTGTAAAGAAGGCAAAAAGGATGGGCATTGCAATTGTGCAGGGTGTCAAATGCATGGAGTCCCAACATATGCAGGATGTCTAGCCTTGTTGTGTTGCCGAGCCGAAGGAAAGACAATAGATGTCATTCATTTAACATTGAATCCTGCCATCGTAGAAGGAACATGCCCAAATGGCCCAGTGCATTTTGGAAAGCAGAAGAAAGTTTTCTCTGTGTTTTATGCTTCACTATTGGAGATGCCAGACACAAAAAAGGAAAATTGCAGCCGACACATAAATGTCAAAGCAATAACCAGGAAGGAAACAAATAAATATGATCTTAAATATAACAGTGAAAATAATTTGAAGACATCATTTTCAAGATGTGAAAGAAATGCATAGAGAAAACATTAATGTGGGGAGCTACAAGATTTCAGTACGTCCATTACATATTTTATTACCATTCAAAAGCTTGCATGTATTCTAACTTTTGCAGTAAGTTTACAAAGCAAATGACCAAAATACTTGGGGTAAGTTATCACATAATATAATTTCACTGCAACAAGCTCCTATTTATATAGACGTCAACGCCCTCTTTCTTAACATCTGGATGAAGGTCTATTTTTTTATGGTAGTCAAATATTTCCAACTTGGACAATTTGATTAATATGGTTGGGAATATGTTTATGCAGTTATGGGCTGAGGGTTCCCTAGAAGAAACAGTTGAAAACCTGGTGAAAATGTGGGAAATGGAGCTTTCTCACAAGACGCGAGTTCATGATTTTAAAACAATTGATCCAGACAATAACTCACTTAAAGTAAATGGTAATCCTCACTCCCACCCTCCTTCTTCTTCTTCTCTAAGTCATTCTAGCATTGAACTACTTGATATTCGTTTTAGGTAGAGGTCCTGTAAATGTAAGCTTTCACAGTGTGTCTCTGGTCAAACAAATCAGGACTTTTGAGTATGAGACGCAAGCCTAATGACCCGTGAATTTGTGACAGTTATATAACGAATCTTAGAGAATGGAAAAGATGTGAAAGCTCTTTATGTGATAATTTGAAAGAACCTTGCCTTATCTGCCTTTACTTTAGCAATGATGGTACAACTAGACAACTGCTAGAATGAAAAACTAAAATGAACCATAATAACCAACATGCTTAGTTATCAAGTTGGGCTGCTTATCCCACTTCTTATTATATGTGACACTACTGTGCATAGTCATTATTAATTTTTACTATATGGAGCTAAGTTCTAGGAAATTATTCAAGTGATTTACCGGTTCGAAATGCATTGTTAATGTTTTGGTAGTGTCGAAACGACTTAGACGCCTATTAGAAATGTCCCGAAAATAACACACCCATTAGTGGGGTGTTTTTGGAAGGAATACAAGCATTATTGCAGGCATTTGGGCATTTTCAATGCTTGAAAAAACTCAAAAAAAAATTAGAAGAAAAGAAAAACTAAAAGTAAACTAAACTTCCATAAACTCCACCCCCTCATTAGTCAAATCAGTCAAAAACATATCAAAAAGTGTATTCGATTTTAATGAATGCCATGAATTATAAGTGTATCTTTTATGGACTTAAAAGGACTATTATGCATTTTTGTATGTATTTCTATTCTTAATAATTTATTGTATAGATGTTTTTGTATGTATTTCTATTCTTAATAATTTATTGTATATATGTGTTTGTGTGGTTTTGTCTCCAAGGGTTCTTGGGAAATTGATGTTTCAAGTTTTCTTATCCATTTTGAATAATGTTGAAATAGCATAATTTGTTTCCAAGGATTGCTTAAAGATTGACTTTTCAACTTTTTTGATCCGTTTTTGTGTAGCGGAGATATAGATTAATAGTAACAATTTTTTCAAATCGATTGGTGCACCTATAGTTCAAAATTTCATATTCAACAAAAACTCAACAGGGAAAATTTTACTTGGGTTCATGTTCATTGAAAACTCGACAAAAAAAGAGAAATAAGCTATATATTCAATCATAATAACCTTAAATAACATGTAAAATATTGTCAAAACATAAGAAATGAACTTCAATAACACAAGCCTATTTTCTGTTAGATTTATGGAAAAAATTAGAGTGCATATCTTATTATCATATGATGATTGATTATCATCACTAAAAATTAATAATCACACAAAAATAACATTTTATTCCCCTTCCCCATCTCCGTCAAATTGAAAGTGGATGGTAAACCATTCTCATGATAAAAACCATCATCAAGTATGTCATCCCCCATCACTCTTGCTACATTAAATGTTGTTTCTACTCTCTCCATTTTCCGACCTCCCCATTGGTAAACATGGGTTCCACATTGGTGGAAATCTAGTCAACATATGGGTCAATATCATCCAAGTCAATTGCGCCATTAGGCTCCTTTCCCTACACTTGTTTGATGTGAAGGCAAAAATGAATTGTGCAAAGACAAGGTTATTGACGCACTCTTGCATCAACTTGTTGTGCTTCTTGGTGTAAATGGTCTCAAACAAGTTTCAAATTTCAATTGCACTCATGCCCAAAAATGCTACAAAATGACACAAGACACAGATGACTAGCCTTTGAAGAGTTATGTTGAGCACCATAATATTCCCATCAAGAATCTATAAATAGGGTAGTTATAATTTGTAAGTAAACTAAAATTGCATTTATTAAGAAGTATACGGATAAATGACCCTAATTTTGTCACATGTATGTTGGGTTATTCTCTATCAAATACATAAAGCCTAAGAAAAAGTCTTTCTTTGCACCCTTGTAAACTTGGAAGCTGCAACTCATCTTGAATTTCATCTTTAAGAAGTTTGTCAGATGTCATCCTCTCTATGCATGGGTTGAGACCGGCCATAACCTCCTTATCAACAAAGAAGAATAATGAGAATTTTATTTGTCAAGTAGTACCTTGTTGCATGTATTGGTTAGGTGGAGTGATTAAGCCATCTCTAATCAAGTATACACCAAATGGGATCCTATTTTCTTGTAGTCATCCCATAATAATGTTTGATGGTCTCATAGAGAGAAGCCTTTGACATGTTATCTTAGACAACCAACCAATAGAATTGGAACAATTGTTTTGTCATAAAACAAAAGTATGAATGTTGAAAATTGAAAATAAGCAAAATTTGAAAAAATAACAAAAAAGGAAAAGAAAATCAAAGAATTACAGATCTCTTTTGTGCTAACCAAAAACAAATCATCAAAAACTACCCTCATGACCTTTTCCCACAGTAAGCTATGTCTTGGGGATGGGGGCAACAAAATGGAGGGGGACGAGGTTGTTGAGATGGTGACAAATACCAATATTTTGGGGAAAGCGGGGGAATGACTATTATAATAATATAAAAATAATTAATATTTAAATATTTTAACTTTATTCACTGAAATTTATGGGTTTAAACTTTGTCTATTGTTTTTTTGGGTACATTTGGGATTAGGGTTCCATGTTTATGGTTAAAAAATAGTTTTTTGAAATTTAAAATGTTAGAAATTTTAAAAATTATTTAATCTTTTTGGGAATGACCCCTCCAACATATAGAGGTCGTAAGCACATCAATAACACAAGACACAACAATTTTCGAACCGCGTGGGGTCGAGCCATGTAAGACCACTAGCATCAAGTATTTGCATCTTTATGGACTGCAGGAACAACACAAGCTTCAATCTCTTGGCACATTTCCAACGTAAGATATCAATGCCAATCCAAAGTAATCCAAGGCCTTTCCTTTACCACCACTTCCACTGGTATGTTGATGCACGACCTCAGCCTTAAATTGAAAAGTCTATCATGTGACGTGACTGAGTATTCCTACTCATGCTATAATGAAAATATCTATTAAGTTGGGGGACTTAAGTCGTCAGTCCATCTCTGTTAAAATAAATATCTTCTTCGCTCACAAAGTTATGAAGAATGTCAACTTCTTTTTCCTATCGATTTCCCACCTCGTCGTTATGGTTCTGCTAGACAAAAATTATCAAGTTTATCTTGTTGGAACTAGGTTTCCAAGCTCTTCAATGTCGTACTACATTTTCTGAAAGGTGGCTCTTGGAATACAAACTAACAATACAAATTGTTTGTATGCCATACATTTAGTGCAACTTCTGTGCATAGATTTAATCCTCCTAGGTCATTGACTCCAGTAAAACAACATATGGTTTTTCCTGCTATTACCGTGACAACATAGAGGCCTGCAAGATGAACCAAAACATAATTAACTGACTGTCCTATTTCATTGATCCATCTTTCATAAAATACCATCGTGTTTCTTTATATTTAGCTACAAAATATTCTTAATACTGATTCATTATTATTTCTTACTCCAGATGTAGGATTCCTTTGTGAATCCCCTATTTTTACACCTTGAAATGGTTTGGACAACCATGGTATATGTAATTTATCAACCATAAGATATCTATTAATTCACAATATATTATGATTTAACCTCAAACCATTATTCTACGTACTTGTTTATAGGGTAATATACCATAATTTAAATGCATATTTTTGTTATTGTTATTCACATTAAATTGGAGTAAGTACATCTTGGTTTACGATATTATTTTGAAAGTAAACAAATATATATCTCCATGAATACCATCCATTATATGTGACAACTCTATACTTAATACTTGAATGGAAATATTATTTTTCTCGCTCTCTAATTCTTAGCCTTATCTTGATGATTATGTTATTTTATTAAAGAGAAATATATATAATATCCAACTCTTCCTCCTTTAGATTCTTATTAATATTTTTTCAAAAGGTAAAATTAATTCCATGTCAGTGTTTATGTTGACCCATTAAATGAAAGGTTTCAAGGATACTATGAACAAGGAATGCAAATATATTAAATCCACAAATATCATTATATGTAGTTATTCTATTTTTACGTGTTAAAGAAAGAATGATTTTTTTATTTATATGAACTTCCAAATACGACTAGTACAAATGAAAGCATCTACAACATAGCATACATCAAAAGACAATCTTGTAGGAGCTTGTTACAGTGAAATTGTATTATGTGATAACTTACCCCAAGTATTTTGGTCATTTCATGTAAACTTACTGCAAAAGTTAGAATACATGCAAGCTTTTGAATGGTAATAAAATATGTAATGGACGTATTGAAATCTTGTAGCTCCCCACATTAATGTTTTCTCTATGCATTTCTTTCACATCTTGAAAATGACGTCTTCAAATTATTTTCACTATTATATTTAAGATCCTATTTATTTGTTTCCTTCCTGGTTATTGCTTTGAAATTTATGTGTCGGCTGCAATTTTCCTTTTTTGTGTCTGGCATCTCCAATAGTGAAGCATAAAACATAGAGAAAACTTTCTTCCGCTTTCAAAATGTACTAGGCCCATGGGGCATGTTCCTTCTACAAGGGCAGGATTCAATGTTAAACGAATGGCATCTATTGTCTTTCCTTCGGCTCGGCAACACAACAAGGCTAGACATCCTACATATGTTGGGACTCCATCCATTTGACACCTTGCACAATTGCAATGTTCATCCTTTTTTGCCTCCTTTACAACCTCTTGCACCAAATTTTATTGAGGACAGTAATGGTGCACATGTTTCATTTTGCATGCAAGGAAGTGTGTCCTTGCCTCTTCTTCTTTATCTCTAGAACAACAATTGGCTTTGGATACTATTCTCCACCACTTCGCATACAAATCTAGCCTTCCTCTACTGATGCTTCTTATTCAAGGCATTGTTGGTAATAGAAAATCATACCTCACTAACAATATCAAGTACTCATTTTCCTCTGCGTCGCCCCTAGGCCTTTCACCTCTCCCTTTACTCACCCCAAATGGAGTTGTAGCTTTCAACATTTTTGCTTCTAATATACATGCCAACCTACGCATGCCTACCAAAGAACTCAATCTCTTTGAGGGTCAAGATTTTTCATCTTTTCAAGACTTCCTTAAACATATCCAATATATTCTAATTGATTAAATGATTTTCATTGGCCCAAAGTTGCTTAACAATATGATTTACCACCTTCGTGAAACTTTCCCATACTCCACTACATTTGAATTTAGAAATAGATCTTTCATCCTTGTTGGGGACCTTGGTCAACTTCCTCCTATCATGGACATTCCTCTATATGTCAGTAACTCCTATGAGGTTAACCTTTGGAAAGAATTCACCATTGTCATATCCTAAAATGATATCTTCAGGGAACATGGTTCCACTCCTGTAAAGGTATCATTTCAGAACTTTCTTCTCAACATTCGTAATTTTGTCCCTCTATTGCAAGATTTTGAGCTCCTCATGTCAAGAACAAATACTTGACTTTGTAAACAAGAAATCATTGAGTTTAAAGATGTCCCCCATATTTTTGCTAAAAACGACCTGGTCAACAACCACAACCTTCAAATGTTGAAGTCCCTTTACTCGCCCATTATCAAATCAATTTCTCAAAACACCACACATGCTGACTCAAGAGTGCCTGATGATGATAAATTACAACACAATTTTTCTCTGCAAGAACCAGAAAGTCATGCTTTCTGCTAACTTATGGGTGGATATAGGTCTTGTCAATGGCGTTACTGGATCTATTGTCGACATCGTTTACGAGTACTCCTCTGCTCCACCTTCTCTGACTCTCTTCTTTGTCATCAAGTTTGATCGATACACGGGCCCTCATTGGGATGCAATAATTCCCTCCATGTTCCTATTCCACCAATTTCTAGAGGAAACCGAAGAAAAATTACTCTTAAAATGGCTTGGGTATTTCCATTCCACAAATCTCAAGGGCTAACTCTCGCAATGAGAAACTATTGACATGCAGAGCACATAAAAACAATGACTATCCTTTACTGAGATATATTGAGAGATCCCTCACTCTCTCCCCTTATAATGTCTGCTCCATTTTCATTCTGCCGCTACTCGTTGCTTTTCATCTCGTAATTTTTTTCTCCTTAATGTTTTCTAGAAATTCCTCCCACATTTTTTTACCACCTACATTTACATTTCTTCTCTATTATATGTTTCAATTTCCTTCTCCATACTCCCTTATTTTAGTTTCAACATTTTCATCGCACACTTCACATGCGATTGCTAGTTTTATTTGAATGTTAAAGTTAAAATATTCATTTAGGTTGAGATCTACTTTAAGCATACCATCCCTTTACATATCCTTACCTAGGTGGAATATGTAATGGGTTAATTAATCAATGTTGTATTTCCTAATATTTAATAATGATGCATACGGATTAATTTTCACGAGCATTAATACAAAATAAAGCAAAGGTCGTTTTATTGTGCACGATATAAGATGTTATGGTTCAGATCTACAAGGTAATTTATAACTTATGTGATTTCTATCTTTTTATTGTTGTTAATGAATTAATGCATAAGGATTATGAGTTTTTTTATCTAATCATTCAATCTTAAGAATGGACACTAAAGTCTATTGACAAATATTAATTAACTAAATTATTTCACAATTTTTTAAGAGTTTGTGTTATAACATTGTGGATTGTGGAAACTTAAAGTATTTGTTTTTCTTTTATCACCAATGTTGTCATGCGGATTCATACGAAATAGGGGAGGGGAGGGATTCTTTTTAAAATTCAAGTTAGAGTTTTAAAAACATATAATAACACGTTTCTTAGGCTATACTAATCAAACATGTACATTAAAAGTCAAAAAATGCAATTAAAAGCCAACGCTGTCAATTTTAATGAAAATGTTAGTTATACAACATTAAATACATCATTTGGCTATGCTTTTTTTTTGCATTACATATATTACAATGTCATTTTTAAAAGAATTCACCGACATTACATATAAGATAACATGTCACTACTTACATACCTAGATACACGCACATCAAATTGGTAAGGTTAACTATAAGTGCAATTTGGCATGTCTCATGGTTGAATTTTGGCATGCTTGCCATATAGTGTCCAAACAACCTTGTATGTTGAATACTAAAGGTAGTGGCTAAACGATGGGAATGTGACGTTGTGATTGATATAAATTAATTCATGGGGGTGAATCATGAGTAAGAGGGTAGATGGTGGGCAAGGGATCTTGTGAGTGGAGTGCATCAAGTCATAATGCCACACCGGTGGGATGGCCAAATAGTAGGCATACAACCTTGCAAGTGGGTTTTGATTATTCATGGGTGTAGACACCCATAATTACGCCCAAGCAATTTAAATACTTAAATTGCACTAATTATCTATCTTCTAGCAAATTGACGACATATTGTCAATAATGCTCATTTTCCCTCATATCATCATTAATTAATTACACTAATCTAATTAATTAAGTCGTTTATCCAACAAATACCCTAATTAACGACCTTCCGTTAATAAATCACCCCTTCTACCTAGACTAATTAATTATTATTAATTAATTAGCTTTCCCTTCCATTTAACCAATAAATCAATATTTAATTGATTTAATCCCTTTATAATAGCTTAAATCGTACTAATATTCCTCTAATTAGCTTTTATAAGCTTACATCTACCTATTAGTTAATCACCTTTGATTAATTAAAACACCCCCAACTCCCATGACTTGCTTAGCATAAATTAAACCCTTCTAAAGTAAGGTTACCTTTTATAAAGCAACCTTATGCATTCCTAATCATGTTTTACCTTCATCCCACACGCAAAGGGATGAAGTATTTCCTTTATCCATTGGGCTATATAAGGAACCCTCCTTCTACCTTTATACCTACACCTAAACTTCTTGAGAAAGCAAATGCAAAGCATATAGCAAAATAGACTAAGAGCTTTCCTTTTGTTTTCTTGAGAGTTCATCATCTTGAAGAGTTAAGCCTCTTTCATAAGTTCTTAGGTCATATGGGAGGTGTCAAAAGGGTCTTGTAGCCCAACTTTGACAAGCTCTCATTCCTAGGTTCTTGGAACACTAATATAACAACCATTTTTGATAGCCATGGAGCCTACCTAGGTTCATTTCATTTATTTGTTGTCAGATAATAGAGGATTTTATATGTTTTAACATTATTAATTTCAAAGTTTTATTGATGAATGTTTAGCATCTAACCCTTGTTTAATTCTTATCATGATGGTGCTAAGTAGTTTGTTTTGACAGCACTTCACCTCAATTCCGATTTTGACAAAGCACTACACCTCCTCTATACCTACAAGGAAGACTTGACACATGCAAACTAAACCAAACAAGTTAAGAAAAACAAGTTAGATCAACATGTGTAAAAGAGGGTTAGTAACCAAAAATAAAATTTAACTACTAAAACTTGAAATTAAGTGCAAATGACAATGGAGTAACTCCCACCGGGTGTGCCAAATGTGTGCATGTTTTTTTAAACTAATGCTAATATGAGTAAAAGACTAACACCTAAATAGCCTTAATTGGCAAGAGTTAAACAAACTACTTAGCACCATCATGATAAGAATTAAACAAGGGTTAGATGTAAAATATTCATCAATAAAACTTTGAAACTAACGATGTTAAAACATCTAAAATCCTCTATTCTCTAACAAAAATAAATGAAATGAACCTAGGTAGGCTCCATGGCTATCAAAAATGGTTGTTCTTAGTGTTCCAAGAACCTATGAATGAGGGCTTGTCAAATTTGGGCTACAAGACCCATTTGACACCTCCCATATGACCTAAGCACTTAGGAAAGAGGCTTAACTCTTCAAGATGATGAAATCTCAAGAAAACAAAAGGAAAGTTCTTAGTCTAATTTTCTATATGCTTTGCATTTGCTTTCTCAAGGAGTTTAGGTGTAGGTATAAACGTAGAAGGAGGGCTCCTTATATAGCCCAATGGATAAAAAAACAATTCATCCATTTGCATGTGGGATAAAGTTAAAACATGATTAGGAATGCATAAGGTTGCTTTATAAAAGGTAACCTTACTTTAGAAGGGTTTAATTTATGCTTAGCAAGTCATGGGAGTTGGGGGGTGTTTTAATTAATCAAAGGTGATTAACTAATAGGTAGATGTAAGCTTATAGAAGTTAATTAGAGGAATATTAGTATGATTTAGGCTATTAGAAAGGGATTAAATCAATTAAATATTGATTTATTGGTTAAATGGAAGGAAAATCTAATTAATTAATAATAATTAATTAGTCTAGGTAGAAGGGGTGATTTATTAACGGAAGGTCATTAATTAGGGTATTTGTTGGATAGGCGACTTAATTAATTAGCTTAGTGTAATTAATTAATGATGATATGAGGGAAAATGAGTGTTATTGACAATATGTTGTCAATTTTCCAGAAGATAGATAATTAGCACAATTTAAGTATTTAAATTACTTGGGCGTAATTATGGGTGTCTACATTTGCCCCTCTTTGGGGTGGCATAAGTGACGCCACTTCAAAGATAGTAGATGGAAGAAATTTTGAAGGGATAAAAGAAAAATTAGTAGGAAGGAGAGATGCCCCCTCGAGTGTCGATAGGGTGATGAAGGAAGACGATCGACGATCAAAAAGGTAAGAGATAGATAGAAGAATGGGAAGGGGCAGATGCCTCGGTAAGACAGAAGACTAGGGGTGAGAGAAAAGTGATGCAGAAGAAATATGGAGGAGGGGAGAGAAGAGCATAGCCTCTAGCCATTGTGTATTGGAACAATTTTGATGTCATCATATTTCCATAAGAGCTACGTCATTGGTCCTTATGAAAAATATAAGCATACGACAAAGGTAGAATGACATGAAAATCCATACTATAAATAATTTTCCATTGCTGAAAATATCAACTTCATGCAACATACAACAATGTAATGCAATACGAGAAGGAAACAAGATAATTTAACAGGGAAAACAAGTATGAACGCACATATCTAACCCAACAACAGTCAAGACAGTTTTACAAATGTTTTGTTATCAAGCTGAAGAGATCCACATGTTCGTGATTGATGACAAGGGTTAAAAATGATGCCCCGAGTAAGGATACATGCAAGGGGAAAAGATAATGGACATTAGGTCCAAGTAAAAATTGTTTTACACAATGAAATAGCACCAGGCAACAAATGAGCCACAGTAGTACAAACAAAGTAAGCAACTAGCTTTTGTTGATGGAGGTAGATCAAGAGGTAGATCAAGATGATCTACAAGTCACACACATGAACAAGTGAGAACCAAATAGCAACGTTTTGTAGGATGATTTTCAATTTTTAGAAGTTTTCTGAAACATATTTGAATGATTTTTATGATTTTTCAAACATATTTGAATGTTTTCGTTGATTTTGAAAGTTTTATGAAACTATGTATAGGAAGATAAGGAAGTGTGGATGCCCCTAGTGATATATGGGATGTACAAGGGCATAAGGCCACATTCGTGCAAGAAAGGTGAAGATGCAAAAATGCCCCAATGATTAGGTGGGAGTATTCAAAGGTAAATTTTCATAGGTAGAAGCGGGACCCAAGGCCATTATGGATAGGTTCAACATGATGATGAACATAAACCAATGAAATGCTAGGAAGAAGCAAGGATGCCCCAGCGTAAGTTGGCCTAAAAGCACATGATAGAAAGGAAGGAGAATATTATTTTTGTGAAAGGTGACAAACATGTCCGTAAACATGGAAAATAAGTAATCTTATACACATGGATGTTCGAATGAAGTAGAAGAATGATGTGAATGATATAAATATAGCTTAGAAGCCTCACGATGAAGAATTGATTAAACAAAGGAAAAAATCGTAAGACAAGATATGGACTAGAGTAAGAGTCCGAACAAGATCCAAAATGAGACACTTGGTAACATACTAATCCTGCCTACTCATAGAGATCCAGTGTGTGCACGTGGAGTTTATCACCTCTTGAAGTGAAGATTTAATAGACAACAAGTGAAGAGACTCTAGCCAATGTGTAGGAATGATTTATTTTGAAAGGTGATTTTTGAATGGATGGTGAAAGGATAGTCGTAAATTGCTCCGCTACTAGCCAGTGTTCATAGCCCCAATGGAGATGTATTTGATTCTAATCACAAAATTTCTCTACTGCATCCATAGCCCTGATAGAGATTATTGGAAATACCCCAAGAGAGTAATATATCATTTTTCTTTTTCTTTGTAGCTTTTAGCTTTTGATTTTCGATTTATTTTGATTATTTTACTTTTTGAAAACTTATTTCAGCTCTCTTGTTTGACAAGGGGTTAAGAACCATTGATGGCTTGATGGAAGGAGGTGGAAGTGCTTACGATGACGACATTGGCTAGTGTCAACAAATATGTCCAAAAGTTCTTTGCAACAAGTTTATTAGATGTTGAATGTGATAGGATCTCTAAGAGGTCAGTCGTTCTTTAATTTACCAAGGTGATAAAAGACTAGGGTCAAACGGATACCATAGAGATAAATTTCACAAAATGCGTGTGAATAAGCTAACCAAAATATCACCGAAGGGATGAAAATGGTAGGAAGACTTGCAGAAGAATAGCAAGGAAGGGAAGAAAGAAACATCCATGTGTACGCAACACCTGATTGCAATGTTTGATCTTTGTACCTTTGATTTTTGTTGTGTTTTCTCAATGTTTTTTTTATATTTTTGAATTGTTTTTTATTTTTAGATTTTTGACAGTTTTAAGAGGTTGGGACTAACAAATTCACTCTGTGTGGTAAGATCCAACAATAATGTTTGTGACTTCCTTGATAAGGGAGACTAGGTGTGTTTGTTTATCAAGAGTCATGTTTTCCCGATCTCAATGATCATGGTGAGTTCACACTCAACAAAGGACTGCGATTTATCCTGAAACATGGATTTTGTATGCGGGAGCTTGAGTTCCCTATCCAGAGGTTTATGCACTTTGCGCCATACTTGATGGTTACGTTGATGTGTGTTCTTGAATCGCGCTTGATTTACAACTTTGAGATTGTTCAAGTTGTTGGGGGATTTTGAGCTCTTGGAAGTTTTGACCTGAGCTTGATAATGAACCTGTTTGGGTTTCTTATAAGCTGACTTGTGACTTTTTTGACCTCGAGAAGGAGAAGAAAGTGAACGTTTATGATTGATGATAGGAATGAGAGAAATGATGGTGGGCTTGCCCGGTCATTAGTAGAAGGATGATGTGATTGATGAAAAGGATACGGTCCAAGGATTGAAGAAGATGGGCTACTAGGAGGTGAGCCATAGATAGAAGATGAAGGGCTACTAGGATGTGGCCCA
Source organism: Taxus wallichiana var. yunnanensis (assembly GCA_018340775.1). NCBI lineage: Eukaryota > Viridiplantae > Streptophyta > Pinopsida > Cupressales > Taxaceae > Taxus > Taxus wallichiana. The sequence continues at coordinate 1,027,135,234 of CM031239.1, forward strand.
AGAATAGAAGAAGAAGGGCTACTAGGATGTACCCGTAGATAGAATACGAATGGCTACTAGGATGTGGCCCTAGAAGAAGAAGGGATACTAGGACGTGACCCATAGATGTAAGATGATGGACTACTAGGATGTGGCCCAAGAATAGAAGATGATGGACTACTTGGGGGTGATCCATACATAGAAGATAAGGGGCTAGTTGGACGTGCCCCAAGAATATAAGATAGTGGACTACTCGAAAATGTCCCATAAATAGCAAAGGGAGGGCTACTATAAGGTGACCCACACCTAGATGAAGATGAAGGGCTACTTGGCGTTAACCCCATAAGAGATTGTGATTGAGGAATTATGATAGACAAAGAGTTATTGAGTGATGAGAAGATAGGCCATGGATCAATGCAAGACCAAGGAGTTTCATCACATAATGAATAATGTGAAGATGGAAGAATAAGAGGAGGGTCAAGTAGCATGACCTGAGGCTCTTCCTCCGTTTCTTGATAAAAGGAATCAACCTTTTCCTCACAATATGCAGACGCATCAAATTCTAAAGAGAATCCTTTCTCATAATCTGCTAAAGGAATATCTTCATATGCCCCTATAAATGCCCTGATTGTTTCTTCATTCTGAAAGAGATCAATCGGTATGATTTGTTGATCAACCACCAGGGGTTGATTAGAAAAAAGAGATCCAATTGGTGTGGAAGACTTAGAAGATGTTTGATGATGATTGATAGAAGAAAATGATGTGGGGGATGAAGAAGATGTGTAGCTAGATGTCTTAGGAGTAGAAGAAGGTGGTGTGGACCTACCTATACAATGGTATGTCGTATGTAAAATAGTAGGATTAAGTCCAAAGTCTGTAGATTGCGATGCATGGGTCGATTTAGACGTTTGTCTCGAAGGACTTTGAGTCACACGAATCTTCAAAGGAGGAAGACTTATTAGGGGTGATTGATGAAGAAGGTCCTGTGAAGAACGGGAGGATCGTGATTCAAGAATCGCATCGGATGAATAATAACAAGGGTTCTGCAAAGAAAGAGAGGACCACGATTCAAGAATTGTATTAGATGTTTGATTGGAGGGATTTGGAGTTGCACATATCTTCAAAGGAAGAAGATGTCGTCGAGGCGATTGATAAAAGGGGTCCTGTGAAGAAAGGGAGGACTGCGACGTAGGAGTCATATTAAATGTATGATGAAGAGGTTCCTACGAAGATAGGGAGGACCATGACATAGGAGTCACATTAGATGACTTAGGAGTCGAATTAGATGAATATGAATAGTAGTTTGGATCTAAATAGTAGTTTGGATCTAAATCATCAGAAGATTTAGAGAAAATATTTGGATTGGAATCCTCAGAAGAAGAGGAAATGTTTGGATTAGAATTAGAAGAAGAGTGGGGGGAACTCGAATAATAATTTGGATCAGAATCGTTCAAATCATACCATCAACTATGAGATGAAGGTGGGGAACAAGTTACCCGAATGGGATCTCTAGCGCGAAGAACCAAATGAGGTTTGGTCATGATGGGTGTCTTTTGATGCTGAAAATTTTATTTGTTATTGTCGTATGTATAAGGGACACGCGATCATCGGTCATTTTTGGCGTGTGTTGGGTTCAAAGGTCTAGACCTAGATAGTGTGATGGAACTCCTTCAAAGGGAAGGAATTGACATGTCGATTTGTGTAGCATAATGACAACCAAATAGACATTATGTAAGTATGGAGATGCGTGCGTGATTTTCTGAAGAAGGTCTAAGGAAAATAGACATCGTGATGACGTAATCTCGATGAGATCGACAGGGATTTTCCTAGAAAATAAGTTTTCTGAATGAATAATCACAAGGAACAATCATGCAAGTGTGAAACACAAAGCCAATCAACAAGGAAATACACCATATGAAAATGTGATGCAAAGATGATCAACACAACGTCAATATTTACGTCAAGCTCGAAATGAACAAGGCGTAAATATTAACAAAGGGTAGATGTGAATCCCAATCAAAGGATACCACGACAAGTTTAACAACCAACAAGGCCTAAATGTTAAAGGGCGAGGTTTACAAATGTAAGCTACGTAACCACACCAATTGGACATGTCTATCAAGATTCGCGGAGAAGTGAGATATTAGTGTTAAAGTGGTATCGAAATGACACAAAAAAGTAAGCGACACCCTTCAAGATTTGGGACAATGTTTGAAATCAAACTAAGTCAAAGTATACTAAGGATGTGTTAAAACGTGGGCAGCGTAATGCCACAATACGGACACTTAGATCATGTTTACGAGAAACGTGACATAAGTATCTTAATTATGTCGAGACAATGCAAACAAGGTAACATGTCAAAGGGAGATAAAATGATGAATCATTCCTAACTATGATGACGATCCTGACATGGGTATCAAGATCACAAATGCCACCAACGATATGAAAGCGCCTCCACAAACTTTAGACATTTAACTTACTTAGCCACAACATGGACGAGCATAAACGGACAAAAAAGTGGAAGAAACAATCGATTGGTAACACAAAGGTAGTCACCTTTCTTTTGATCAACAAAGTGTCAAAAGAACATGAAGGGAGTAGATCAAAATGGGGATCAAAAATTTTGGCTTCACTTTGGAAAAGTTTTGCCTTACCTTAAGGTAAGTGAAAAACTAAGCAAAAGTAACGTGTCACACGTTTCATGATGCAAAGATGGCTCACAACTCAACACTATTTTGAAATGGTCAAAGTGAGCTCCTGGCCAAAGAATATCTTTCTAGATGGTTCTCTTGTCCTAGGTGTTACAAAATTATCCACGAGTGGGACGATTTACCCAAATAGTCTCGACTATCTTCCAGGGAGTATCTTGACTTTGCCCCCATCAAGCACAGTGGGTGGGAGTAAATACATCCATCGTGTACTTAAAAGGGTCGCATAGGGACAACTTGTAATGCTATCTCACAAAGGAATCATTAGTCGATAGGTAGTGCAGAGCACTTCCTAATTCTTCCAAAAGGTTCCCTCTTGTGGACTACTTGGGGGTTCCCTGGAACCACCCCCATTGTTGTAACTTAAGGCATTATGCTAAAGGGGTTATGTTCTTGTTGAGCGGAGAGGGACGTACCCTTTTTCGAAACTTGTAATACAGTGTTTTGAATATGTTGTTCTTTTTATCTTATTTAATTAGGTGTGGTTTGCTTGAACACCTTTTGGTAACTCCTCGTATAACAACCGTATTAGTAGTTTTGACTTCATTTTGATTCTTCCTTTCTTTGACAAATGTTTTTAGGTCCTACACTCAAGTGTTAGTAGTTCGCCAAGAAAATCACATTATTTAAAAGAGGATTAAGAGTTGCTTTTGATTCTCAAGATCATCCAAGGATGCAAGAGAAGAGCATACAAAACAAATAATCCAACTAAAAATTAAAGAAAATTTTGCAATCAATAAACCATACAAAAAGCTTGATAAATGTTTATTCCCTTAAATCAAAAATGAAAGATGAAGTTTCTAATTTACCAAATGTTATAAAATGAAGACTAAAGTTACTTTTGATTCTCAAGATCACCCTAAGATGCAAGAGAAGAGAATACACAAACTTTATCCCAACTATATAGAAATGGAAAACTTCAAATCAAAGGACCATTGAAAAATACTTTGTAAAAGGTTCATTCCCTTAAGCAAAATAAATAATCAAATTTTCAAGTTTAATCTCAATGTTAAAAAGATAGATATCAAAGTTATCTTTGATTCTCAAGATCACAAAAAGGTGCAAAAGAAGAGCATGCACACGCTTTGGTCTAAATCAAGTAAGCATGGAAATACAAAATTCATCAAAACATTAGACATATTACAAAATGACCAGTTTCAAACTAACAAAAAAACTTCTAATTTCTGTAAGTATAAATCCCGAATTTATGTTTCCATTGCATAGTTAACTTCAATACCTTTCCAACGCAAAAAAGGAGTCATTTTGAGTTCGGGAGCAAAATTTATGGCCTTCGGAAGATGGGTTACGCATATGCTCTTATGCTCACGGGTATGCACTTGACATGCACTCAAAAAATGTCAAAAAAACATCCCTTAATATGTAAAATGGGTAAATTTTTCCAACCAAGATTCAATTTTGACAACAACCCATCACATTAATATATGAATAAAAGACTCAACACTATCAAACATTAACATACATGTTTAAAAATTTAAGATTTTCAAGAAATTGGCAAAACTAGCATATAGAATGATGAAAAAGTAAACTCTAAAAATGAAAACATGATGAAATTTTGAAATTTTCTCATCAAGATTTAATTTTGACAGCAACCCACCACATTAATATGTAAATAGAAGACTCAGCACTATCAAACACTAATCCACATGCTCAAGAATTTAAAATTTTCAAGAAATTGACAAAACTAGCATGTAGAATGTTGAAAAAGTAAACTCTAAAAATGAAAACATGGAGAAATCTTGAAATTTTCCCATCAATTCCAATTTTGACAGCACTTCACCTCCTCTATACCTACAAGGAAGACTCAACACATGCAAACTCAACAAAACAAGTTAAGAAAAACAAGTTAGATCAACATGTGTAAAAGAGGGTTAGTAACCAAAAATGAAACTTAACTACAAAAACTTGAAATTAAGTGCAAAGGATAATGGAGTAAGTCCCACCGGGCGTGCCAAATGTGTGCATGTGTTTTTTTAAACTAATGCTAATATGAGTAAAATACTAACACCTAAATAGCCTTAATTAGCAAGAGTTAAACAAACTACTTAGCACCATCATGATAAGAATTAAAAAAGGGTTAGATGTTAAACATTCACCAATAAAAATTTGAAACTAACAATGTTAAAACATCTAAAATCCTCTATTCTCTAACAACAAATAAATGAAATGAACCTAGGTAGGCTCCATGGCTATCAAAAATGGTTGTTCTTAGTGTTCACTAGGAATGAGGGCTTATTAAAGTTGGACTACAAGACCCTTTTGACACCTCTCATATGACCTAAGCACTTAGAAAAGCGGCTTAACTCTTTAAGATGACGAACTCTCAAGAAAACAAAAGGAAATCTCTTAGTTTATTTTGCTATATACTTTGCATTTTCTTTCTCAAGAAGTTTAGGTGTAGGTATAAAGGTAGAAGGAGGGCTCATTATATAGCCCAATGGATAAAGGAAACACTTCATCCCTTTGCATGTGGGATAAAGGTAAAACATAATTAGGAATGGATAAATTTGCTTTATAAAAGGTAACCTTACTTTAGAAGGGTTTAATTTATGCTTAGCAAGTCATAGGAGTTGGAGGGTGTTTTAATTAATCAAAGGTGATTAACTAATAGGTAAATGTAAGCTTATAGAAGCTAATTAGAAGAATATTAGTATGATTCAAAGTGTTAGAAGATGATTAAATCAATTAAATATTGATTTATTGGTTAAATGGAAGGGAGAGCTAATTAATTAATAATAATTAATTATTCTAGATAGAAGGGGTGAATAATTAATGGAAGATCGTTAATTGGGATGTTAGTTGGATAGGCGACTTAATCAATTAGCGTATTGTAATTAATTAATGACAATAAGAGGGAATATGAGCGCTTATTAACAATATGTCACCAATTTGCAAGAAGGGGGATAATTAGCACAATTTATGTATTTAAATTGCTCAGGTGTAATTATGGGTGTCTACAATGGGGTTGATTCCAATTGGGTGACCGAGATGACAACATGTCACTAACTCAAATCTTGATTGTTGAATGCTATCTTGTATCTTATTGCATTGATATAATATAAGATCTTTTTCATCCAAAAATCTTGTTGTGTTGCTAAAAGATAGGGATATTACTTTATGAATTGAATCGCACGTCTCTAGGTTGAATCCCAACACGATGGCCAAACATTAGACACGAGACCTTGTGATTGGAATACATCATGTCATGAGGTTAGAACCTTCTTGAATGGCTAGAATCCTAGAAGGAACCCTTTGAAAGTAGAATGCATTGAATCACAAGGTCAAATCTCAATGGAATAACTTGACCATAAGTAGGTGATAGGTGTATTATGAAGACCATTTAATTTTTTTGTTGGATTTTAACAAAAAAATAATATAAAATACACTCTCACATAAACAACCAGTATACTGGAAAATAAAAATAGCATATTAATATTGACAATCCACAATTACCATAAATTAATACTAAACTCTTCAGAAACTACAACTAAAAAATGGAAAAGAATGTGAAACGTAAAATTTTAAATTGCTTGTGGAAATAATAACTCGTTGGAATCGAAGGGTTTTCGGTTCGTGGTGAACGAGGAAATTCTGTCATTTTGCCAAATATTATAACCATAAATTCATGAGAATATGAAAATGAGCGAAGGAATTCTGTCATACTAGATGTGATATAGATCCGGCCCTCGGACAAGCTAACTGTTATGGCTGTTATGACCTCTTTCTCCTTGCGAATTCTTTTCATGTCACTCACGATGACAGAGTACAGGGAGACAATGAGAAATAGAGGTCTCCCTGAGATGTTTTTCTCAGATTACATTCCGTTATGTATTACCAGGACACTATTATCATGAGAATATACGAATGAATGAACGATAACAGTCGACACCAATCTACAACACGTAAAGCACTGTGTAAAACAAATTTGCAAAAAAGAAAGGAATCTCCTGCAACTCGCGATGGCAGAAACATATAGAAGAGGAACAATGGAACAGATTCACAATTCGATAAGGCGGGCTAGTTCCTTTCAAACAGAAGCCCTCCGAATCCCATCTGACCGGCCGCATACAGCTCCGCCCAGATCTTCTCACTGTCCAATTCTGGACGAGACGATCCTCCATCGACTTGATCGCTCTTCCGTGGAGATTCTTCGCAAGAGCAAGGAGGCGTACAATACCGCCATTTTTCCTTCTTATCATCTTCCTCTTCCTTATGATCCGACTTTCCTTTATTTGGAGTGCTTTTCTTGGCATAGCAGAAAACCTTCTTGGACAAAACGAAGGGGACCTTCACAAACGCGAGGATGCAGATGTGCAGAATCACGCAGGGGCAGCAGCAGCACACAGCTGCACAGTCTGCGGCGTACCTGCAGAGCTCGCAGCCTGCGCCAACATTCCCTTCTTTAATGTCTCTGTCGCCGCCTGCCGATCCAGAATTTTGTTTCTTTTTCGGCCTTCTCTTCTTAGGGTTTCTATATTCTTGCCTCTGTAAACCCTGATAAAGCAGATCGAAATCCGAATAAGAAACCATGGGACAATGCCTGGTTTCGGATTCGAACTTACGATCTTGAGGAGGTGCGGAGGAGGATTCGACATGAGAATTTGATTTGATTTCTTGATCCGTGGGAGACTCCGCAGGCGAAGAAGAATTAGTACAAGCGCTGGGGTGATCAGGAGACGAAGCATTTGGACTGCATTGCTCTGCATTTTGAACGCCCATGACGCTGCCCTCAAGAAGTTGGAATCTTTTCTAGTTCTGTTCTGTTGAAATACAGATACCGCAGTGAAAGTGCGGACGGAGACGATGTTGTTACTGGTTGAAAGCAAGTAGTTTGTTGTCATTTAAAAAGCTGGATGAGTATACCAGGGCTCGAACCTGTGACCGTCAACGCTCGACAAAACCTATTTTCTTCCACCGCAATTGAATCTGTCTTCCATTTCTTCAATTCCAGTCAACATTTTGTTGATTCTTATGCAGCCAGATCCTTATTTTTCCAGAATGTCAGGGTTTAAAAATTGACGAGCGCATGGATTTCTGTAGAATGTTACGTGGCAAAGAAAATGTGGATAAATTTACAGTTAAGTCAGCCAATAATTAGTATAATAAAGTTTGACTCGTTGGGTCAAAATGGCCAGACTTATTTTAGGCCGTTTTCAGAAAAAGTTATTTTCCGCTTGTCTTTTGCGTTAATATTTTCCCACGGGAAATTGCAAACCGACGTGGCAGGATAGCTAATAACTTTTCATCGGGAAAGATGCTCTTTACTAGCTAAAGAAACAATACCAAACGCGTGATGCTTTTTAATAAACGATAACTTAGCGCTAATGTCAACCTTTCAACTTTAAAGGGTGTCGAATTCTTTTAAGTGGCTAAACTTTACAAATGTTAATGATAGGACCCACCACTTTTGGGTAGGTGAAGTATCTAGCACAAATTTTGGGACTCCATACTACGTGTCTAAATATCATGTATGTTTAATGGTCGCAATTTTAAACTCTTTTAAATTTCATATTAAAATTAACGTAGTTTTTATATACTTATATTTAAAAGGTTTAAAGGTTAATGAGTTATGGGGTTGACGCACTCAATCTCAAATGACAGGTTTTAGGTGGTTAGAGTGTGGGTTTACATCTCACGATTTACCTATAGTATGTGTTGAGAACTCGATATATGTCGCTCTAAATGAGATTTATCAATGGTACTCATCTTATATTAGACCTTTGCTCTTTGAAATTTTAGAGAGTTGGATATTCTTTGATCCCTTTGAATACCAAGAAAAAGTTTGGAGGTTTAGGAATTCCTTTCCCACAAAATATCATGAAAATGTTATTTTATATATGTGATCATAGTAGACACTTGACACATGGGTTATAAACACTAATGAGTCCACGTATTGTACATTATTTATCTTGTTGAATAATTTATATAATCTTATGGAGACTAAACCATGCACTTCAACTCATTAATTATTTAACTTATTTAAATTTTTTGAAAGTGGTACATAAATCCAAACATAAAATACTTAGAACCCATAGATTTCTTACTATAATAATCTCTTTTATTCATCAAAACTACTTATTATATCTCACCATTGTAATAGTGATACTTTGATTTCAATTAAAGTGATACATTGATTTCAATTAAATTGCAAAGACAAATATCGATTGTTTTTAATGATGCTAAATAAACATATAAAATACATAAATATAACACGATTAATTATATTATAAAATTAAAGAAAAGAGGGTGTAAGTTTTACATATGTATTTTAAATATCGTGAGATATAATGATAATCAGTGAAATAAACACCGAAAGATAGCATGGAAGTAGCCCAAATAAGTTATGCTACAAAGAAATTTTGCAAGGACCATATGATCATTCCTAATAAAATGTCAATAATGTACAAATATGACTTGAAACCTATGTTTTTCTAGTTGTGATTTCTAAAAATCTCTATTATTCTCACACTTTAAGTTTGATCACTTTGTAAAACTTAAATTCTTTTTCTTTCATAATCAAGCAAAGAATAGTTAAGAACATACGAAAAACAAAATATTTTGTGAGGCTTCATGTAAACCAAAGACTAACATGTAACTATCTCGATATTTTTCAATCACCTAGACAATAACAATATTAAAAGCAACAAACCTTAATGATTAGAGAAGATACAATATCATGTAAACTAATGTGTTGTGGTTTATATCTAAACATAAATCATTTTGGTAAATACATAATCTAATGATTGCTTGATTTCCTCTCAAATGTTTCCAAGTACTCAATACTTTCAATAGAGAATGTTCATTGAACTTATGATTACTTCTTGATAAATGACTTAGAGTTTGTGTGTATTTATTATTAAATTTTGTCAAGTTCTTGAGTTGTCCACTTACATGTCATATGTGGTTTACATTGTATGCGAACTTCGGGTAGTTAATTAGAAAAAAATTATGGAAAATTTTGAAAAATAGTCCTTTGAAAACTAGTAGGTATAAAATCATTTTTCCCCTTGTGAGCTACTAGAGTACACATCACTTGAGGATTGGGATAGTTGGATGGGAAAATGATTTTTGAATAAGGTATGGGAAAATAGTATATTGAAGATTGATGTCTATTAAAATTTTCCTTATTATTTTTTCGCATCTCTGGATTGATTCACACTTTAGCAAAGAAACAATTCATAATGAAGACTTTCTATGATGAGTTTCTCTTTCACTACTTTGCTTTCCCATTTCATGATGGACCTTTTAGTTCTTATGTATTAGATGTATTGTTAATTTCGACAAAGTGTGGCATTCACCTATTTAAATAGTTTTTGGTTATTAAATTGAAGCAAAATGTGAATTTCATAAGACTCAAGAAAATAAAAAAATGTTTTATTATGAAGCTTAAGATTAAAACTCATGAGTTTTGTGAAAACAAAAAGAGATCTTGTGAGACTACAAGAAGAATATTAGGGACATTTATAAGTTAAAATCTTCTCTTCCGGTATTTCAAATATTAAAACTCATATTTAAAATTAGAGAGGAATATTAGGGGCATCTATAAGCTAAAAGCTACTCTTTAGGTATTTCAAATAATTAACTTTATAGAATATTGATATATTTTTTTAATGGTTTTTTAGACCAACGATATTAGATATAAAAAAGTGATTTTAGATATAAGAAATATTTCATCATATAATATATTTTCAATACATAGCATGCAAGTATATCAAATTGCATTTCATTGTTCTTTGATCAATGCTCGCTAATCTAGGGTCTCTATTGTTGGATTCCAAGAAACCATGTATTTTGTCATTGTGTGGCTACGTAACGTTGTTCTAGTTATATTTCTTGTCTAAAAAAACATTTTATCCGATGGCACCAAAAAGGAAAAATATCAGCATGCCTCCAATCTTACTCAAGCTTCAAAATAATGCAAGGTCAATTGCTCACAACATGTGGTTATTGTTATTTCATTTACAATTTTCATTTATTCGGATGATCCTTTTCATTGTGATTTCATATCAATGTTTCTAGTAGTATTTCCACTCTAGCTAGAATATCATTCCAATTACCACTCATACCAAATTCCATCCATATTTTTTTATATTTCATACAAAGAACTTTTGAGCTTCGTTAGAGTATGTATTTACCTTAGCTCATGTTCACCTAGGTACTTTATTTACCTCATGTATTTTATCCTCACTGGGTTCATTTTAAGACACCTCCAGAAAATTGTAGGTGGAAAATACCTGGCAAATATCCCTAGAACCAGCCAAATAAAGGTGAATTTGACAATATTCCAAAACCAAATTTTCGCCAGGTTTATCGAGCCAAAGAAACCAGAGTTCCAGACACCGATGCACCTTTGACGCGTGACAATACGATGTCAATAACCTCGTTGACACACGCCAACTCAATTGAACTCACGACGACGACGTCGAAGATGGGCATTGATGCTCGCCAACAAGGGTCGGCCGCCGACGTGCATCAATAGGAACATCGACGCGCGCCAATGCCATAGCCGACGCGCGCGTTAATGACCTCTCGTTGATGCGCGTCAATGGCCTTTGTTGACGCGCCAAAGGAATCTCGTTGATGTGCGCCAAAGGCCTCGCTGACGCACGTCAATGGCCTCTGCTGACGCGTGTCGAGCCATTAACGCACGTCAATAGAGGTCACCGACGCTTTATTTGGCCTATAAATACCCTCCCGCTGAGTCATTTTCTCATTTACACTTTCCAACTCTCGATTTTTTTTTTCAAGAATCCCTCATTGTCAAAGACACAAGCACAACTACAATGGCAACTTCAAGTGCTTCCCAACTGCAAGCTCAAGACAAAAATCAAGAAGAGAATCCAGTCCAATCCATAGGCAAGATCATCTACAGGAATCCTTTGTGCCCCCACATCCATACTGTTTTAAAGATGTCTTCCGAATATAAAGATTTGATCGATGTGTGTGAGTTTAGTGGGCTCATTGACATGCCCCATTTCGAAACAAATCCAGATATTTTGAATTACCTTCTCTTGTCTTACAATACAGAGGATGGCCTTTTTATGTTACTCTAAACAACGGCCGAATGTTTCAATTCAATATTGAAGCAAATGACATCCATTGGTTTACGGGCATTCTGTTCAAAAATTTACCAATTGTTACAATAAAGGAAACACTCCTGGAAGATGACAAGAAATATCTCGAATCAACGTTTTTTTTCCATGTTGATTGTAAGTATAATTGGTTTTTATTTATCATTTTTATTTTGTTTTTTATTGTGATATAATTTAGTGTTATAAATTTATATTAATTCCCACTATTTGGCATTTGCAGCTCATGTCAATAAATCTAGGCGTGGTGTGGATATGCAAGCAATTGCACACCACTTTCTTGCTGTAGTGATTTCATTTTTTCAATCCAGAATAGTTTTGCAGGTCAAGAAAATGATATACCAAATTGGGCCATTACATACATAGTTGCCACTATCTCAAAACAAAAATTTGATTGGTGCACCTATCTATCAAAAAAATAAGAACTGACATAACAAATTCAAAGCTTTCAGAAAAACCCGTCATTTATTCCACAAACTATCTCCTTGGCCTTTATTACGAGGCACTTTTAAATTTAAAAGACAAACCAATTCCTACTTGCACTGATGAGGAGTTGATGAAGTTGTCAATTCCATTTGAAGAACAACAGGTATAAACTATTTAGTTTGTATTTCAATTTTCGACATTACACTGCACAGTTATTAACAATTTACGGTTTGCAGAGAAGATTTATTGAAGCCCTTCCCGAAAAAAGGCGTTATCAAGAGGAAGAGGCCAACAACACGCTGAGGCTTCGGGAGACTCCCAATCTGAAATGGAAGCTCACTCCTCTCCGAACCCTCAACAGTTTGAACTCGTTAAACACCAGAGAAGTAATACCTTCTCATATATTATTTACAAATTCCAAATTTGTATTTTTATTTTCCAATTTAAATTTTAACCAATTGAATTGACATAACATTCAATGTTGATGACATTACAGGGACTTTGGACCATACTCGTGTTTCGAAAACTCAACCTTCTTCCCCAACTCACTCCGTATAGTCGCATGCATTCGTATCTTCTCAACAACCACCAAATACTACTCCTACACGGCCACCCTTAGCACCGCGAAAAACTACCCCTCGATAACAAGGTACAACTTTTGAATACTACGTTTAATTTCGTAGTTTTTGCCTTTTGGATTATTTTCTAGTTTTCATGTTTCTTCTTGAACTTTTCAAAGACATTACGGTCTTACGTTCAAACAATGCACCAACCCCCCCTTAACCAATAATTTTTAAAATGAAAACCAGAGGAACAGTGAAAAAGAACATTGGTAAATGCATGCCAATTGCTCCAGCCCCTAGTAGGACACTAAACATTGCCTCCTCCTTTCAAATTCCAACGCTCTCACTTGGTGGCTTGCCCAGTGCAACAGCATATCGGTTTTGAATAATATAAATTTAGATGAAGATTATTTGGGCATTGATAGCAATGACCCAATTGGTTTTTTCAATACCCGTGAGATGATTCAAGGCCAGCAGGTATACTTCAATTTCAACATGCTTTACAATATTGAATTACATTTCAATTTAAATTTATTTATCTGAATCTTGATTATTTTTATCACAAATAGGATCAGGCCACCCAAAGGCAAAAAAAAGTCGCAAATGATCTAGCCGTAAGCCCCCATACTTCTCCAAAGAAGATCATCTTCATCGACATCTGAGATGGTGAACGATTGGCTACCTTTTCCTTTGGAGAATTTAATTGGTTATGATTGTCAATCCCATGTCAGTGAGTTTATTCTACTTCATATCAATCAACTCATAGAATGGGAGAGAAGGGCTAAAGTTCTTATCAATGATATTAGTAGTCGTTTTGAAAATTATTGGCAAAGAGATAGTTTATACGTTGCAGTCCAGAATCAACCTGCAAAGATGGATTCCTTACTTACCCAAGTAAGAAGTGGGACTGTCACGTATAACAACAACTATAAAGACAACATTTTGGATAAGACATTTAAAAAATTAGAAAATATTAGTGCTAAGGCCCAAACATATTTTAACAAATGGTCTAAGGACAAAGATCTGGTAGCAGTTGCAAATGCCGAGAGAGATAGAGTGGTTGTAAGTACTATCACTTTCAAACAATTTTTCTTGTTAATTTAAATTTTTCATTTTTTAGTAATATGTTGAATTGACGTTACTTTTTTGTGCAATTGAAATATGAAAATTTGAAGAGTCAAGCAAAGGTATTACAAGTTCACTTGGAAACAATGAAGAACAGTTTATCCGCAGCGAATAATTTGAAGGAAAATATTGTTTTGGTTAACAAACAAAACAATACACTAAAGTGGATAATTAAAGAGCATAACTTCGACCCTGAAATATTATTCAAAGCTAAGGTAGCAGCTGATCCAAATTTGTTGTCCCATGGAGATGCGACAAAGCAAGAAGAAAGAATTTTAAAAATCTGACAAAGTCTTTGCGGAAGATCTTATAAGTTCTAGGTTATTTCTGCTATTGGGGAAAGGGGTACAGCCACAAGGGAAGAAACCATTGGGGAAAGGAGCACAGGAGTTGAAATGGATATAGAAAAAGAGGGTTGAAACTTTTATTATTGAGTGTGGAAACTTTAAATATTGAGTCTATATTTGAAAATTTGTAACATTGAATGTTGTGGTCATGGTATTTGAATTTTATTATCTGGATTTGATAGCCTTTTAAAATTTGAAATACTATATAATATTTAATTTTGATTGCATATGGATTTGATAGAATTTTTAGATTGTATATGGAGTTTATGCTTTTTGGTTTACTCTTAATGGTGATTGCATTAGATAGGGATGAATCATGATGACGTATGTTTCTTGTTTACTTGGATTATCATGAATTGTATGTGGACGTAGATTTAGCTTCAAGCACGATAATTCTTCTTCTCTAGACATTAGAATGGATATAGATGATGATGAATGATGATAATGGATAATTGTTTTAAAAACATGGAATGATGATAGATGATGATGAATGATGATAATTATATAATATATATGGATGATGATCAATTTTATGTGGACGTAGATTTAGCTTCAGGCATGATAATTCTTCTTCTCTAGACATTTAAACTTGTTTTAAGATAATTCTTCTTCTCTATACTTGTAATGATATGATCATGATGTCATTAGAATGGATATAGACGAAAAATAAATGGAATGTGTTAAAATGGATATAGATGACATTAGAATGGATATACTTGTAATGATATGATTATGAATTGTTTTAAAAAATGGAATTGTTTTAATAAATTTAAATTAGATAAATAATTGTTTTAATAATAATTGTAGTGTCAGGACTTAGGATTATGATAATGATATGGTGATGATATGATATATATGGATGATGATGAATTTTATGTGGACATATATTATAAATTGTATAATGTATCGTGGATTATGAATTGTATAGTATGGAAATATCTTCCTCTGTAAAATTCAATTGTGTCATTTTATCCCACAGTTTAAAAAATATATCAAAGCATTTTGCAAATATAAAAAATAAATTAAACATAATTGTAAGAAATCAAGAAAGATGATATGATAGGGTTTAACTTACCTCTAGTGTATTAGATTGTTGTGAAATCATCACTGGTAATGTGCTAGATCTTTGTTTTAAGAAAAATCAACACAAGAAATGGATTAGTAGATAGATGGGTGAGTTTCTGACATTGTCAGTCCCGAGAAGTACCAGCTTCCTCGGATGGATGTCAACCCACGTTTTCAAAAAAAAATAAAAAGATTGTATTTAAATAAATGTAAATATATAGACCTGTAACATCTTTAATGATAATAAGAGCTGAAAAAAATGTAAAGTGACAAATAATAAGATTAAGGTGAAGAAGATACCTATTTAAAGTTGAAACAATCCATTATCAATAGCTTCTTCAAACTCGATGTTCTCTTCTGTAGAGTGTGACGATGCGCCAATTCCACTCTCAACGTTGGGAACAGTTGTACTTGTAGCTGTATTATTCACACCTCTTCTTTCACAAAGGGAATTCTAATGCGCAATTGCTTTGTCGAAAGGAAAGGTTTCCATGTAGTATCGAGAAACATAACACCTCATGCAAATTTCTAGATTTTTATCCAACTGTTTCTTAGTTTTGATTTTATAAATGATAGTGCACTGAAAACCCTTTCATCCTCCACAGACCCCAAAATCATTGTTTGGCATAACTCATATAATCTGAAATATTCATTGATATCTTCTTGTAAGATAGAAATTTGATAGATTCCTCGCCACAGCCTTGTAATAGCACCACTTTCAGAAGGTTCATCTAAATTTTTATATTGGTTCCTCATTGTTGTTGTAAAATTTGTTGATTGAAATTTTAATAAATCAGCATTCAGTATACCTTTGATTTCCATATCCTTAAACTCAAGTCTTTGCGAAATGTTCCATTATTGTACCCATGGATTTATGGAAATGCTTTCTTACAAAGTCAAAGACGACCACCTTCGTATTCCAAAAATTAGGATTCATCACACCCATGGCTTCAAGAATTTTATTTTGGAGAAATGTTCTCTAACTTCCGATGATAAGGATTCTAAAATTTTCTTAAGCTTTATTCTTGTTTTAACTATAATGACTCAAAGAGATTATATTTTACGGGAACATCTTCTGCTCCGATCCTCGTAATATCTTGACATTTTTACACAATATGCAAAGGTATGTCCCTCCCATTAACAAAGTGATGCAAAGGTGATCGTGGATATTAAATCTCAAATAGTTATCGGGATTTTTAAGATCTAATAAAGCTTTCCAATTCTCAAAAATAGGTGTATAAAAACTATATTGGGAAACAAGACAAGATATCAAGACTTTGACATACCATTTTTCTCATCCGTATAAAATCCACAATATAGATTAATCTTCCCTGTGCATGCTTCATCAATGTATTGATCTCGATGCAACATTGGAAGAATACCAACCAATGTAAGCAATGTCTCCAAATCGTTAAAAAAAGAACAACAAGTCCCTCGCCCTATCAACTTCATGATGATATTTGTGCATGAAACCAACCAACGAAGGATACTCCTCACGAACTTTGCATGCAGGTTCATACAAGGAGATCCATCTAGTCTCAACATCTTTCAGAAGTTTTTTGCCATCTGTAATTCCAATTGCAAATTTCTAGAACTCAAGAAATCACTTTGGGCTGCTTGACATATAGGCATGAAGTTCTCTTATAAGGTCTTCTAATTTAGCAACATTTTCATGGTTGCTTACCATTTTATACGCTAAATTCATTCTGTGAGCCATATAGTGAATTGGTAGCATATATGGGGCCATTGTTGTTTGTAATCTAACACACACTTTTCACTGACCCTACATGACAGATGCACCATCTGCTCCAACGCATACCAACTTCGTAGCAATTTCATAATCAGTCATTCCAGAAATATCTTTCAAATGAGAAACAACTATTTTATGTAGGTTTTCGGCATTGCAGTTTTCAACCATTTTCATAACACCCAATAGATGAGGTTTCCTTATATGATTTTCTAAAGTATAGACATGGATACATACCCATGCAGTGTTATCGATTGTTGTCACTTCATCAATTGAAAGAGAGATAAACTTTGATTTTTTACATTCTCTTTCAAATCTTCCTTCTCTATCATCAAAAGGCATTTTGCCATTTCCCATCCACTACTTTTAGACCAATGAGACTGAGGTACATTTAGCATTCCATTATATTGATACAAAACTTTGAAATCGAGGAAATATGAAATTGGTCTTCCTTTTTTTAGTATGTGAAATAGAGTAGAGAATTGTATGAGTTTTGCATGTAGATTTGTTTGATTCATCTTACCAATATGCGATGTGATCGTTCCTCCCTTTTCCAAGAGATGTCTATGTTTTTCTGCTCTGCCTCATATTCCGTTGCGTATCTAACATGCATGCATTCTTTTTCAATTTTCCACCTGTGTGTTTTGATTTTCTAGCCATCCGCCCCATTACAATCAAATATTGTTTTCCACAATGTTTTTCTATAGTTTCCAGCTTCATTTGCATTTTTTGTTGCTTTCCCAATTTCCACGTACATATTGTACATGTACATTCAGATGGGATCTCTTCATAATTAGATGATTGTACAAGTTCGATAAACAGAAATTTAGTTGCCCAATCAAACTTGTATGACCTACCAATGGTCCACATATTCTTGTTCATTTTCAATGTTTTACTTTTTTGAGTAGAATTTTGAGCAATATCACAATCACCTAGTTTCCTCTTTCTTGGACCGGAATTTGAATTTGATTTTTGTGTTCCATTTTGTTGAGTATTTGTATGTGTGATATCTTGATGCACTTCTGGTTGCACCCCAACAGGAACAATATCTTCAAGATCTGGCATATTATTGGAGGTGTCATTTGTTTGACTTTGATACTATGCAGAATGCATGTCCACCTCAATAATACCTTCCACACAGTCAGGATTCTGATTCTTTGTGGTGGCATCTATATGGTTGGTATTTTCAATATCTGTATCTGCAGAGTTTTAAAAATACTTGAAGAGTGATTTATGAGATTTCTTAGTTACTTTTAGGGTATTTGCATTCTTAGGATTAGCACCTTCCATTATTCTGAAGAGAGTCCTGCATCAGCAAAAGAACCAAGTAAAGAATCGCTGTCTGTTGTGTGTCAACAACTAACCCTTTGTCGCATGATAATAGTGCGTCGCCAAGAATCCTTGCTTCGGGCGTCAACTAAATATTTCATGCGTCTATGAAGGCATCCATTATCTAAGGTCTCTCACAGCATCAACTCGCCTTTGTCACACGTCAATCGCATATGCCCTATCGCATGTCAACTCTCTCTGTCGCGCATCAAATCTATTGCTTTGTCGTGCGTCTGCAATATCTCCTTGTCGTGCATCTGCAATAAATCTTTGTCACGCGTCAACTATATCCCTGTCACGCATCAACAACTAACCCTAACAGGCTAACGAAGAATCTCTGGTGCTTAAGAGTATGCGAGTTCAAACTTAACAAAGTATTAGTAATTTGGTAAGCTACTTGAGGTATACTACCCGACGAATCACCTAGGTTTTTATAGGAGATGTTTTCAAATGAAGATGAAGTGACCCTCCAAAAAAATATACTCAGTATATTTTAGAAGTAACAGACACCGACCCGCTCCGAAAAAATCACCTTTTAAATTTTCCTAAAATGAAATTTTGGCCATATTACAAATATTCGCCACTAAAATTATCCCCGATCCTCACCCATTTATGTGTGTGGATATTTCTTTTTTATTATTTAGATATCAAGGAGATATTATCTAGTTGTTATGACTAGTTCTTTCATAAATCTATGGTATTGACTAGATCATTGATGACTAGTTCTTTCCTAAATTTATGGTCTTGACTAGTTCTTTGATGACTAGTTTTTCCTTGATTTATGGCTTGATCTACGACCTTAACTCGGTTCTTAGATTGATATTCCTTACCTATATAAGCAAGGACCAATCTCATTGTACTCATATGAGAGTTCCATAATAATATATGATCCATTATTTCTCTTTGTTTACAAATTCTCTTGTAAAGTTATTTTGGTGAATTTATTTCAACTTATCAAATATGTTATGTTATGATCATCTAAAATCTTCACGGCTTGGAATAACTTTCTTATCGTTCCTTTCATGGTATCGAGCAATAGATGATGTAGACATCCATCCGTAAGTTTTCTTTGCAAATAAGGGTTTTTGTTTTCAAGTATTCGAAAGGTGCAAAACCCTATAATCGATCAGTAAACTCGACCTTGTTTCGATACTGAGTCAAATATTGATATTTTAAAGGGTTTTTGGCACATTTTTCAAAAAAATGGTACAATTATGTGCAAACAAATTTTTTTGACATAAGAATTATGTTAGCTTTCTCGGGTTTCTCTCTATTTTTTGATACAGTACTAGAAAATGAGATATTTGCGATAGCCTAAGTTTGTATTAACAATTGTAATTTTTGGGTGCATTCTTTTATCCACTAGATGTGGATCTATACTTTTGGGTGAATTCTTTTATCCATTGGATATAGGTGTAATATCCCTTATGGGATACTACTTAAAAATGCAAAAATTATATAAAGATTACAGCAAAGTAAAATTTCTAATTTTTACGTAAAATGACCAGCTAGGACAAGAATGAATGATATTTAATTGGTAACTCACAAAATATTTGCCCAAAGTGCATGAAATTTTGAGGGAAGCTTGCAATAATAATAATAAACACTATAAAAAAATTGGAATTTTTGGAATAATATATTGCTACAGAAAATTACAGCGTGCCCTAGACAACTGGAACTCTTCTTAAAATTCGTAACTCTCCAAATACAAGAGCAAAAATTAAGGGTCTTTGGAAATAACATTAACATGTATAGGAAATGACATTTCAACCTTTAGATCCGAAAGGGACCAACTGGGAAACTCTCCAAATAAAGGCTGCATAAGTCGCCTAGCTAGGAAAAGGGTCAGAAATTGATGAAGATGCCTTCAACAAGCTGTCATGCCCTACCCAAATGGCTGTCGTGAATCTGATCTGAAAGCCCTTTGTTATCTTCCCCAAATGCCCCCAAAATCCTCAAACCCTTCCTCTTAACCGTCTATTATTATCTATGTGACACAACCCTAAAAGTGGCTCCAAAAATGACAGACTATGGTAGATCTCTCACTACCGAAGAATGCCCTTATAGCTAGGATGAGTCTCTCACCACCGAAGCTATGGTCCCTATGGGATTTCACTCCACAATTTTTCGATGCACAACAAAAGAGCTGCATGTGAAGGAGGCTAAAATGTATGCGATAAAAAGTGTCTTTCCTTTCTCTCTCGGCTCCTTATATACTTCTCCTCGGTAAACAAGCCCCACTAACCCTAAGCACATTTCATTCCATAGAGGAGCCAATCAAATAAAAGTAACTATAGTTACGTTTTTCCTTTTTGAGTCGTCATGGTCCAAAAGTGACCCCAAATGCAAAACTTGGATATTAGAACCACGGGCCCCCTTCCCAAAAGCTCCCAGTGTCCACAGCCCCCTGGGTATGACCACGGTTTGGACTCGACTTGGCCCTTGGGCCTTTTGGCGTAGGAAAAGGGACATTACAATCCTCCCTTCCCAAATTTTTCTTGTCCTTAAGCAAATGCAAATTAGGATGTTGCAAAATCTACTCTCCCTCCCAAGTAGCATCCTCAAGTGGCAATCCCTTCCATCACACCAAATACTCGGTGATTACTCTGCTCCTAAGCCCCCTCTGTCTCTCTTCAATAATGGATTATGGTTCCAACACCAATTTCCCTTCCTCATCTAGTGGTGGTAACTCTATAGATGGTACAATATGCGGTCCGAGTGCCTTCTTAAGGCATGAAACATGGAAGATATTATGTATCTTACTGTGCTTTGGTAGATCTAGCTCAAATGCAACTTCCCGAACTTGACAAACCACTCGGTATGGACCATAAAATTGTGGTTTCAATTTCTTTGCACCCTTTTACTTCAGTGAGGACTGCATATATGGCTATAAACGTAGGAATACTAGATCCCCAACCTCAAAAGACCTCTCTATCATGTGTCGATCTGCATACACCCTCTGTTGATTATGTGCCTTCTGAAGATTCTCATTGAGAACCTTCAAAATATCCTGGTTCTCCTGTAACCAATCTCGAGCTTTGGGAGCTCAGGCTATCTGGTAATACCAAATCTACAAATGTCCTGGCGTCGTACCCATACAAGGCTTGGAAAGGGGTCATACCTATGCTCATCTAGTAGGTGGTATTATAGCAATACTCACCCATGTGTAACCATTTAATCCATGCCCATTGGTTTTCAGTCACATAACTTCGCAAGTAGCCTTCTATCCACTTATTGACTATCTTCGTCTGCCCATCTGTGTGTGGGTGGTAGCTAGTGCTAGGAGTCAACTCGTACTTGCTAGTCTAAAGATCTCCTGCCAAAAGGTGCTCATGAAGATCTTGTCCCTATCATCGACAATATTTCTAGGTAACCCATGTAGCCTAAAAATACCTTTGGTATACGAGATCCGGGCATCATCCATTGCCTCGCGCCCCTGGGTAGGGAAAAGAAATGAGCATACTTAGTAAACCGATCAACTACAACATAAAGGCAAAGTTATGACCATGCACCAAGGAGGCCCTGTGATAAATTCCATAGATATGCTTTCCCATTTTTGTTTGGGAATGGGGAGAGGTTGAAGTAATCTTGCTAGGAAAGAACGCTCGGATTTGGTTTGTTGGCAAACCATACACTCTCTGACATGATTAAGGACATCATCCTTCATCCCCTTCCATGCAAATCTCTCCCTAATGAACTTGTATGTTTTGAAATACCTAGGATGTCCAACTAGTGGTGTATCATGTACTGCTTGAAGGATCTTCTCCTTCATTTTGGATCCTGGTACAAGGAAAATCATATCCTTGTAGAAAATGAGATCATCCACTACTCTGTATTAGTTGTCCTGTATAATACCATCCATGATCTCACATGCAAACTGATTTTTGGAATACTCAACAAGTATATGAACCTTCCAATCCACTAAAATCTCAGACATAGAACTAAGCATAGAAGTGAGGTAAGGCCTCCTAGATAAAGCGTCAACAACAATATTATTCTTACATCTAGTGTACTCTATGTCAAAGTCATATGTTTGCACCTTGTTCACCCATCTTTGCTAGCAATCGTTGAGCTCTTTCTATGAGTAGTTTAACATTAGGATTAGGTAGAGGAAGTCAACCTTCTCCGGATAACCATATCAAGTTCGCAAGTCCCACAACTTGAAAGATGGTCCCATGTTAGGAAATTACACCAAATGCCCCATTCCCAACTTGGTCATTCGGGGGTGCTGTAATTTTTCACTAACAATAACATGGGAGGGCTATGAGGTGACAACCAATGTTTTTCATGATCTACAGTTTAGTTTTACAAGGAAAATCCAAATCAAGTTCGCAAGCGTACCAGAGACATCCCCTTTATATGAATCATTCTTAATGTAAGGTGAAGCATAACGAAAAGATTCTATATCATGGGTTAAATAATGTTTTTTATAGTAAATCAATCAGTCTTTTATGCATACACGGGTATGTTATCGGTTTGAAAAATTCTACGCTCATAGGTAAAGATTTTATGCGTACAAACATTAAAAGGAAATCAACATTTTAATTTTATTTAATTAAAACCCATATCATCTAATACAATAGCATTACATGGAAAAAAACTAGAGAGGGAGAGGAATAATTCCATGTCTATTTCTGACGAGGTAGATAAGGAGAGGTGTTTAGCTAGCTTATGGGTTGCTTCAACATTTCATTAAACAGTTTTCTGTGTTCAAAACCCTTCACACTCAGCATTCATGGTTGTCGATTCTTACTCTACGCCCTCCAAAATTATTTTCTTAAACTCTCCAAAGCCTTTTCAAAGATACCCTTTTTTAGCATATCTTACAATCCACGCATTCCATGAGTCTACATTGGTTTGATGCATTCTGACAAACAGTTTGTGTGCCTTGTGAGGCCGCATTCCTTCAAGACATTTTTTCAAATAGTTCACATGCCAAGTTAATGTTTCCACATTTTGCATACATATCTACCCAACATTTGCAAATACAACATCTGATAAGAGACTCGTTCCAAATCTCCATTATGCTTTGGTGTAAAATCATGCTCTATTTTAAATCTTTTTAGCAACAGCGTAACAGATGCTGCTAAAGACCCATTACCTGGAACCTTTGCTTTACCCTAGCCACCACATTTTCTATTATAGGTTCAAATATCTCCAGCGAACCCATCTTTCCAATATCCTGACACCATTAAATACCACGACCTTTTCTAAAATAACAAAAATAAATAAACAAAAGTTTTCATGGATGTTTTTAATATGTCCCCAACACATTTATTCTGATCACAACAAGGAGGAAATGTTGGCATAAGACGTGGGGGTTGTCCCTACTCCTTCCATTGCATCTACGCACCCAAGACACAATAAAACAATATTGGTGCTTGTATAACTAGTTGCACTCCCATCTGTCCAGACATGTGTAACATAAATAAAAGACAAAAATCCCCTTTTCACGCATTGGTAGAGAATGTAAAAACAAATGGTTTCACATAGAGGAAGAGTGAAAGAGAAAATCTTGTAGAGACGTAAGTGGGATAGTATGAAATGGCAATTTTAATTTCTTAAAAATACAATAACTACTCGAATAAAAGATAAAGAGTAGGAAAATGAAGTGGTATCCATCGCCTATCCTAAGAATGGTGATGCAAATTTTTCGCACGTAGCATAGGTGCTTATAAGTAGAGGAATAAAAATCAATACAACTATACATTTCACTCGAATGAAGCATCTCCTAATCCTCAATCTTCTTCTACTTATGCATACAACAACAAAACAACAGCAAGCAATAGTTTCCTTTCGTCTCTGAGACCATTGAACCCGCTTCAAATACAACTACTAATCCGTATCAATCAATTTTTATATAGTAAAATGAGGAGATATTACGGTTACAAATTTATCTCTATGTATAGAGCTGAATTATCCCATAATGGTACTGATATTTGGATGGTTATTAGTGAGAGCTCTGTTTAACAAAATTCCCCATCACGTTCTATTTATTTAATTATGAGAGTACATAACTCTGCTTTACCATTGTTAGTAAAGCAGAGCTCGAATTTTACACTGGCTACGACTATCCAATTACTACTAAATTTACAATGTTAACTTGGGTTTCATTGTGGTTACGCTCTGGATCTCAAATAAAGTGTTTTTCTTATTATGCAAGGAAAATGACAGGTCTGAAAAGGTGTTTAGGATGTGTCACTCTCTATGTTCTATTTGATGGGTGACTGGATATGCCGCTCTAGTCCCAATTGACATGCCAAACAATACACCCATTCCCGCAAAGTTGTCTTTGTTAAATAGGGGCACAACAAAATTATAGTCTTTGAGACAAAATTCCTTTTAGACATTTTGTCAAATAGTTGGTGTGTAATTTATCCTCTTCGCAAATAGTGTTTTTTTCTTTTGTCTTCACATCATGTGCCACAAAGGAAGGTAGACACATTTGGTATGTCTATAAGAGTTGTAAGTGTTTGGAAAAAATGTACAAATAGATGAAGATAAGCTTACCATTGGAATGATCGGATCTTATTGCTTAATGGATTTGGCATTCTCTATTTTCATTTATTTATGAATGTATATTAACCATGATTTTATTAGAAAAAAAGGATAGTGTAATGTTTATTTTGAAATGATCATTAAAATAAAATGGATAGGCCGTGCAATTGCTTCATGTTGCTAATTAAAATTTATGAGTTTATGTTTCATTGCAATGTTTAGATATCCTCTATAATACAACCTTTTGAATTGAAATTACTCAATTTTCTTTGTTAAATGTTTTAAAACTATCTTAAGATATCTTAAATAATGTAGCCATATGAACTAAAATTACTTGATTTTCTTTTTTGAAGATATAATTCCCTTTGTGTATTGATTAAGATATTTTAATTTGCCTCATATGTAAATTTTGTTGGGAGTTGATTTTTATCAAGTATAAGATGAAAAATATAACAATATATCCAAATAGTACATTGGCATCATGCTAATGTGAATGACAAAGCATTAGAAGTTATTGTAAAGCTTGAACATGACACCGATGTACACCTTCTAATCTTCTACATAACAAGTTGACACATAAGCTTTGCCTTAAAGGAAACGGAAAAAATTGAAAAATTCATGTATCGAAATAGGTTGTGGGAAATTTTGTCAAAAATTCATGTGTAATGTCTCCTTCCACGTTTAGCATACATATATGTCAAGCCATATACAACTACAACATGCAATAAAATTGCATTTTTATATGGTTTCAACAAAGGAATTTAATATCTTTGCATTTGTAAAAAAATGACGGAATCATTCTCTATATTAATAACCATAAGAATGGTTTTTAACAATGAAAATTTAACTATTATTTATTACACTGTAGGTGTTCTATTGTTTGAAATTTTTGCAAGTTTCGTCATTTTTAACATGTTTTTATAAACGGTGTTTATTTTTCCTTGTGATAATTACAGTGGTGATAAAAGATAAAAGATTGACCAACTATAATTCTATTTGCTACACACCCCTTCTTCGTCACAAACCTATCTACCACTACTTGCTTTAACCAACTCTTTGCATTGTTGCATCGTGAATGAAATAATGCAATGAGGTGGGTAACAACATATTGGACAAGGATTGAAAACAAGATATGGGCATAAGCAACATTGGGGAAACCATTCCAAAGT
Organism: Taxus wallichiana var. yunnanensis; assembly: GCA_018340775.1. Classification (NCBI taxonomy): domain Eukaryota; kingdom Viridiplantae; phylum Streptophyta; class Pinopsida; order Cupressales; family Taxaceae; genus Taxus; species Taxus wallichiana. The sequence goes on from CM031239.1 coordinate 1,027,161,297, forward strand.
TGGTAAAGTTGTCACTTTAGATGTTTCTCGGTTTTAGTTTCATAGGGTCCGTGCTCGTAAGAACACATCTTTATTCTTCAAACAATTTCTTGATAGACTAGATTAAGAAAAACCAAATGTATTTAACATTCAGCCTCTATATTGAAGAAATTTTCCAAGGAAAAGAGGTAGGCAGTGGCTGGGAAGGTTAGGCTTTTAATTTTTAAAAACACTCAAAAGAACAAAAACAATGTGTTAGGGGAAAATACATTTGTAGACATGTAATCTTCCATCTATGTTGAATCCGTGAATAAAAATAATAATTTTTACAAAAAAATATTAAAAAAACTTTCTTCTTCTTTTAATCCATGATATAATAGTTTATGAGAATGGTAAAAGGTATGCTAGAAATAGTCTCATATTATCAAAGAGTTAATAAAAATGGAAGAAGACAAACATTAAGTAAAAATCATCATAATCGAAACAATTGTCTATTGATTTTTACGCCGAAGGCGTTCTCCCTATGGGAAAGGCTTCTCATGGACGTTTCTACAATCGTGTTAAATTTGATACTATCGACATTTTTCTCCAATTAAATTTGTGATTGTCACAGAAATAACTTTGGGTTTGCAAAATAACATTTTTTCCTCTTTGATGTGGGAGGTCATTTGGTTCGCACAAGATGGTCGTCGCATCGCGAGTAAATGGAAGCTCTACTCTGAATTTTCCTTGGCATCTCAAAGCGGTGGAGGATTTTTTGGCAGAACCGTGGAAGCTCATACAGTGTTTGCCGTGGTTTCACGATTACTGGGTCTACGAGCGCTACGAAACATTTGAGGAGGCGGAATGCTTTGTTGATCTATTTCCTGAAACCCTAGAGGATCCCGACGAGGAAGACGGTTCATCTAAAAACTGCTCTTGTTGGGAACACGCTCAGACTTACCCATATGTGTGGGCTTCTTATGGTGTGGTGTGGGATAGACTATGTATTTACACCATCTACACGTGGAGGACACTGACGAATGGGGGATAGGGTTCGCGCAATTCAGCATAAGCTCAAGTAGATTGCTGAGGCAGTAGAAGAAGCAAAAATTCACGAAGTTTCCCTGAAGAAGCATATGAAATATGCAGTCAATGGTAAAGGCAGTGGCAGTGAGAAGGATGGAAATTGATCGCTCTTTTGTGCTTGTATTTTTTACCAAAAGATGAGGGACCTCTATGTAAATTTGGTAAACTCCTGCGGTGGTAAAAGCATGGGATGTCTATTGAGGTGTTGCGAGATATCAGAGGATTTTTTCTGCCTCCTCAAGATGTTTCTAAATATCTATGTTTCTGAGGTGTAGACTTTTCTTAGGAATGTGTACCCTTCCTCTGGACACACATTTTTGTGTTTCAGTGCATGCTTGTCATCCTCAAAAGCTAGAATTCGGAATGACAGTATAAATAGAATATGTAAGAATGGATTGCAGTATATTTCCCCTCCATCTGCAGTACGTAGCACAATTGGTTTAGAGCACTCGGATTTCAAAAGTGAATCTCTATGGAACAAATCCTGTAATTCTCAAAGCCTTTGCTAATACAGGAATTGGTATGGTATAAGTTCTTTTGTCTGTATAGAATACCCTTTTCTTTTTTGGTGATATTTGATTTGATAATGACACGGACTTATAATCTATGTATGGTCTTTTTGATTTTGTGGCTACAACTTCTGCCATGGAAATCATGATGTTATCATGGGAGTACAACTCCATCCAGCTGAATTAGAGGTACAGATCCTTGTGACACTAAATGGGAAATTTTGAGCTCCATAGGTGACTACATGACCTCACTGTAAGCTGTCTGCACCCATAGATTGGTTCTTTAATATTTAGATAAGAATTTTGTAGCCTTATCATTAGCTTTTATGGATTATTTCTTCCACAATAATGTCTGTGGAAGACTATGGGATGAGTTGAGATAGATGATGTACATAATTTATTACATTAATGTTTGGTTTTAAGTAAAATGGTTTTGTTTAGTTTTTAACTTTCTGTGTGTTTAAGCTCTAGAGGAAGGGAAAAAAGTGATTTTATTTTCTTAAGCAAAACAAAAATGAAATATTATAGATAAAGGTGGTATGAGAACTTTCCTCACAATACAATAGAGTTTAGGGAATAGAAAATAGAAACTAGAAACACGTTGAATGACAACGATTTATGTAGGTCAAAACATCAAAATGAAAGAATAATCATTGTCTTTTTAGAAGAGCATATGGTACCTCTGTCTTCCATGATTAAATGATATTATCAAGCGTGGGGCTAAAGGGAACACTTCCGAATGATATTGCTTCTCTATCTGCACTTGCAACACTGTAAGCTCCATATCTACCAAATAAAGTGAATATTGTATTGAATAACAATATTAGTCATTACTACAAGGATATGTATTGATATTATTTTTGTTAACATTGACCATTCATGGATTTATCCTACAACACAGACTTGACCGGAAGGCTTCCAAACAAGTATAGGAAACTTGGATTCTTTGATAATTTTGTAAGTTTCAAGCCAAGCCCAAGAACCTGCAAGTTTTTGAAGCATTATCAGTGTCTTATATTGGATTTCACAATTATATTAAACTACAAAATTATATGTTTTATGACTGGTAAACTTTTGGCTCCCACAGGATGGCAATTGGGTGCAGTTCCAATGGGAAAATTCCAAATGAATTGGGGAACCTGATTAATCTCAGTTTTCTGTAAGATATTATATCCCTTCCCAATAAAATTCAGTCAGAAAAAAATTAATAATAAGATTATCGAGACACACATTGTTTCATATGTTAATCTTTGAAAATGGATCATGGATTTTGATCCAAAATGTCATTCAAACTAATGGTTTAATGGTTAATTTTGTCAGGGCTTTGAATTCAAACAATTTTACAGGCCCAATTCCTCCAACACTGGGTAGGTTGGCCAGTTTAATATTGCTTGACATTGCAGACAATCAACTCATTGCATTGGTCCACAAGTTTGCTACACAACATCATACATATCCAAGTTATCCAATATTTAAAAGACAACTACTATTACTTGAAAATCGAAAACACAGAACCTGGTCATTTTTTACTTGAAAACCGGCTCATCCATTGAGAAAAAGACCCCGGGATAGAGAGAACTCATGGTGATGCATTTTTTCCTTACACAACATTGTCCTAGTCTCATTCCAGTCAAACAGTGTTTAGTGAAATCACCTCACCAAATCTCAGAAACAAATTCCCATTAGAAGTGTTGTTTGTGCTCCATGTAACATCTTTGTGCTTACCATCTGCATATTCATCCAAATACCTCATGTAATTATTACTAGGGGTCAGTTGGTTTGTTCGGATACTAGGAACTTTCTTAGGAGTAGGCACTGGCAACATCGACTTTAGAACTATGGCAACTTCATGCATGGTGGGTCGATTAGAGGGTCATTTCTTGGTGCAAAGCAATGCCAACTGGAATATTTTTCTTACAATCCCAAGATCCATACAGGTTACAACAACTTTTGTATCAACAATTTCCATGACTATGTTGTTTTCTACTTTTGATAGAATATGTGTTCACATGCCAATGTCAAAGATAACTCCATCCACATTTGATCGCTCCATGCTCTAGACAACAAACCTAAAAAAATACTTAAACAAAGTACAATGTAAATTCCGAAAGGAAATTAACAAGCAGAAATCTTACCAACTAAAGAAAAATTGAGTTATTGTCCACAACTTCCTTCCCGTCAGCAACTCTAGAAGAACAATTTTGCAACTATATACATCAGATTTCTCATTAAGCCTTGATGTTCTTGCATATTCAAGGTCAATGTAACCAATGGTACCCAAAACATAGGTAGAGGTGTGGGTTTGGGCCGAGGAAATGCACTTGGAAATGCCAAAGTATGACAAATGTGTTTCAAAATTATCATCCAAAAGAATGCTCAAGCGGATGGACAGTCAGGATTGACATTTTTTGTTGGAGTTGTAGCCCAATGTAAAGGTAATAGTGATTGGAAAAACTGTGATACCTGTCCCTAAACATAAAATATACAATAGTATACTCAATATTCATATTTTGCATACTATGTACTAAATGGAAATGTAACATTAAACAAGTGAAATTTTAGTGTCTACTATAAACAACAATTTTCTTGAATATAGTAAACACCACTCTATACATTCCAGTTCATCACATTGAATACATCTGGTTGTCATGACATGTACTATTCCATATTTGCATAATGAATGCATAATTGTTGCATACAATTTAAACTCATAGGTTAATAGTCTGAAGTTGCAATTTCCAAATAGCTCATGGTATGCAAAATATGAATATTGAGTATACTATATAATTTGGATTGTACGATACAATTTTCAAGGAGGAAAAGGAAAGTTCATTAGGAAACACAACCCTCTATTGCTCATAATTTGAAGAAGCTCAATTTTCTTGTCAAAATTCCAAGTAATAAAGAAGGTTTGCATCAATAGTTCCATTATGATATGGGTTGGAAGCTCCATTGGCCTCAACCTTTTTGACTGCAAAAGAAATCACACTACTAATAATAATAAAGATGTGTTGAACTTGACATTAACAGTCCTATATGGGCAATAAACATAAGCAACCTCAAATGTCCTGACTGCAAAGTCAAGCTTACCAGCCCATGGCTTGAAGAAGTTATCTGTTTATTCCTATAAGACCATTTTTGGGATTAGGAGGCACAACCCTTTATTGCTTTCAGATTAGAGAATTTTTGTTTTTCTGATATGCCTTCAGGTACTTATGATGATATGTATTAATAGTATCACTATCATGAAAGTTAGGAGCACTAGTAGTCTTAACCTTTTTTAACGAAAAGGAAAGTTCATTAACCCATGACTTAGATAAGCTTGGTTTTATTGCTATGCCATGAGATGACACAGTTTTAAGCTCTTACTCATATATTTCTCATTGATGCAGAAGGAACACAATAAATTAGAGTGCATACAGGAAAATAACCATGATGAGTTCACAAGATTCTGATGCTTGATGCTTGAAACTATTTCCAAATCAATTTCAAATTCACGCAATCTTTGTGGGTAGTGAGTGTACAGTCTCTTTATAGCAATTGACTTACAATTCTTTAGAACACATTTATAAATAGTGTTTGTAGCACCATAGCGAATTATATATTTCTTGTTTAGATTTTCTGTGATTCTCATTATGTCATCTTACATGTGAAGTGCCATGTCCATGTGCAGTATGACCAACCTTGGAGAACCTAAATGTAACAAATAAATGTGTGAATAAATAAATTCTAATAAGATATTGCTTTCTGATTTGTTGTATGATAATCTATACAATATGAAATCATGTCTAGCCATGTTAGTTATATCACCTTGGGGGTATCAAATGTATTCATGTTTAGTGCAAATAAAATTGGCCAGAAAAGGATACCGCTCATGATATAAAATCTGCAAATGTATGGAAGTCTTCATGTATTCAGGTTTAGTTCAAATAAAATAGTGTGCAAAACGCTACCACTCATGATATGAGATTTGCAAATGTATATGTACAAATTTGTAACCAATTTAAAATGTAGAGATAGAATCTTTAAATATAATTCTTCATCTATATTTCTACACTTACAAAATCAATCACACCCCGTATCAGCATCAACTACAAAAATTAATAACTACTCATCTAAATCAAATAACATATACCATTCGGCGTTCACATTGCATTGTACACATGCAATTGCTAGTATAAAAATTATGAAACACACAAAACAAATTTCATCTTACTTTACACATCTCCCATATATGAATAGTCACAATTTAAAATATAGGTCACAATTTAAAATAAAACTTCAACTTTCACATAGTACACTTACAACCCTCCCTCGAAAACAAGTGCTACTTCATAACATATTCAGAATAGAACATAGATTAACCCGGGTCTCACAGGCAGCAACAATCAAAAACTATTATTACCTAATCTCTTTCCTGGGGACCCCCTCCGAAGCCCATTCGACCGGAAGCATAGAGGTCCAACCAGAACTTGTGGGAGTCTTCCTGGTATTTTTCTCCTATCTTGCCGCTCGAGGAATCCTCCAGAGACCCACTAATGTGCGGGGTGTCTGTGAGAGACCACGGAAACCTAAAAGAGTTGGCCTTTTTACCAGTAGACGTAGAAGCAGAAGCAGAAGCAGTGTCCCCGTCGTCGTTCTTCTTCTTCTTGCCGATCCAAGCTTTTCTCTTCACATAGCGGAGGGCTTTAATGGGGGCCTTGATCAGCGCCAGGACTAAGACGTGCCCGATCACGCACGGGCAACAGCACACGGCCGCACAGTCTGCTCCGAAGCGCGCCATGCAGCGGCACATCTTCTCCTTCGAAAACTCTTTCTTGCGGCGCCGCTTTTCACCAGAGCGTTTTCCTCTGCTTGTGGATCTCCTGCTAGGCGTGGCGCTTTCCAGCGCCTTCAACTGCTCCTCGAATTCTTCCTCAGCCCTCCCGCGGGAAACCGATTCCACCTCCAAACGCTCGCGGAGCGAGCTGGATTTGTGATCTTTATCAAAAATTTCGTTGGAATCCACGGGTCGGGGTTGGGATTCGAACTGTCGATGTTGTTCCGAAATTTCATTGGAACCCTCATGTTGGGGTTGGGATTCGAACTGTCGATGTTGCTCAAAATTTTCATTGAAACCCTCGGGTTGAATTTGGGACTCGAATTGCTGCCATTGCTCAGAATTTTCATTATCGTGTAGGGATTCGAGCTCCCGACATTGATCAGAATTTCTGTTAAAACCTTCGGGTTGAGTTTTAGATTCGAGCTCTTGACCTGCCTCAGACTTCTCATTTAACTCCTGACATTGCACAAATTTTTCATTAAACTCCTGACATTGCTCAGAACTGCCTTTGAAACCCTCAGATTGGGGTTGGGATTCGAACTGCTGACATTGCGGCGCCGAGGAAGAAGATGGAGGTGATTCCTCAGTTGTTGATTCGATTGCTTTATCGGCTGTGGGATCCGCGGCCGAATCAGTCTGTGCGCGAGGCGAAATTTCCTGGCTGGCTTCTTCTGGATTTTGAACTTCCATTGCCGCGGCTGGAAAATTCTAAATCATTTGCACACGGGCGATTTCGATGTAAGGCACAGGTCCGGGGTTCGAATCTACTCCAGTCCAACTTGAACTTGTTTGATGAGCACCATAAGCGGTGGATAGAGACCACCGAGCGGCACATTATTCTTATAAAAATAGCTTTCCCTGATTATCTTGACCCGATTGCCAGTTATCTCCACAAATAGTTCCTTTGCGGATGGATCTCCCAGGTTGTTGCGCTAAATCTTTTCGCTTTTACTACTGAAAATCTACTTTTATTTGCATGGAAATGAACAACCTGGATGAACAGCAGTTGTGTTTCCTCGACCTAGAATTGTGTTTTTACTACAGATTATATCTTAATTTGGGTTATATTTGAAATTCGCTCAAAAATATGTTTCGCTACGGATTTTCAGCCACTTTTTTCCTCTCACATCGAAATTTTGAGTAATAAACCGTTCGCAGACTCATATCTGTAGATATTGCATTAAATTCTATATCAAATTATTATTGTAAATCGTAAAATTAAAGATCATATAATTATATCCTAGAATATTCGTTTTCTTTAAAACTATACACTTTTTCCTCAAAAAAAAAAAAAAATCATTTCCAAAGAATATTATTTGGTGCACTTAAATTGAAAGGATTACAAACCATTTAGTTATGGCAATTTGAATAAGAGTAGTAATTAAAGGATACTTAGACAAAGTAATCCTAGTTAAACCAATCAAATTCAATGATCATTTAGGTATATGCACGTGTACCAAAACTGAACAATGAAATATAATTATTATAGGGCTAACTCTCACCTCGGTTTAAATTTGATGGTTGTTTACATGTGTTTTTGTTGTTTATGGATTAATTCATAACTTTTATTTATGATTTAAATTTAATGGTTGTTTATATGTTTTTTATGTTTTGAGTTTAAATAATGTGTAAATTTTTGAAATACTTATTTTTTCTAATTTATATGTTTAAATTATGCTTGTTATTTTTTTATAAATTATATTGATAAGCGTATACATAATAAAATGTTAACATATATACATCTTATTTTTTTATATATGTATTAATCGTGTCATAATAGTAATATTTTGGTATATTTTGAAAGATTATTGAAAATTATTCACTTTTAATCTTTGATGGATATAGGTGGTTGTCAAATTTAAAATTTGCTTTCATCCAAGAGTCAAAGGTAATATTAAGACTTTTATGCCTATTTCTATACACAAAATAATAAATATTGTCATAAGAATATAAAAATAGTGATTGTCTTTTATAACATATTATTATTAAATTAATTAACTAGAAATTAGTCATTAATATTATTTATTTCTAATCATTTATTAGTATATAAACCTATTAATGATTAAGTCATGTGACTTAGAATTAAGCCCTCATTAATATTCAAAGTTCAGATTTTATTGGAGTAGAGTATGTATGTCTCATATTTGAAATACAATTAGATGCTCATAAATACGAGATAATCTTATATGTTATAAGCCACCCAACATCAAACTATAAAACCAATTAGTATGATGATTCTTAAATATACTCATTTGGTCCCCTTATCTTCCATTTCATGTAACTCTCCTCAATTGTCAAGTATCATGAATATTCTTAAATGTCTTCATTGACTATGTTAGTGTTGGTAATTAAGTGCTCTATTAAAACAAACTCATGAATATGGCTCAACATGATGTGTACAATGTGCTCTCTTAGTCAAGTGTTGATGGTTTTTGTGTTTCGCCAATGCACACCATGTCGCCAGAGTGCCCGCTTTCCTTCGACACCTTGTCATATTGATCCTGATACTACTAACTATATTATGGACATTGTTATAGTTTAATTTAGTATGATGTTAGATGTTAGAGCATGGTTTATTGTGGACTTCAATGCATATATGGTGCATGATGATTATTAGAGACATTTTAGAAATTGATGATGATATAGTTGTGGATGAAATTGTAAGAGATATTGTTGATTGTCTTGATGATTGTTGTGATTCACATATATGTCGATGATCTTGAAATTATATTTATACTTATTGGGATGTTCTAATATGGCCATGAGGCCGAAGGAGGTATTTGTATTTTGCAGGTTTAAAGTATCACAACAAACATCGGTGGATTGGAGACCAACCACATTAGAATTCTAGATGAATTCAACAAGGTCACCATGGCAGCTTGTATTTGTTTGTGTGTTGATTGTGTTAGGATTCTCATGGGGGATCACCTTTAAATGCGACCAAGGGTTATGTGTATTTATTTATTTGGTTTCTTTTTATTGATGTTTGTATGTGTTTAAGTGAGGTGTTTACCCTTTTTATTTAAATAAATTGTTGTATATAATGTGAGTAATCATATTGTTAAAATAAATTAACCATCTTGGGTCATAAGAAAGTAATTATTGGAGTGGTTGACTCTTGTATTAAATGTTGTAAGATATGTGTAAGCAATGTGTAAGTGATGTGTAAGAGATATGTAAGTAAAATTTGGAGTATGAAACACTTCATCTTCTTTGGAATTCAAAATTGTCCTTGAAGACTATTTTTGGAGGTTTGTGGAACAAGTTAAACTTGTCTCATACATCTTAAATTTGCATACCAACCTTACTTACAGTTGGAGAGTTTAAATCTAACCTTCATTATGCATTTTTGTAAGTCTAGCTGAATGTTTTAATTACACTTCTGGCTTGAAATTAATTTTAGTCCTTTGGGGTATGGGCTTGATTTGAGTGTGTAAGTAAAACTGTCATATTATTCACCTACTTATTTATTGTGTCTTGGAGATTAAAGTTGACTTGTGAGTTGGAGTTGAGGATGTGTGTTGTGGCATCCTACAAAGATCCACCTCATCCTCCTCTCTTCCCCTTTTATATATTCAAATTCATTTTATTGTTTTGGGGTTACACTCTTTTGGTTGCTTCACTTTTGCATACTTCTTTTGGGGCAAATTCTTTTGCTATTTTGAGCTCTTGCTTTTGGAGAAAGTTTGCAGACTTTTTACAAGCTTGTGTTTTGTTGATCTTGAGTTGTTTTGCATTAGAAAGCTTGCCATTGGGAACTTGGAACAAACTCCAGTATGGAGAGGTAAGAGCTTGGCTCTTGAAATGCTCTTCTTTTATTTGTGCAAATGTTATTGTTGTGAATGTTTTGGCATGTGTGTGGGTTGTTTGGGTAGATGGCCTAGGGATGGTGTAGGAGAAGACTATGGGGTATTTCTATGGGAGATATAAGTATTTTGGGGAGGTATAAGTGTGGAGGGAGTTGGGATTTAGGTTCCACCTTAAAAAAATAGCTTACATTTTTTACTCGTTATGAGGTGCCATAAGAGGTTAGGGAGGCATAAAGAAATGTGAGAAATAAGGGGTACTTGGGGGAGGCATAAGGGCATGTCAGGGACTTGAAATTATATATATATACACACTGGCGGTTTGTTCTCGGGTGGTGTTACACATTTCCCCTTTGAGAGGTATAAGCAGCATCCCCATAGCTTCTTGCTCCTTTAGCTTGCATGTTGATTCCGAGTGTTATTTGTTGTCTTTATTCTGTGGTTGCAAACTACAGTTTTGTTTTGGACTGTGTTTTGAATGAGAAATTTGTCTTTGTGTTGTGGAAGCCTATTGTTGCCATGTGTTGGAAAACATATCTTATTGCATTGTGGTTGGGGCTCGGGGGCCAATGAAGAAGGATGGCTTCTCCTTTCATTGGATGTCTTGGTTGGGTGGAGAGCGTTGCCTTTTCCCCTATTCTATTGTGATCAAATTGAAATAAAGAAAATGGAGGATATTCATGTTGTTGTTTTGGAACTGAGAAAGAAGACAGAGTTTGGCAGTCCTTTGCGAGACTTCTTTTTGTAGGCCTTTTCCCACTTCAAGTGGATGACTTGTAATATTATTTGTATTGGATAGTTATTTTGTTTTGGAAATGAAATCCTATGTTTAAATAAGAAAGAGATATGCACCGAAATTTGTACTGTGTAAAGAGACGTGAAAGTGCATTTGAATGAAAGGAAAAGAGAAAGAGTGGTAAATTGTAAAGTTGTATGTGATAAATATAAATAGAAGTTGTATTCTTTTCCACAAATGGAGTTACTGTTGTGTAAAAATCATGTGTTGAAATATGTTGAGGAAATTCTGTTTGAAAGAGAGAAACACGTATGAAGAAGATATATTACTCTGTTTTTGTTGAAATGCATGATTTGAAAATTAGAAGCTGCATTCTTGTTTTTACATTTTGATTGAAGGAAAGATAACTAGTTAAAACTAGCATGAAATGTAATCAACGTTTGTATGGCATGGAAAAAGAAATAGATTAATCTCTGGTTGTGAATTGTATAAACTTCATTTTTATTTCACGGTAAAATTTGCAAATTTTTATCAAAAGATACATAACAACCCTATAAAACTATGGAAAACAATTGAAACACTAATACAATCTAAGAAAGATCAAAACGAGCCCAAACAAACTAAAATACTTATGAAAATTTTATAGAACCTTTCAAATCGGGTTCAAACAAAAACTTGGACTTTTGCTGGATAAAAATTGGTAATTTTGGAATTGCTAATCAATCAAACCTTTTGAAACTTTCAATCCATCCTAAAATATTCCAAGTAAAATCCTCCATGCCTGTTGGGCATGTTGAGAAAGAGTTAACGACAAATTTGAACAAAATTTATAAGTTAAAATATCAGTTCACATTTTAGAAGCCTCATAGAACGTTTCTCAAAATTGACCCTTAAAACTTTGTCAAAATCAAATTCTTAAAGTTTTTGTGCAAAGAGGACATCAAGAGCATTCCAGAAAGTCCTCGTTTTCCAAAACCGAGTTCCCTATCAAAAGTTATGGCCTTCTGAAGTTTTTACTTCATTTGGCTTCAAAAATAATCTAACTGTCAAATTTTAATGAATAAAATATTCTTGGGCGGACGCGGGCTAAAACTTTTTTTTGTTTTTTGCCCAAAAAGTGCCAAGTCATGAAGTTTCCTACCGCTCCGCTAACCCGCAAGCCTTCATTTTGCCTTTAAAAAAAAAAAACACAATAATCTAAGTTCGAAAAAGGAAAATTTGGAAAAAAAAATTCCTCACGGCCCCACCGCCCGCCCCTTCGCCGAAACATTTCCGCAGGTGCGCAAGCCCGCAACCCTTAACTTAACCTTTCAAAATTTTGGCAAAAATTCTTACTTTTCTCCACAGCCCCACATCCCCACCCTTGCCTTGGAAAAGCACTTCCGCGGAGTGCGCGGCCCGCATTCTAACCTTAACTTTTAAAATTTTGGGAAAATTTCTAGAAGTTTCTCCACCGGCCCGCCTCCCTGTAGCCAATGATTGGCTGACATGTGGCTTCACGAGACGATGGCGGAGGAGCGGTTGATTTGTCAACCTTAACATTTTAAAATTCTTTTGGCGAAAATTTAAAAGTTTCTCCACCACTCGTAGCCAATGAGATCCTGACACATGGCATCGTCTCGACGTCGGCGGAGGCGCGGGTCATTTTGATCCCTTAATGTTTTTGGCAGAAAGCTAAATGTCTTAAATTTCTCCGGTGACCCAACTTCCCGCTGGAGCTTGGAAATGCTGACACGTGTCCCCTTACAACTCGTAGGCCTCGTGGAGGCAGTTTGCGCATTTATCCCAAAAAGTCAAAAGTGCTAAGTTCCTCCCGCTCCGCTGGTCCACGTATGGGAAAATTGTGTTTCCTCACTATGTCGGTCCCGCATACCTCCTCCTGGGTGAAATTTCTCTCCGAAGTCCGCAGGCTCGAGTTGGGGAAAATTTTCCTCCCAAGCCCACAGCCCACTCTTGGGAAAATTTTCACCCGAAGTTCCGTCGGCCCATAACTTGAGAAATATGAGGAGTTAGGAGGACTTATTTATATCACTGGAAAGGTGAGGAAATTTCCTATCTAATGAGAATTTTTTCAGGAAGTTTTAATTGCGTTAATTATGAGAAAAATCTAGTTGAATCTTTTAGTGAGTTCTGGGAGGGGGTAAGTAAGAATTTACTCTGATGATTTTAAATATGTATTCTTTCCCCATAATTAAACCTTGCTCTTTTCATGGATCTTGTGGAATTAAATACCTTGGGTATTTAATTGTTTTGGTCCCTTAACCCTAAAATTTTAAATCAGGGGATATCTAACTAAAATGTCAATGTAATTAGTGATTAAATTAATCCCTAAGGAGATTTGAGCTAGGTGTGGATTTATTACACTTATTGATTTATAATGTGGAATTAGTAATTGTTATAATGGGAAAAGTTATTAGTTGAATTTAATTGTCCTTGAGACTTTGGTTGTTAACACCTTAAAAAATATTATTCCATAATTTTTCTAACTAAGCCTAGGTTGTTCTTGGTTCTCAAGTGGAATTTTATAGCGGGCGTTACACACAACCTATGTATTGAAGAATGATAAATCCCCTTTTAATTATAATTAATGTTTGATTTATAAATTTTAAACCAAGGATACTCCTCCCAATGTTTAATAGCATAAAAAATATATCATTTTCATGTCTCTTAAAAACCCTAATAATCTTATATCATCTTCCTTCAATATAATGGAGGAAAACTATTTCAACACAGCTCACAAGCTCACATTTCTTCCATCAGTAACCTTTCATAATGCTCTATTTATTTTCTACATTTTATATTCCCTAAAACAAAAATCACCTCTAAATACATAATTATTATAAAATTTGATTCATAATGCTAAAAGTCATTGTCATGAATTTATGTCACAACCTTTGATGTAAGGTGACTTTATTTAGCATGGTTCTAAATTGGAGATTTAGTTAGTGGAGCACTCTAAGTTTATATCACGATTTAGAATTAGGGGAAAAATTGCATCAATAAGCGTCAATGTGAAAATGGAATGTTTGAATTTGAATTTTGGCAACCAAATTATCTCCACTAAAATTTTGCATGAGAATTCAGCATTTGAATTTATTTTTATATTTTTGTTTTAACACTTTTTGCGATGGGAATGGTTTTTTAAATATTAAATTATATTTTGTGGCATTTGTAGACGATTTCAATGGTAGTGACTTTAATGATAGAATGCAACTTGTATTTCTATAGCATTAACTAGATTTAAGAAATTAAAAAATGATTGATAGATAAATACAAAGTAAATAACAATGAAATGATTTTAAACTAACAAATGACAATATTATTTCGGTGATCCCATTTTATGTGTTATTAAATAACCAACACTTAAGCATCAACTTTAGATAAAGTTAGAATTATTATGAAATTATTTATGTTATAAAATAATGAAAACATTTTTTTTAAATCTAGTCCAGTTATTGCATTACTCCATATTGTCATGAGCATAGTCATCACCATTTCCATTGTCGGATTCTCTATGATCGAAAAGTTCATCTTTTGCCCAATTCATCTTTTTCTCCATCAAACTCGTTGTGTCCAACATATGGATTTGTTAAAAATGTCAATTAAAATTTTCTCATGTTATATTTAAACTTTATTTATTTTAATAGTTCGAATATGATGTATACACAAATAATATAAGAAATAATTATTTACTCTCAAGGCTTTTATCGCATCAATGTCATAAGGCTTCCCAACCATCTCTTATTGCCACATCAACATGGTCTTTTGGTGGCACCATGCTATATTGTTTTGTTGCAAAAACACAAAAAAACATTGTAAATTATTAGGATTAAACCAATAAACAACAAACTAAGGATACATAATTATATTTCAACACCTACATATATTGTTATGATAATTTGATGTAATCTATTTATTCTAATGAAAATATCTTCATTCTTAATAGGCATGCACTCAAATATCAAGTATTGAATAAACTTTAAATTAAAAAGTCATGTTATGAAACTAGACTATATACAAACAAACAAAAAGGTACAAATATAACATGATAAAAATTTACAAAATCAATCGAGAGTCCTTCTAAGCCCTTTTATCATGTGTGATGCATGAATGTTATATTCAATCATTTTTTTGTTTCCTTTAAATAACCATTTTTCACTTTTTTATCTATTTTCTTTTTATTTCCTACCCACTTTCCAAACATGTTTCTCCACCCTATCGCTAGTAAAGTTTGTTGTATTCTCCATAATCAATGTAAACAACCATAAGACAAACACCCACTACATGCATATGTAATAAATCAATAAAAGTTTAAAGTAAAGACATACCACATATTTACAAGGTAGTATGACTACCACAATTTTATTTTAAAAATGTGTCTTAAATTCGTCATAGTAAGAATAACTCTCTTCTGCAATTTGATTCACTAACACTAGCTCTCTATGCTTTTATAAAAATAAGTAGAGACTATTATTAAGGTTGGGGATTAGTTAGCTTGCAAACCTTTGATTTAATCTATTAATAGTGGAAGTCAATCAAGTCAATAACTTGGTTGTTACTCTCTTCTTGTTAATAGATGTGGATAAGTGTGCACCAATATGTGAATTATCTACATATTAAATTATAATTTATATTACACTACCATCTCCCTTAGAGATGAAATTTAATTAAGGGAAGGAAAGAGGAAAAGAAGGAAAACTAAACTATCCACCGTTAATGGAAAATTTCTTCACTCCCAAAAGTTGTTTGTGTTTAATAAATTGGGCATCGAAAAGGCTTTGTGAAGATGTGTGCAACTTATTTTTGTTCGAAAAAACTTAAGGTCAACAATCTTATCATGGATCAACTTCCAAATATAATGTATGTGTGTCTCAATGTGATTCGTATGTTGGTGCTCCATCAAGTTGTGAGATATGTTGGTGGTACTTTGATTATTGCACCAAAGTGTTATGGATTAGGACTGTGGAAACTCAAATTCAAAAAGTATGTGAATTATCCACACTAACTCATGTCCTACAAAAAATCCACTTAGTATGTCTCCATAGTAAACAAAGAAATGATTATTTTTGGTTATAATACAAAGTTATGGGACCTATCCCAAGATGATCTATATATCATGTGGTTGACTTGTGTTCATTTGAATCTCCTTTCCAAACATTATCCAAATAGCCTATAATTTATAATTCATAAGGAACATGTTTTTTATGCTTCCTCTTAAAGTGTAACCATAAATTGAAGTTGTGACACCGACTTGTGGGTATGTGCATGGAGATGGGGACCAAAAAGTGGCCAAAAATGTACTTTTTTCTATTTTGACCCTAACGTGCTCGCTTTATGGCGGTCATGTTATAACACGACATGGTTAAATAACACTTACATTATAGAGCACTCTCCTTATAACGTTCTCACATTATAACACGAGTGTGTTATGCTTATTGAATAAATTATACACGATTGTGGTTGAGAGCTCATTTTTCACTTTTCTTACCCAAAAATGGTTTTATGTGAAATGCGAGCAGGAAAAAAATGCAAGTGGGTTTCTAGAGGTGAAATCTTATCTTCGGATCGAATCAACCACAAAGAGTCCAAAAGGTGAGTTTTAGTTGATTTTAGGGTAATTTTGTCATTAAACTAATTTTTCTTGCATTGTTCCTGATTTCGTTATTATTTTTATTTTCAATGGATCCAATCTCTTCACTTGAAACCATCCTTCACTCATAGACCAGGGTGAACAAAACATACCTAAAACACCTCCTTCAATTCCTAGACATCCTCCTAATACCCAAAGAAAACCTTTTAGGGGAGATTCAGAATAACAAATCTCAAATTCAAGGTTTAATAGATACCCTAAGAAACCCCAATGCCACGAGTACCATCATCAAAATATTGTGTTGTCATTAGAGTCATTAATATATAATATTGATAATGTGGTGGGTCAAATAAACACATAGGAGGGTTACAAAACCAATAGTCACAATTTTTATGCAAAAAAATTGTCTTATGATGTGGTGAAGAAAAAAAATCACTAAAGATAAGTTGTGTGCTTTGTTCATTGACCCCAAAACTAATACACCCTTACTATTGAGCTATAGAAGATTACCAATCCATTGGTGTAACCATGAGGGGATCAAAAACAATTTTTGGGATAGATGGTGGATGGTTTTGACCAACCACCTTGCAACAATTTTGAGGTACCACAATATTTCTTGAGGAAACTCTATTGTGAGTTCATCCTCAACGAAATACCAAACTATTTTGATATTTGAGAGCTCAATGCAAAGGCAAAGGATCTCGTACAAGATAGATTAGAGGCACAACATTTACACAACCGACCACTTGGACCCTTTACTCGCCCATCTATTCAACATGTTTTAGTCCCTTCAATTGTAAAGGAGACTATGGAGGTTGAGAAACTTAAGTATTTTATTTCATTGACACATTCATTTCTTCAACATGGCACCCATCTCTCCCAAGATGATGAGATTGGTCCTTGAGGCATTAAACATCATATAACATAATTTTTCATGCTTGTGGGAGTATAGGCACCTATGTGGTTGATGAGGTTGCTCCATAGCCTAGTGAGATTACTTCACAACCTAGTGAGGTTGTTCCATATCCTAGTGAGATTATTCCATAGCCTATTTCTACTACTCGCATCCTATTCAGGATGCTCCACAACCTGGTCATGATGCTCCACAAGTTGATCTCAAGGTGTTCGATTGGAGGAGACATGTTATGATTTTGTGTTGGACACTATCATCATCACAAATGATCTATTGGATTTGACCTTTGGTATTGACCAACAAGTAATTTTACATGAAGTTAAATGTAATTTAGTATATTATTTTCATACTAAATTTTATAATTAATGATATTAATTCATTATGAATGAAAATTAACGAGTCATGTGTATTTTTTATAAACTTTTAGGGTCAAACTACACATCCAGTATCACATTCCACTTCCTCACATTTGTTAGCGGGCATGACAACCCCTCAGGTATAAATTTGTAATAAATTAGTAAATATTTTATGTGTTAATTTGTTTTCCATATAGAGATGTTATCTTAAAATGACAATTTGATGTTGAATAGACAACCTCGGACCTTAAGCATTTGAGGATGTCAAGTATGAGTGCGCATGTCGAAGAATTTACTAATGTGAGTTTTATTATTTTTAATCATCATTTATGAAGAGAATGAACTATATTTAATGTATGTAGATAATGTCATGTAACTTGTATATAGTGTGTAACCTTCTTCTTATTTTCATTTGATGACAACATTAGAGTCTCTGGTGATATTTGACAATCATTGTATATTGGAGTTGATATGGGAATAATGTTTATTGTACCTATTACACATGTATGAGCTAATAATGTAATTTTCATAATGAATTGCTTGTATTAAATAACATCATTTAGTATAAATAAATGAAATTCATACATATTCTAATTTTATTCATCATGATTTCCATAGAAGGAGGTGACAACTCCAATTCATGCACCTAGTCGAGGTTTTTTCCCGAGGTCGATCTTGAGAGGAAAAGGATTATTCAAAGCAGTTATGATATTGTAGTAAGTGTTTATTTGTAAGTAATGCCATTTTATATGTCATTAGTTGTATACTAATGTGTATGTTGTTTATTTGTATTAAAAGGTGGATCCACAATCATCCCTTGAGCATAGGAGGCCTAATCTACATAAGGTATGTTCCACTTATGAGACTAGCTCATTTTCACGATGGGGCAAGAGAACCAAATTGTTTGATGATACCCCATAGTTTTGATGTATACGCATTTTGTTGTATGCCTTTGTGGCATGTAGGTGTAGATTTGTATTTTGTTGATGTATATCATTGTATGCATATATGGCTTTGTTTAGACATTCATTTTGTTCAAATTTTGTATGTCATCATGGATTTTAGAAATCAATATAATGTACGAGACAAAAATATTTTTTTCAAACTTGTATAGTGGATGAAGCACTCTTTATATGTATCTAAGTGGATTAATATGATTCCATATGTATGTTATGCTAACATGTATTACTAGTTTTATTTGTTTATGTTTTGAAAATGGGTATTAAAATATATACAACTAACATATAATTTAGCCACTATAATAATCACTCAATGCCATCAATTATAAGCACATAATGTCAACACCAATTTGGCATCCACTTCCTAGATGATGCAGAGCATCGTTAACACTATGTACAAATATTTTAAATATTTCTTCAAAGTGATGGACTAAGGATTTATAAGTCTTTAGGGGTCAGTAAAAGAGTCAAATTTGTCATTCCTAGGTATATAGGAGCTAAAAGTCATTTTCCCTCCAAAATGAGTAAGTTTGAAAAAATTGAATTACTAGCATGAGTTATAAGGATAAAGAATATATGTGAGAAGCCTAAAACATGTTAAAATGGTGATATGGCACTAATATTGTGTTGTAATTGTATTTCACCTCCAATTCAATGTAAATTCACTTCAAGAACCTTATATCTTATCAAGCCAACATAGGAGAAGGTTAATATAACTTTGTTGCATGATTTGAGGCAAGATTTGGTGGTGATAAGAATGGAAAATCAGTTTGGGTTGATAGGAGTGAACCACCTTTGGAAAGAGTCAAAACAAGCTATAAAAAAGTATGGAGGATGAGCAGTTAGTAATATAGAACATGAGATGAAGTTAGATTAGGTGTGGAGAGATTTTATTAGGTGGGAATAAATCCATGAAGGCTCAATAGGATCTGTGCATGGCCATGACAACTTGGAAATTAGATCACTCATTAATAAATTTATGATATTCTTGAATAAGTGTGTAAATATTGTATGAAGATATGATTTTGTTGGTGCTCCTTTGATATGCATGTTTTGATTATCTTGAAATACTGTGAATGTAATGTCCATAACATGACAAGGTTGATCTTAGGTAGGTGATGTGTGGTTTATACTCTCATATTTATAAGAAACTATGTGTTGTGGGAGTAATTTTTATTGTGCAAGTTCATTGAATAATCATCCGGTAGAAGACACATGGTATGAATCTACAAAATCCAGTGCAAAGCTAAGAACTACATGTATGAATAATTTTAATGCATGATATTGTTATTGTGGAATTTTTTCAATAGTTTAAAGAATGAATTTTTGATAGGAGCTCATAATATATTGAGCTTATAGTGAAGGTTGCATGTGTTTTATCATTTTCAATGCAATTCTAGACAAAGTCTATTATGCGATCTTAGCAAAGGGTTTCAAGCCTAAATTGTTGAAAGAAAACATTGTAGAGAGGTGTCTTAGAGCTTATTAAACTGTTTTGGGGTTTTGAAAAGGGAATATAAGTGAATATTTCTCCTACTAGATTCATAGAAACCATGATTTGAGGTTTTAGACTCAAATTTTTATATCTTTGCTATCATAGAGTTTCATTGCGTTTAAACTTGGAAAAAATACTATTTAGATGGTTACCTTCAACATCTCAGAGGTTTCATGAAGTTTTAATTCTTCTAGATAAAGATATAGCGTACAATTCATTCGGAGCATAATACATATCCGCAATAGGCCTAATTATTTTTACATAAATGTGGACTGGGTATAATCCATAGAGATTTGAGTAGTAAAAATTGTGATCTTCTTAAACATGGAAAAGGGTATTTTAAAATCCTTACATTGTTTTAGAATACTGATTCATGCGATATTTAGACCTAAATTTTCCCTAAACCTGACCTAGTAGGCTAGAAAGAAAAACATAACATTATCCAAAGAAGGGAGATCTTGATTAAATTCTTTAGAATTGGTTTCTTATTATAATGATCATGTTATTGAGAATGAATTTAAGTGATTTCAGGTTGTTCTCGTGTTGATTCTCTCGGTTCTTATCCTAGAAAGGAGTATGAATAACCTTGAGTAAATAAAGAAAGCGAATTTTGAGTGATCTAGTTGTGGAAACTACTTGTTGAAGGAGAGATGATATTCAAGGAGTGAATGAGTTTATCATGGTCAAATAGGAAAGTATAGAAATACATTCATATTCATTCTTTCTCTCCTTTATGAATGATAACTATGTAGTCTAGAATTCATATTTAGTTCTCATGATCACTAATGAAACTATGCAAGGAAAATATAACAATGGAAAGGTATAGAAGTAGCAAACTCAAGAACAACAAGTGAGTGATGAATCTTAGAGGAAAGTGAAGGAGTTGGTAGTATAAATGGTCCGGAGATGGCAAAGACAATTGATATGGAGCTATAAGAGTTATTATTCTAAATCAGACTTAAATTGTCATCATTGGTATTAGAACATGTGGGTATATCATCATTTCAATATCGAGCATAGATAAGATCTTGGTAAAGAATTTAATTAGAGGATTAGTTTGAGTAAGTTTTATAATTTAAATTTTTATGGTACTTTGTTTTCAATATTGATATTGAACTAAGATGATATAGGTATTTCCCATAAGGAAAACTCCCAATACATGAGATAAGAGGTGAAAAAGACTGGTTGTTGCATTTAATAAGAAGTTTCCTGAAGTAAGCTCATAATAGCATGAGGATAAGAAGAATACAAGATCATTGAAGCTCAAGTATGAAGGATATTTCATTGGAACTCAAGAAGAAGGCTTGATCAACCTTTAGAGAAGACCAAAATACTAAGGTGAAAAATACATAGGCGAGGTATTGTGAAGAAGAGAGAATGAGAGAGTTGAAGGGAAATAAAATGAAAAAGGAAGATTTAGAAATTGAGAAAAATAAAAGTGATTTAAAAGAAAGGTTAGAAAAGTTGGAGCTTATGGTAGAACATATGGGAAATGACATGTGGTCTGGATGGAAGATAAGAAGAAGGGTGAAGTGGATAATTGAACTACTTGTCAAAAGGAGAATAAAACAAAATTTGATTTCTTTGATAAAGAAAGAGAAAAAGACATATGAGGTCATGAGGAAGAAAGATATGGAAAGTGAAGAAGAGGTGGTGAAAGAAGTTATCTTAATGGAGGACAAGAATGAACATGAAGAGGTCATAGAATAATTTCTAGCCTCTCTAATAGAAGAAGTGAATTCATCAAAAGAAGCACTAAGAAGGGAAATTTTACCTCAAAATTTTTGTTCTAACATTATTTTTCAATGTGTGAAGGCAGGTTTGCAACATGAAGTGATGAATGAAGAAAAGTTAAGTAATTTATTCACATATGTGAATTTAGATTAGTCAGTAGGATGAGATGAAAGCCTTAGAAAAATTGGTTTTCAATGAAGGTGCAGATGAAGAGAAGAATGTGAAAGTTGATTGTGAAAGAGTGAAGATCAAATAAAATCAAGAAAATATTGAAGAGGGACAAGAGAAATTACAGAAGAACTGTTATCCAAAGTTCACCCCCCTCGGGGTAAATTTCGATAACATGCATCAGAGTTCTCAAGTCCCAGGCAAATGGATTGATTCAGGGAAAAAATCATGTTTCTAGGGTCCCCTCAGATTTTTTCTAACTCC
Source organism: Taxus wallichiana var. yunnanensis (assembly GCA_018340775.1). Lineage (NCBI taxonomy): Eukaryota > Viridiplantae > Streptophyta > Pinopsida > Cupressales > Taxaceae > Taxus > Taxus wallichiana. Next base: position 1,027,183,696 of record CM031239.1, read on the forward strand.
CCTGGCTGAAGAAGGAAAGAGCAAGCTCTGAGGAAAGGTGAAAAAAGTGGCAAAAACAAGCTTGGGATAGGAAAAATCATGAAAATTGGCTAAGTCCTAGTCCTCGCAAAAGTTGGAACAGTTGGGACATCGAGGCGCGGATCGGCCGAAAAGCCTCCAGGCAGCCCGCGAAGCAAAGGGACATCTGGGACATCGGGACGCGTGGGACGGAAAGCCGGTTCGGCCGAAGGAGAAGAAAATCGACTAACTGCTCTGGGACATTTGGGACATGAAGACGCGAAGGGCGTGAACCGCCGGTTCGCCAAAAGGAGAACTTTCGCACTAAGCATTTGGGACATCTGGGCCGCGAGGACGCGAAGGACGTGAAAAGGCGAAGCGGCCAAGAGCAAAGGAAGCCCATTTCGGCGGTTGGAAGAATTTTTCCCTGCATACCCGGACAGTTGGAACAAATGGACGTGAAGGACGCGAACCGGCCGGTTCAGCCGAAACGGGGAACTTCAGCACTGGGACAGTTGGGACAAAGGGACGCATGGGACGTGGATAGCTGAAGGAGCTGAAAGCCAATCAAGCAACACCATGTGTCATCGTCCGAATGAGGGATAAGGAAGCCCATTTCGGGCGGATCAGAGTTTTTGTCCCAAACAGTTTGGGACATCCGGGACATGAAGACGCGAAGGGCGCGAAAAGCCGGACCCGCAGACCAATCAAATCACGACACGTGTCACAAGGGAGAAAGTCCAAAAGTCAAAGGGCGAGGTTTCAAGCACTGACCCGAGCCAATAAAAAGAGGACACGTGTCCAATGAAGCAGGAAGGAGAGAGAATTACGCATCCAATCAGCGCTTGACACGTGTCATCCAGGTGGCAGAGCGCGGGAAAGATTTTCAAAACACGTTTTCGCTGTTTTGTGCCCTAAATCTTCAGATCGTCGTATCTTTCGATCCAGAGCTCGGATTTGCACGTTCTTTATATCAACGGAAAGCTGTTGAAATTCTCTACATGATTCTGGGATCAATCTTACATTTTGGTGTAGTCTGGAGAGAGAAAATTGAGAAAACGTCCCTGACGCGTGGTAATGCCAGAAGTGACGCTCCAACAACCAGCTTTAATGCAGCAGACAGTGCAGTTCACCGCTCTCGTTAGACATCCCGTCGTTTTACCAGATCCGCCACTCGCCATAATGAGATGATTTAAAATACGACCTAGAAGTGGTTGGGGCAGATTCTGAATTTCCTCTCTTTTCCCTCTCTCATTCTTCCTATATATTGTAAAGAGGGGCTTCTTTCAAAAGGTTGAACATTTTCTGTTTTTCTCCTCCCTTCTTCTCCTATCAGGCGAATTTGTGGAGTTCGAACCTCTCATTTGAAACTGTAATACGACTCTACCTCTTGGCATTCTGTAGTGTATTGTATCAATCTTTGGAGCAAGTAATACATGTCTCGTGGATGATTCTCAACCCTCTCTCGTGTTCATTTTGCATCCTCCGGTCTTTCACCGCAAGTTTTGTTATACGTGCATGATCTTATATCACATTTGAATGGTCTGTGTTTACTGCAAGATAGGGTTCTTCATTCCTGCATCACCTCTATTAGCTTAGATTTATTTTTATGCATCTTCTTACCCTATCTCCTCGCAGATTAGATTAGGTTTCGAGCAAACCCTCCGCATATTTCGTGTGCATCCGAACAGAGGAATAGGAACCACTTTTTCTGGAGAATCCTTTCTCACTTTTTCAAGTCCCACACTTGGAGAAAGGATTCAATGTTATGCAATCACACTGGATGAAGATGGTCAACCTAGAAACCCGACCAAGCATCCGGGGTGCTATGATTTTGCACTAATAGTTTTGGCACGCCGGTGGGACACCTAGAGGTCTCATTTTTATTGAAAGTAGGTTGATGCGCATCTGCTACATTTTTCTTGCTTAAAAGAGCTATTATTTGCATATCCGGCGACTCCAAGGGGAAAAATCAACGGTTTCAGCAAAGTGCAGCCTGAAAACTTATGAGAAGAATCACAAGGTCAAGAGTCGAGAAGAAGAAGTGTTGTTTGAATACCGCAATTATCTCCAAGAAGAAGGCAAAGAGGAAGAAGGATTTAAAGGTATCTATCTCCACCAAACAAAACTCTCTCAACTCCTCCACCTGGTAGGCCTTTCATTCAATCAACAAGGGTTTTAAGACCAATTAGAATGGCTCGTAACAACCCCTACGTCAACTTCACAGTAAAGCAGCCCACTTGCTCTCAACGCACAACATCCAAATTCCCTATCAGCCTTGAAGAACATTCCCTACTTCACTGGAGAAAATCAGACTACTCCAGGTGATCATGTTAAAGATATTGCTAACCTTTGTGTAATTCATGAAATCAATGAAATGCAAGTGGCTGTCAAGTTACTGGCATCTTCCTTCAAGGGTAAAGCATTACAATGGTTTAGGAGCCTTGGAGCTGGTTCTATCACAAACTAGAATCAGCTGTGTATTGCACTTCATGAGCAATTTGGAGAGAAGGGAGACAACTTGTCTCTTTTGGAGCAGCTGACAACCATCAAGAGAGCTCCCAATGAGCAGCTGACCGATTTCAACTTCAGATTTCAAAAAACTTGGGAGAGGATTCCAGTGGCAGTCAGGCCAACAGCAGAAGGTGCTTTTCTCTACTATCTCAAAGCTTTAAATTCTGATATTTCTATGTTGATTCAGTCTATGGGAGGCACAACTATCCCTATGGCATATAGCATTGCCATTAGGGCTGAAAATTGTTTGATCCAAGCTGGCAAACTTGCCCCTAGACCTCCCATGCCACTGTTTCCAAGTTTAGAGAATCCAAACACCAGTCAAGCACCTAATTTGACTCCTCTCGCCACACCTAGAAATCAGAGTTCAAATGAAGCTTCCACTTCATCTCCAAGTGCCCCAAATGAGCTTCAAGAGGTCATGAAGCAATTGCAAAACCTAGGCAATGAGCTAGTTACTCTCAAGAGGCAACAAGCCCAAGGTTTCAGACCTTCTTATCAACCCCAAGCTCAACCTAATAGGTAGCCATACCAACCACAAAGACCACCTAATCCAGCTGCAAATATGAATCAAACAAGGCCTCCTGCCAATAGACCATTCCAGCCCTATAATCCAAATGCCATATCTGCCTCTAAGGCATTAGTGCCAACACAGAACAACATTGCTCAGGAATATGATTGGTGTTTTCCATGCAATGAGCCTCATAACCAATCCATGTGCTTCAATGGTGCTCTCAATCAAGCATTGATGGTGACAACTACTGGTGTGGAGGGTGAGGGCAGTCAAGGAAACAGCCAACAACAAGAAACATTCCAACAGCAATCAGCCCCAAATGACACCACATTGGTGAACTGGCAAGCAGAAGATTTCTGTGGCATGAATCAAGCAGTTTCTCAAGGTGTTGCAGCCAACACAAGGTCAAAGAGGAGAAATTTGGGTGAAGAACAGCCATTAGCCCAGCCAATCCACAACCTTCCACGGCTCCACAAATGATTGGCAAGCAAAGTCCAGTTTCAAATGCACAAGGGCAGCCAAGAACACCCCCTAGGCCAACTCAAATGCCAGTGTTGCTGCCCACGCAAGGAGTAAATGTGTAAACCAAGGGACAACAGAGAGATCCTTCATCACCATTCAAGATCATTGATCGATGAAGAAGACAAATGTCAATATATCTATGTGGGAATCCCTATCCATCCCTGTGCCAAAGAGATCTCACCGCAAGTTGCCATGAAGGATTGGCCAACTTCGAATCAACGAGTTCAGATGCAAGACAAAGTGCTTACAAATGTTGCCCAGCCTGAAGGAAGTCATGGAGCACAACAAGGTAAAATGTTGAAGCCCCCCCTTTCTATGTTTCGTTAATCATTGGAAATCAGCTAGTACATAATTGCATGATTGATTCCGGGGCAAGTAGTTCGTCATGCCCAAACAAATAGCGATCGCCTAGGGCTCCAAAGATGAAATAACATCCAAAGGGGTAGTGCGGCTAGATAGAACAGAAATAGCAATAGTTGGAGTGATTAGAAATTTGAGTCTTACCTTGCATACATGTCCAAATGTTGTTGTTTTACAAGATGTATCGGATCATAGACCTTCCACCACTCTTTGCATTGTGCTTGTCAAGAGACTTCACCGCTAAAATGGAGGCTATCTTTCGGCGGATTGGTATCACATGTCTTTGTTTAGAACAAGGTATGGAACTAAGGCTACAATTAGGTCTGAACCTATTGCAAACTTCCATATTGAGCCTTACACTCCAAGTTAGATTAATGCCAATTGCTCAAAGATTTGATCAAGAAGATCACCCTAGCACCGATGAGGTCGACACCAAGATGGAAGCATCCTGGATCTAACTCTTGATGAATGGGCAAACAAGATACATGCTTTTGATCCCTATCAAGAAGTAGAAGAATCTGAGCTAGGAGTTTATTGTTTACATGAAGAGGATCAACCTCTCCCCAGCATCACCAAGCCAGATCATAAGGACAAGAATGAAGTATGGCAGCTGTTCTTTGATGGATCAAGGAGTAGACAAGGTGCAGGAGGAGGAGCTATGCTCGTTTCACCACAAGGTATAAGGTATTACTCAGCCTTCCGTTTCCAGTTTTCCTGTTCAAATAACACTGCTGAATATGAAGCCTTGGTGCAAGGGATACATTGGGCAATCAAGAAGAAAATAAAGAACTTGCAAGTCTTTGGTGACAGTGAACTAATTGTCAATCAAGTCAGGGGACAACATGCTACAAAGAATGAACTGCTAAAGAACTACAAGAACAGGGTATGGGACCTCGTTGAGGATTTCAAAGCTTTCAATATCGCGTCCATACCTAGGAAGAAAAATGAAGCCGCGGATAGGCTCGCAAATGTTGGAGCAATGTTTGATGTGGTTGAAAACATCAAAGAGAAAAACACAGCCACATGTCCATGTGATTGTGAGGCCAGCAGTTCCAGATAATAACACCAGCTGGCAGGTGTTTGAGAACGATCAACTGATCGTCAATTTCTTACAAGAAGAGGCTGAATTCTCGCCTAGAATCGTGATGATTAGAGCAAAGAAGTATGGGGATCAAGTAGTGCAACCGGAAAACAAGCTTCCTAGGGGTTTAGTAACATTGGAGTCTATCTTCAACCCTAATGACCAGTTCCGTAAGGAAAAGGCTAACATACAGGTCAAAAGAGAAGATTCAGAGCCAATTCCGGTTGGGGAAAACAAAACACTTCAAATTGGCAAGGTAGCCACTGAACAGGAGAAATCAGATTTCATACAACTTTTCCAAGAATTTCTAGATGTCTTCGCTTGGAGCTATGAAGACTTGAAAGGTTTCAATCCTAACCTGGCTCAGCATACCATAGAATTGGATCCAGATGCTAAGCCCATCAGGCAGAAACAGAGACCAGTCAACCCTCACATTGAGCCTCTAATGAAGAAAGAGCTAAATAAGCTAATAGAAGCAAGCATTATATTCCCGATCAAGCACTCAAGCTGGGTCGCAAACTTGGTTCCAGTCAGGAAGAAGAGTGGAGAAATCAGGTTGTGTGTAGATTTCCGAGACCTAAACAGGGCATCTCTCAAAGACCATTACCCACTTCCTTCAATGGAACAAATATTGCAAGTAGTATCCGGTTCGGAGAGATTCTCTCTCCTAGATGGCTACTCAGGGTATAATCAGGTAATGGTGAAGGAAGATGACCAGTTCAAGACGGCTTTCACCACCAAATGGGGGACCTATGCCTACAAGAAGATGCCATTTGGGCTATCAAATGCTGGAGCCACTTTCCAAAGGGCAATGGATATGGCATTCAAGGGGTTGATCAATAAAATAGTTTTGATATACCTTGATGACATCACTGTATTCTCCAAAATGCAAAGGATCACCTCTTTCAACCGAGGGCGGTGTTTCGAGGTGTAGAAGATTTGGGGTATCATTGAATCCCAAAAAATGCATATTCTTGGCTCATGAGGGAAAACTTCTTGGCCATATTGTTTCAAAGGAGGGATTGATGATTGACCCGGAAAGAGTTGAAGCAATTCGAGCATTGCCATTGCCAAGTCATAAGAAGGCTCTTCAAAGCTTCTTAGGAAGGATCAATTTTGTCTACAGGTTTGTTCCAAACTTTGCAGCTCTCGTAAAGCCAATAACATTGATGTTGAAGAAGAGCATGGCATTTAAGTGGACATCTGAAGGCAAGGCAAGTTTTGAGGCAATAAAAGAGGCTATATCTCAAGCTCCAACTCTCGTCAATCCAAACTTCTCCAAGGATTTCATGCTATACGCCTTTGGTGGTGGAGATACAATTTCTGTAATCTTGGCACAACAAAACAAAGAAGGATTAGAACAACCAGTTGCTTTCTTCAGTCAAGGCTTGGAGGAATACGAAACTAGGTACTCTTTCATTGAAAAGCATGTACTTGCAGTGATCAGGAGTTTAAAGAAATTCAAGCACCTAGTCTCAAACAACAAAATCCAATTATTGGTCTCTCATGCGGGAGTCAGGGACTTCCTTCTAAACAAGGATCTGAATGAGAAACGTGCAGGATGGATAACTCGTGTCATGGAATATGACATCGAGATCAAGGTCACCAAACTAGTACGTGGGAAGGGACTATGCGAACAACTAGCCTTGAGTCAACAAGTTGAAGTAGGTAATGAAGAAGATGCTATCTTGGTACTACAGGATGGTCAAGAACAGGAAAATGATAATGTGCCCACTCCCTCGTTGGACTCGTGAGTATGATACACTTCCTACGAAAGGCCTATGCCCTCCATAAATGAGCAAAGCAAAGAGGAGATACTTCAGGTTGCAGGCTGTTCCATATGCCATTGTTGATGGAGTTTTGTTCAAGAAAGATGTGAATGGAGTGTTGCTGAGATGCATTAGCACAAATCAGATTCAAAGGGTGTTGGAAGAGTTTCATGGTGGACCAGCTGGTGGTCATTTTGCACCAAGAGTGACAGCTCTAAAAATCATGAAGGCTGGTTATTATTGGCCTAAAATCTTCAAAGGATTGCTATGCATGGATCAAGAGGTGCAAGAATTGTGCATTCTTCACGAGGAAAAGAAAGACTTGTTGCCCTTCCATTACATCCAATCTCGGTTGACCAGCCATTCATGCAATGGGGTTTGGACTTCATGGAGTCATTAATCCCAATTCAAGCCAAGGGCACAAATGGATTTTGATACCACGGACTACTTCACCGGATGGACAAAAGCAAGTAGCACTCAAAGAGGCAAATGAGTCTAAAGCATCTTAGACTTTTATGAGGGGATAACTACAGATTTGGCATACCTACTACAATAATATCTCGATAATGCATTGGCATTCATTGGATCTAAGGTGATCGAGTGGGTCATCAAGAACGGGATCTACCTAAGCACTTCGTCAAACTATTACCCTCAAGGTAATGGCCGGATCGAATCTACAAACAAGAACTTGTTGAGGATCATTAGGAGGACTCTTGATGAGAATCGAGGTCTTGGCATACCAAGCTGAAATCAGCCTTATGGGCTGATAGGATCACTCCCAAAAGATCCACAGGTAATTCTCCATTCGAGACTTGTCTACATGGAAGAGAGGGAATCTTGTCCATGTCACTTGAGTTGCCAACATTGGAACTCATGAAGCAGCTGGAGTTGCTTGAATTTGAGCCCATGGAGGTGAGGTATGCAGAGTTGATGGAGCTGCAAGAGATCAGAAATCAGGCATCCCAAGCAATGGAAAAGGATCAAGCTTTGATCAAGAAGACCTTTGATAGAAAGGCCAAGGATAGATCTTTTCAAGTTGGAGATCTAGTGTTGAAATGGGATGTGGACAGAGCAAAACCGGGAAGGCATTCAAAATTTGATGCCATTTGGAGTGGCCCATACGTGGTCACAAAGTGCAAGAACAAGCAATGCTTTCCAATTAGCCTCACTGGAGGGTGAAGAACTGTAGATTCCAGTCAATGGAATCTATCTCAAGCATTGCTTCTAGAGGGAAGTTCACTACCTCTCGTAAATATTAGATTATATTTTCTTTCCTCCAAGTGCTTGTGTACATTGTTTTACTGTAGGTTAGTTTTGTTTTCCTAAGTGCTTTGGCATAGCTTGCTGTCCATGGAGATGTTTAGCAGTCCTTGCTTTCATCATGAGTGACATTCCATCTTCCTCCTTGCACTTTCCGAGTCAGTTAGAGTTCGAAGCAGAATATTTGATGACTCCATGCCCAATGGATCGCTTACGGCCACCGATCTTCTACCTCAGCAGCGGGTGACCCCGAAAAGTCACCAAATTGTTATCCAAAGTTCACCCCCTCGGGGTAAATTTGATAACATGCATCGTAGTTCTCAAGTCCAGTGCAAATGGATTGATTCAAGGAAAAATCATGTTTCTAGGGTCCCCCGATTTTTTCTAACTCCCCGGCCGAAGAAGGAAAGAGCAAGCCCGAGGAAAGGTGAAAAAGTGGCAAAAACAAGCTTGGGATAGGAAAATCGTGAAAATTGGCTAAGTCCTAGTCCTCGCAAAAGTTGGAACAGTTGGGACATCGAGGCGCGGATCGGCCGAAAAGCCTCCAGGCGGCCCGTGAAGCAAAGGGACATCTGGGACATCGGGACGCGTGGGACGCGGAAAGCCGGTTCGGCCAAGGAGAAGAAAATTGACTAACTACTCTGGGACATTTGGGACATGAAGACGCGAAGGGCGTGAACCGCCTGGTTCAGCCGAAAAGGAGAACTTTCGCACTAAGCATTTGGGACATCTGGGCCGCGAGGACGCGAAGGACGTGAAAAGGCGAAGCGGCCGAGAGCAAAGGAAGCCCATTTCGGGCGGTTCGGAAGAATTTGTCCCAGACAGTCCGGGACAGTTGGAACAAATGGACGTGAAGGACGCGTAACCGCCGTTTCAAAAACGGGAACTTCAAAGATCGGGACAGTTGGGACAAAGGGACGATGGGACGTGGATGGTCAAGGAGTGAAAGCCAATCAAGCAACACCATGTGTCATCGTCCGAATGAGGGACAAGGAAGCCCATTTCGGGCGGATCGGAGTTTTTGTCCCAAACAGTTTGGGACATCCTGGGACATGAAGACGCGAAGGGCGCGAAAAGCCGGCAGACCCGCGGACCAATCAAATCACGACACGTGTCACAAGGGAGAAAGTCCAAAAGTCAAAGGGCGAGGTTTCAAGCACTGACCCGAGCCAATAAAAAGAGGACACGTGTCCAATGAAGTAGGGAAGGAGAGAGAATTACGCATCCAATCAGCGCTTGACACGTGTCATCCAGGTGGCAGAGCGGAGGAAAGATTTTCAAAACACGTTTTCGCCTGTTTTGTGCCCTAAATCTTCAGATCGTCGTATCTTTCGATCCAGAGCTCAAATTTACATGTTCTTTATATCAACTAAAGTCTGAAATTCTCTACATGATTCTGGGATCAATCTTGCATTTTGGTGCATTCTAGAGAGAGAAAATTGAGAAAACGTCCCTAACGCGTGGTAATGCCAGAAGTGACACTCCAACAACCAGCTTTAATGCAGACAGATTCACGCTCGTTAGACAAACCCCGTCGTTTTGCCAGATCCACTACTTCGCCATAATGAGATGATTTAAAATACGACCTAGAAGTGGTTGGGGCAGATTCTGAATTTCCTCTCTTTTCCCTCTCTCATTCTTCCTATATATTGTAAAGAGGGGCTTCTTTCAAAAGGTCGAACATTTTCTGTTTTGCTCCTCCCTTCTTCTCCTATCAGGTGAATTTGTGGAGTTCGAACCTCTCATTTGAACTGTAATACGACTCGCCTCTTGGCATTCTCAGAGTGTATTGTATCAATCTTTGGAGCAAGTAATACATGTCTCGTGGATGATTCTCAACCTCTTTGTGTTCATTTTACATCCTCCCGGTCTTTCACCTGCAAGTTTTGTTATCGTGCATGATCTTATATCACATTTGAATGGTCTCGTGTTTACCGGCAAGATAGGGTTCTTCATTCCTGCATCACCTCTATTAGCTTAGATTTATTTTTATGCATCTTCTTACCCTGTCTCTGGCGCATTAGATTAGGTTTCGAGCAAACCCTCCGCATATTTCGTGTGTATCTCGAACAGAGGAATAGGAACCACCTTTTCTGGAGAATCCTTTCTCACTTTTTCAAGTCCCACACTTGGAGAAAGGATTCAATGTTATGCAATCACACCTTTGGATGACAAGATGGTCAACCTAGAAACCCTGACCAAAGATCCAGGTGCCGTGATTTTGCACTAACAAGAACTTGATGAGACTTAAAGGTATTAGTGGTTTATATGCGATGGTTCATTTGATTATGTATGTACATGTGTATTGTTTGGTAAAGTGGATAACATATAGACAAGAGCTCTTGAGAGAGTTCAAATGAAGAAGCTACAAGAATATATCCTCATCTTGGAGGATGGAACCATGAAGAAGAAGAAAGAAGAAAAGAAGGAAGAGAACACAAATGAAATTAGAAGAATTATACCAATTCAGTACAATTGGGAGACAAGGAAGAAGAAAATATATGTTGCATTTGAGCAGGAGCTCAAATTTCAACCCATCTGGGGAGTATGATGCAGGGGCATGATAAAAACAGTTTCACAAATCTTGTAAATATGTCTTCAAAAGGGTGAGAAAAAGAGTCAAATTTGTCGTCCCTAGGTCTATAGGAGTTAAAATTCATTTCCTTCCAAAATGAGTAAATTTGAAAAAAAATAATTACTAACATGAGTTATAAGGATAAAGAATATATGTGAGAATCCTAAAACATGTGATATGGCACTAATATTATGTTCTAAGTGTATTTCACCTCCAAGTAAATGTAAATTCTCTTCAATAACCTTCATTACTATCAAAAAAATGTAGGAGAAGTTGAAGATAAGTTTTTGCATGATTTGAGGAAAGATTTGGTGGAGATAAGCATGGAAAATCAACTTCGATTGATAGGACTAAACCACCTTTAGCAAGAGTTGAAACAAGCTATAAAAATGTATGGAGTATGAGTAGTCAAGTGATATAGAAAAGGAGATGAAGTTAGATTAGGTGTGGAGAGGTTGTATTAGGTGAGAATATAGCCATGAAGGCTTAGTAGGATCTGTGCATGGCGGTGATAACTTTTAAATCAGATCACTCATTAATAAAGCTATGATATTTTTGAATATGTCTCGCAAATAATGTATTGAGATATGATTTTATTAGTGCTCCTTTGATATGCATGTTTTGATAAGTTTGATATATTGTGAAGTTAATTTCCATAACATGAAAAGGTTGATCTTAGGTAGATGATGTGTGATTTATACTCTCATATGTATAAGAAACTGTGTTGTGGGCGTAAACCGTGACTATGTAGGTTCATTAAATAATCATATGGTAGAAGAGACATGGTATGAATCTACAAAATCCCATGCAATCTAAGAACTACATGTATGAAGAATTTTAACACATACCTTGGTTATTCAGGAGTGTGTTCAAGAGTTGAAAGAATGAATTTGTGATATGATCTCATAATATCTTGAGATTACAATGAAGTTTTCCTGTGTTTTTCCATTTTCAATGCAATTCTAGACAAATTCTATTAAGTAAACTTAGGAAAAGGATTTCAATCCTAAATTTTTAAAGGATAAAGTTATGTGTGTGTGTGTGTGTGTGTGTGTGTGTGTGTGTGTGTGTGTGTGTGTGTGTGTGTGTGTGTGTGTGTGTGTGTGTGTGTGTGTGTGTGTGTGTCTTAGAGCTTATTAAACTAGTTTAGGGTTTCTTAAAGGAAAATAAAAGATATAAGTGGAGATTTCTCCTATCAGTTCATAGAAACCCCTGGTTTAAGGTTTTAGACTCAATTTTTATATCTTTATTATCACATAGTTTCAGGAGTTGAAACTTGGAACAAATACTTTGTAAAGGGTTCTCTTCAAGATCTTAGAGGTCTCATGGAGTTTTAATTATTATGGAGAAAGATATAGCTAAAATTTCATTCTAAGAAAGATGCATATCTACAATAGGCCTAATTATTTAAATATAAATGTGGACTGGTTATAATTCGTAGAGAGTTTAGTAATAAAAATTTTTAATCTTCCTAAAAATGGAAAAGGGTAATCAAAGCACTACTCATAAATTTATGTAATCATGGAGTGTTCATTTTGTGTGGTTTCCTTCTTTTCGCTTTCTTCTTTGGTTACTCTTATCTGCTATGGATCTCAACTCGGTTCCCTTGCTTACTCCCTTTAACTACAATGAATGGAAATATGTTGTATCTCTCGCCTTGCGAAAACACAAACTCTACCAGATAATTATGGGATTGCAAGCTGAACCAACAGATGTTGCAAAGAAAGAAAAGTGGTTTGACAAATGTGATGAAGCTTTTGGGCTTTTGTGTCTTTTTGTATCACTAGAATTGCGCTTTCATATTAACACAGCCAAATCACCCAAGGAAGTTTGGGATTCCTTAGAAAAACTTTTTGGGAAACATGATGAAATGAGAGGGCATGAACTAGAAAATGAGTTGATTAGTCTCACCCTAGCAGTTTTGACACTCTCCAGGACTTTTTCACCAAACTCAAATCTCTAAGATTGCAATTGAAAAATTGTGGAATTGACAAAAAGGACTCACAGTCATACTTTTCGTATCTTCCAAATTTGGCCCCGACTATTATGTTTTTGTCTTTACCTTCCATGCTACAAAAAGGGCACTTGGTGCAAGTAGGACTATGCCCTCATTTGATGAGCTTGTTGTTGATTTGACTACAGAACAAGATAAGCTAATTCAAATTTGTTCTCTAAAATCCTCAAAATCCCATTCTCTCATTGTTGGTCATGGAAAACTAACGGATTCAAAAGAGAAGAAATGGAATAAGGATCATGGGAACAAAAAGGACCAATCCACCACCAAATCAAACTCTTACGTTTCCCCTTCTAGTTATAAATCTCATACATAATAGATCAAATGTGGGTACTACACTGGTAGGCATGATGAATAAAAATGTTTGAAGAAGAAGATTGACCTCCTCATGAGTCTTCTTGAGAAGAAAAACATAGGATTTCTGAGTCTCTCAAGCCATCTTCATCATCAACTCACAAAATTTCTAAGGAAAAAGACAATGGAAAGGGGAAAGTGAAAGAAAAAGAAACAACTAAGGAGAAAATAAAGGGAAGAGATTTAGTTACAATTGTGTCACCTACTCCTACATGGGTTATTGATTCAAGTTCATCTCATCATATGGCATCATCAAACATTGAGTTTTCTTCATTAGATCCATGTGACATGTCTTTTATTCATCTTGGTGATGACAATTCTAGACCAGTTTTTGGGAGAGGGTATATTGAAGTGAATGGTGGAACTTTCAACAATGTGTTTAGTGCTCCTTCACTTACAACTAATCTTCTTTCATTTTTTCAGATTAATCACCTTATTCGGGGCATGTGGGTTGATTTCACTATGGATTATGTTTATGTTAGAGAGCTACATAGTGACACTATCATTACATTTGGTACAATTGATCATCACACTCAACTTTTATCCTTTTCTCACTTTGTTCCTCCTTCAGATTCTTCATCTGACTCACCTGGACTTGATGATATTTATGAACTCACTTCTGATGATGATGACTTCTCTTCTAGCATAGTTGATCTGTCATAGCAATGGGGAACCACATCCACTATCCTTTTATCACCTACCAAATCTTGAGGAGTTATTTCTTAATCCATCTAATTTTAGTCCATTGCAGATTTTTCAGTGGAATAGGTACTTTGATTTGGGACTCATCACACATCAAGAACTATTATATACAATTACAAGACATTCTACCTTCCTTCTTCATAGCTGCTTTGGATTCACAATCCCTTCATGGAGTAGTCATCACTTCTACCTCACATATGGAGCATCATTCCTAAGAAGGGAACATCACCTTGTCACTGGGATCTTCTTTTTATTCACTGATACAGGATGGCCTTTGACAAGTTATTCTTCTTGGGAGGATGGATAATATTTCTTCTTCTCTCCTGTTCTTGTAGAAAGATTGCAATTTTTATATGGGTACCTTATAAGGCCTTTAGTTGTTAGGTCCCATTTGACGATCTTTTCAAGGTTATTTAGGGAGTCTTTTATCTCTTGTAAGTACATGTTTTTCCCTTATGGTTTTCCTCCATTACTTGAGATCCTTATTGTACATGGGTACCTCATCAAGCCTAGTTGTGGAGACCCATTTTCCATTCTCCTCTTCTTCTTTTCTAGAAAGATTCTTGTTTATACATGGGTACCTTATCATGTCTTTAGTTTCCAGGACCCATATGACACATCTTTCTTAGTTGTCTTGGGGACTTATCTTTTTGTTCAAACTTGTCATGACCTCTACCTCAGCTTCGATGAAGGGGGTGTTGGTGTATGTGACCTTCCTTGTCATCACTCGGCGTCTTGTCGACGTCATATGGTTAGTCATCTCTCTTAGCGGGATCATAGATCATTACGATTAATTAGGGTTTCATGTGTCCATGTGTCATACACAGGAGTTACATAACACTCCTATATATGTACCATTTTAATTTGAGTTATGAGAATGAGTAGACCTATTCTTTTAGACTTGATATTTATTATGTTTGATTTCTTGTTGATTACTTAGAGCATTCACATCACCGATTGGAGTACAACTTCTTTGATGTACACAGGTTTCTGTATTGATCCTTGCATAAAAATATCATAATGGATGGGCATATGATTAGTCTAAAAACCCTCTCTCAATTTATATCATCTCTTGCCCATTTTCTAGCATTCGCAAAGAATGAAAAGTGATAAAAACCTTCAATTAACATCAATATCTAGGCATATAGGGTGATAATTTGCAATCGACACCTCATGACACAAAATTTATGGCACCCACACATAGAGTGGGATTTTAGATGCTATTGGAAGTTTTTTTACTTCCTATCCAACATATCTCTTCCGGGCTACTTGATCTGAAGCAACGTCTCTTAAGCGCCCGAAAATAAAAAGTAGGCAAAATTTTATGGGAGATAAATCACAAACCATGGTACCTTGGAATGTCTCATATAAAATTATGGATGGACATCTGGTATGCCTACAAAATCCTCTCTCGTTTCTTCCATCTCTCACATGTTTTCTCATAGTCTTAGCGAATGAAACGTGGCAAAACCTTTAATTAACATCAATGTGAGAACATCTAGGCAATATTTTACCATCAAGCACCTCGTGGCACCAAACCGATGGTTCCCCATGTTTAGGTGGGTTGTTAAATGCTATTGGAGGTTTCATTCTACTTCCCAATGGTCCTGGCCCTTCAAGGCTACATTAGTCCGACGATGTCTCTTAAGCACCCTAAGAGCGAAAAGTAGGAAAACTTTGATGGGTGATAACTTACAAACACTGGTACTGGGAATGTCTCTTCTAAACATATAGATGGAAGTATGGTTCATCTATAAAATTCTCTCTCTTTTTCTCCCATATATTTCCTATTTTCTGATTCTGCAACGAATGAAATATGGAAAAAACCTTCATTTAACATCGGTGTTAGAGCATCTACGGGAATATTTTGAAATCGGCACATTGTTACACCAAACCAATGGTGCCCACACATCTAGGTGGGATTTTAGGCACTATTGGAGGTGTCGTTTAAATTTCTAATCGTCATATCCCTTCCAAACTACATAGGTTTAACGACGTCTCTTAAGTGCTAAGAGAGAAAAAAGTAGGTAAACTTTGACCGGTGATAACTCGCAAATCGTGGCACCTTGGAATGTCTTGTCTAAACATATGGATTAGGAATTTGGTTTGTATAGAAAATATTCTCTCATTTTATCCCATATCTCTCCCATTTTCTTGTGGTTACGAGAAAATGATACATGGAAAAAACCTTCGATTAACATTAGTGTCGGGAATCTAGGGCAATATTTTGTAATGAGCACCTCGTGGCACTTTGAAATTATGTTGTTCACGCATCTAGATGGTATTTTATACATTATTGGATGTGTCATTTGAATGCTCAACCATCCCGACCCTTCTAGGATACATCATTATGGTGACGTCTCTTAAGTAACTTGAGAACAAAAATTAGACAAACTTTTATGAGTGATAACTCGTAAATTGTGGCACCTGGGAATGTCTCATATGAACCTAAAATGGGAATTTATTCTGTATACAAAATCCTCTCTCATTTTCTCCCATGTCTCTCATGTTTTTCTTACGGTCATAACAAATGAAATGTGGAAAAAACCTTCAAATAACATAAGTGTCAGGGCATCTAGGGTTATATTTTGCGATCAAAACCTCATGGCACTGATTTGACAAAGATTCTACATGTCCAGATGGGCTGTTAGACACTATTGGAGGTGTCATTTCAATGTCCAACCATTTCATCCCTTCCAGCTACATCGGTCCGATGACGTCTCTTAAGCGCCCTGAGAGCAAAAAGTAGGAAAATTTTAACGGCAATAACTCACAAACCATGGCACCTTGAAATGTGTCATCTAAACCTACGAATGAGAATCTAGTTTTTCTACAAATTCTATCCAGTTTTGTTCAATATATTTCCCATTTTCTCACGATCGCAATAAATGAAATGTGGCAAAAACCTTCAATTAGCATCGTGTTAGGGAGTGTAGGCAAATATTTAATAATTGGCATCTCTCTCTCTCTCTCTCTCTCTCTCTCTCCAAATGTCCAAAAATAAAAGCTTCTCTTCACTTTAAGAATAGAATTTTTTTACTAACGGCTCCAACCACATGAAGGTGGAATCTTTTTTGGCACCACTAACCTACATTAATAACATTAATAACGATATAACTAAATTAAATTAAATTAAAAAGTACTCAAACACACAAAATTTAAGAATTCAACAATAGTACTTACAAACTATAAAACTTACATGCCATCAGTACTAATTCAATCCAGGTGAACCATCCGGGTTCAATCTAATTTTAGGGTGTTGGGTGTTGAGTGTTGCTTCATGGTAAGGCTCAATAACTTTCCATAAATTTGTTATGTGTTGTCTACTACTATATTTGATCAATTGAAAATTAGATGCAAGAACAAGGTGAGAATAATGAATAATATTTCTATGAGTGTCAAAGTCCTCAAACAACCACACATTGGATTTATTCATTGGGTATCTTCTAATACATGTTCTAGTAACAACCACAAACCCCATATGATATTCTTGGACTTCTCCATCTACGATCAGGACTATGATTTTTTTGCCTCAACACAATGAGATAAATAATAATTTATTCCTTCTTTATTATTTTCTTTTGTAATAATTACATAAACATGACCTACATCACATTGTACAAAAAATAGTTAATTTCAATAAATGATTCATAAATAAGTTACATAATGAGAAAAAATATTAATTTTAACAAAATAATGCATCTATAATACCTAGTTGCACTAGATCGATATATGGTCAAATTCAACTAATGATTTTCTCATTATGAGTTATAGAGCTCATGGAGGTTGATAGGTCTCAAGTGGATATAATTGTCTACAACACTATTCATCAACCCACTCTTTTGACTCACACTCATCCCAAAAATACGTACATGAAGAGAAAAAGCATGTCATCTTCCTTGTATGAATAGTCCATGAACTTGCATTTGAACTTCTAAAAAGTGCAACTCACTAGATCTTATTAGTGTAAAAAAATATTCATATTTTTTAAATTAGATTCTTCTATCAACCAAAAACCTATTAATTGTAGATTTTCCTTATTACATGGACTCGTTGTTGATTTACACCATTCTATGATGGATGCTACATTGGCCAACTTTGCACCATATTTGTACTTCAAATATTCTCTTGTTAGGGCTCTCTTAACACATGCTCTTGTACCACCATGTTCTCCTTTTTGCCGACCTTAGTGAAATTCCAAATATGTTGAACACTTTGCTCACCTTATGCATCATCCTCAACTAGTATAAATTTCATGCATTCTTTAATTGTGATGTACATTTATTGGACCATTTGATGGGTTGACCAAATAATGATGTTATTGTTACTTAAAGTAGTATAAAATATTTCAAAGTAACGGTTATCCATATTTTGCCCCGTGCCAAATATTGGATTGACCACGATCCCGCATAAGAGGAAACATAGTCAAAAGGTGGACAAAAAGGATTCAAAATTGGCTAAGTATAAAGGTATAAGCGGAGAATGCCAAGTGTCAGTATGGTGTTGATTCAAGGGGTGAATAGAGAAAAGGTTTCTAAACGAGCGCCAGACTGCCACGTATCCCATATCAAAAGGGGACCCATTTTTCAAGTTGTTTTCCCGCCCTCATGTACGGACCGATACAAACTTCAAAGGGGCATATCTTTCGACTCAGGGCTTGAAATATTGCAAATATGATGTTGTTGGAAAGATCTTGGCCTCACCCATGCCATGAAGGTCTGAAACTTTAATTTTGAGGAGGTTAGGTGAAGAAAAATGGAGGAAACATCTTCGGGATTTCAATGCAAGATCTTCTTGCCTCAACAACCAGATCAAATTTGATTTGTTTCGTCGTTTCCTCTTCCTTCAAGGTGCCAAACCAAGGATTGATGCAGTAAAGATGGATTTGGGGAGAGATTTCATCAGAGGCATTAACAACGGTGGTTGAGCTTCAACCTGATTTTCCCGCTTCTCTCTCTTCTTCTTTCAGGTTGAATCTATAAATATGGGGGCAAGATTCATTGTAAAGGGTTGGACATTCTTTGTTTTGTAGGATTCCTTCTCCTCTTAGAAAGGGATTTGTGGGGTTCAGGCCTTCCATCAAAAATTGCATTACGTTTTTACCTCTTGGCTACTTTGTAATGGACTGTATCAATCTATAGAGCAATAAAACACGTCTGTGATCGATTTTAGATCCTTTCTTGTCTCTTTTGCTTTCATCTAGTCTCCCATTATATATCTGGCTATCTGTGTTTGTTTATTGTATGCATTTTGTTGGTTTGTGTCTATTAGCAAAATAAGTTTTCATCATTCCTTTGGTGCATCACCTGGTAGTTTAGTTATTTCTTATTTCTTATACTCTTTTATCCATGTCTCCTTGGCAAGTTTTAGATTAGGATTAAGAACAGATCCTCTGCAAGTTTCTACGTATGCACCTAAATAGAGGAATAAGGAACCAACCTTCAATTTGGAGAGCTTTCCCATTTTTCAAGGTCCCACACCTTGGGAAAGTTTAATATTATGCAATCACACCAAATGAGTCTGCCTTAGAAAAGCATATTTTTAGAGCTCATTTGGGGGTGTTGTGATTTCGCACTAACAATTTTGGCATGCCGGTGGGACTAAGAAGTCTCAATCTTATTACAGAAGGGATTGATGTACACTTGTTGTGATTCTGGATTTTAAGAAGCCTTAAAATTGTACATCTGGCGACTCCAAAAGAAAAAAATCTACTAGTTTCAAAGAATGCCCAAGCTTGGGAGATTCATGAGAAAAACTTGGTCTAGAGTAAGGAAAGAAGGTATATTTGAATACTTGCGTCTATCCCTAGGTAGAGAAAGGAGAGGAAGAAGAGTTCAGAGGTCTCCATCTCCACCAAGCAAAACCTTGTCAACACCTCCACCTACAAGTCCTTTCTTTCTTTCATCTGCAAGAGGGTTCTTAGGCTAATCAGAATGGCACAACCAAATCCATATGTCAACTTCACCGGTAGTAGTCCACTCACCTTGAATGCACAAAACCCATTTTCAATTACAAAGCATTAAATAACATCCCATATTTCACTGGGGAAAATCAAACTTCTCACGGTGACCATGTCCAAGATATTACAAATGTCATGCATACAATCCACGAGATCCATTAGATGGACATTGCAGTCAAGTGCTCGCCTCTTCATTCAAAGGAAAGCTTCACAATGGTTCAGAGTCTTGAAGCGGGATCTAGCGAACTAGAACCGGTGTGCATGGCTCTTCACAATCGATTTAGGGAAAAAGGTGATAACTTGTATTTTTGGAGCAACTAACAACAATCAAGAGAGCCCCAAACGAGCAGCTGACAAACTTCAACCTCATATTCCAAGCGGACTTGGGATAGGATTCCAACAGCAGTAAAGCCCACTAATGAAGGTTCCTTCTTATACTTTCTTAGGGCTTTAAATTCGATATTTCTCTCGATGATTCAAGCTTAATGGGGGCACTACATTACCTGTAGCCTATAACCTCTCCATAGGGGCTGAGAACTATTTCATTCAAACTGGAAAAATCACTCCTAGGCCATTCATGCCTCTGTACCCTGAGTTAGGAAGCCCAGATACTAGCCAAGTGCCTACATTAGCTCCTATACCCACCCCCAGGAGTCAAAGCTCAGCTGAAGCTTCCACTTCATCATCTAATACCTCTAAAGAGCTTTAGGAAGTGATGAAGCAACTTCAGAACTTTTGGAATGAGCTAGTGACCATCAAAAGATAGCAAGCTCGGAGTTCCGGGCCATACCGCTTAGTCTCAATATCAAGCTAGACCCCAATATCAACACAATAGGCCACCACCTCATACTGTGAATCAGAGCCAGAACCAAGGATAGCCCCAAGTTGCTAGACCTTTCAGGCCGTATGATCCTAACACAGCTTCAACATCAAGAGCATTGGTCCCAACACAGAACAATATGGCATAGGAATATGATTGGTGTTTTCCATGCGATCAGCCACATAACCAATCAATGTGCTTTAATGGTGCTCTAAATTAGGCCTTGATGGTGCAAACCAAGTATGGCACCACAAGAACCTAGCCAAGAGGAAGGTTAACAACAAGGTGGCCCCCCAAACGAGACTATGCTTGTTAATTGGCGCTGAAGACTTTTGTGGGATGAATCAGTCCCCTCCTCAAGGTGTGGCTGCCAACACACGGTCCAAAAGGAGAAATATTGGAGAAGGCTAACCACTGAACTCAGGTTACCCTCAATCTTCCATCGCTCCACAAGGTCCTAGCGCTCCAAGTACAACTCCCAACATGTTGAACCAATCCAGACTAGCTTCCAAACCCAGTCAGACACCAGTTGTAATGACCCATGTGCAAGAAAAAGAAATGTGTCAGGGCAAGGGCAGAAAAAGATAGCCCATTCAATATTAACAAGTAGATGAAAAGAATAAGTGTGAACATTTCACTATGGGAGTCATGGCCATTATAGGCGAGAGGCATCATCTGTAGGCGCCATGCGAGAATTGGTCAAGTTCAAATCACCCCCTAACCAGCAAGAGAGAGTGCTTGCTAATGCGGTTCAACTAGGGAGAAACCATGGAGAACAACAAGGTAAAAACCTGAGACCTCCTCCCTTCTATGTCTCATTGATTATTGGAGACAAATTGGTGCACAATTGTATGATTGATTCTGGGGCTAGTAGTTATGTGATGCCCAAACAAATAGCTGATCAGTTGGGTCTCCAATATGAAGTCATCTCTAGAGGAGTTGTCCAATTAGATGGGACAACAGTGACCATTGTGGGAATTATCAAGGATCTGAGTCTCACTCTACATGCTTTCCCTAATGTGACTATTTTGCAAAACATGTCAATCATAGATTTGCCACCACATTTTGCTTTGTGTCTGTCCAGAGACTTCACTGCTACCAAAATTGGAGGCTACCTGTCTGCTAATTGGTCACATATGCTCTTTAGGACAAGGTATGGGGTGAAGGCCACAATCATATCTGAACCTATTTTTGATTATCATATTGAATCCTATGTGCCTAGCCCAATCAATGCCAACTTGCTCAGCTTTTGATCAAGAAGACCTCCTAAACACTAACGAAATAGATACCAAGGTGGGATGTATCCCAGACTTGACCCTAGATGAGTGGGCCAACAAAAGACATGCTTTTGATCCCTATAGGGAGATGGAAGAATCCAAGCTAGGTGTCTACTACCTACATGAAGAGAATCAACCTCTTCCTGACTTAATCAAGCTAAAATGCAAGGATGACAATGAGGTATGGAAATTGTTCTTTGATGGCTCAAGGAGTAGATAAGGAGCTGGAGGAGGAGCCATGATTGTGTCCCCCAGAGGTATGAGATATTATTCAGCCTTCATATTCTAGTTTTCTTGCTCAAATAACATTGTTGAATATGAGGCTTTAGTCCAAGGTCTTCATTGGGCAAGGAAGTTGGGAATCAAGAACTTGCAAGTATTCGGTGACAGTGAGTTGGTTTCAATCAAGTCAGAGGACTAAATGCTATCAAAAATGACCTGCTCAAGAACTACAAGAGTAGGGTATGGGATCTCATGGAGAATTTTGAGGCCTTTAGTATTGTGTCCATACCTAGGAAGGAGAATGAAGCTGGCTGACAGACTTACAATGTCAGGAAACATTTGATGTGGTTGACAACATCAAAAGAGATAGAGAACAACCACATATCCATGTGGTTGTGAGGCCAGCAGTGCCAGATAATAATACATGTTGGCAGGTGTTTGAGAATGATCAACAGATCATTAACTTTCTACAAGAAGAAGTTGAATTCTCAGTTATAAACCATAGTAGACTACAAAGCAGAGCATTTAGAGAATCGAGATAGTATATTGCATTTGTTTGCATACAAACAAGCTTCCCAAAGGCTTAGTGACACTGGAATCTATTTTCAATCCTAATGATTAGTTCAGAAAAGAGAAGGCTAACATGCTAGATCAAAGGAGAAGATTTAGAGTCAATCCCAGTTGGAGAAGACAAAACACTTCAAATTGGCAAGATGGCCACAAAACAAGAAAGGTATGAATATATAAAACTTTGCCAAGAATTTCTTGATGTGTTCTCTTGGAGTTATGAATACCTAAGAGGGTTCAATCCAAAACTAGCACAACACACAATGAACCGGATCCAACTGTTTAGCCCATCAAGGAGAAGTAGAGACTAATCAACCCACATATTTAGCCTCTGATGAAGAAGGAGCTGAAAAAGCTGATAGAGGCAAGCATCATATTTCCAATCAAACACTCAAGCTGGGTTACAAATCTGGTCCTAGTCAAGAAGAAAAATGGAGAAATCAGGTTGTGTGTTGACTTCAGGGATTTGAATAGAGCCTCCCTCAAAGACATCTACCCACTCCCTTTAATGGAGTAGATCTTGCAAATAGTGTCGAGTCGGAAAGGTTCTCCCTCCTAGATGGCTACTCAGGGTACAACCAAATCATGGTGAAAGAAGATGATCAATTCAAAACATCTTTCACCACCAAATGGGGCACATATGCCTACAGGAAAATGCCATTTGGATTATCCAATGTCGGGGCCACTTTTCAAAGGGAAATGGATATGGCATTTAAGGGACTAATCAACAAAATAGTGTTGATCTATCTAGATGACATTATAGTGTTTTCCAAAAATGCAGCAGATCATCTTTTCCATCTAAGGCAGGTATTCCAAAGATGTAGGAGTTTTGGGGTGTCACTGAACCCCAAAAATGCATATTCTTGGCCCATGAAGGTAAGCTTCTAGGCCATATTGTATCAAAGGAAGGATTGGCAATTGACCTAGAAGAGAGTTCAAGCAATAAGAGCATTGCCATTGCCAAGTCACAAGAAGGCTCTTCAAAGCTTCTTGGGAAAAATCAATTTTGTCCGTAGGTTTGTTCTAAACTTTGTTGCCCTTATTAAGCCAATAATGTTGATGCTGAAGAAGAGCTTAACATTTAGGTGGACAAGCTGAAGGAAAAGCAAGTTTTGAGGCTATCAAAGAAGCCATATCACAAGCCCCAACTCTTGTGAACCCAGATTTTTCCAAATATTTCATATTGTATGCCTTTGGTGGCAAGCAACACAATTTCTGCAATCTTGGTGCAGCAGAACAAAGAGAGTACAGAACAGCCAATTGCTTTCTTCAGTCAAATTCTAGAAGATTATGAGGTGAGGTACTCCTTCATTGAGAAGCAAGTCCTGGCGGTGATCAGAGGATTGAAGAAGTTTAAGCATTTGGTTTCAAACAACAAGATCCAACTATTGGTCTCCCATGCGGGAGTTAAATAATTCCTTCTCAACAAGGACTTGAATGAAAAGCATGCAAGATGGATCACTCGTGTCATGGAATATGACATTGAGATCAAGGTCACCAAGCTAGTCCATGGGAAGGGGTTGTGTGAACAACTAGCCTCAGGTCAACAAGATGAAACAGATAGTGAAAAGGAGGTTGTTCTTGTTCTACAAGAAGATCAAGAAGAGGGAGAGATGATGTACCTACTCCTTGTTAGACCCAAGATATGGTGCACTTCCTTCAAATAGGCATGTGTCCTCATGGGATGAGTAAAGAAAAAATAAGGCATTTTAAGCTACAAGCCATCCCATATGTTCTTATTGATGGTGTCTTGTTCAAGAGGGACATCAATGAAATTTTGTTGAGATGCATTAGGATAGATCAGGTGGAGAGAGTGCTACAATAATTCCATGTTGAAGCAGCTAGAGGACATTTTTCTCTAAGAGTAACAACACTCAAAATCATGAAAGCAGGATATTATTGGCCCAGAGTGTTTAGTGACTGCTACACATGGATCAAAAGGTGTAAGAATTGTGCATTCTTCAAGGGCAAGGAAAAGCTAGCACTTCCACTGCACCCAATTTTAGTTGAACAACCTTTCATGCAATGGGGATTGGACTTCATTGGAGTCATCAATCCAAATTCAAGCCAAGGCCACAAATGGATCTTGACAGTGACAGATTATTTTACCAAATGGACCGAGGCAGTGGCACTCAAGGAAGCAAATGAGTCTAGTATCCTAGATTTCTATGAAGGGATAGTGACCATATTTGGAGTGCCAGCCACCATCATGTCAGACAATGCATTAGCATTCATAGGTTCCAAAATCACAGGATGGGCTGTTAAGAATGGGACTTATTTGAGTACTTCATCAAACTATTACCCTCAAGGTAATGGCTAGGCTGAGTCCACAAACAAAAACTTGCTAAAGATCATCAGAAGAACTCTTGATGAGAATCAGAGGACCTGGCACACAAAGCTCAAAACGGCCTTATGGGCTGATAGAATAATGCCCAAGAGATCTACAGGAAGCTCTCCATTCAAGCTTGTCTATGGGAAAGAGGCAGTGTTGCCTATATCACTTGAGTTGCTAGCATTGGAGCTCATGAAGCAACTAGAGATGTTTGAATTTGGACCAATGGAGGCTAGGTATGCGGAGCTAATAGAATTAGAAGAAACTAGAGAGCATGCTCTCCAAGCAATAGAGAAGAATCAAGATTCAGTTGAGAAATGCTTTGACAAGAAGACAAAAGCAAGGACCTTCCAAGAAGGAGACCTAGTTTTGAAATGGGATGCAGATCAAGAAAAACAAGGAAGGCGTTCTAAATTTGACGCCATCTGGAGTGGTCCTTATATGGTCACAAGACGCAAAAGTAGTAATGCTTTCCAATTGTCTACATTAGAGGGTGAAGAGTTGTAGATTCTAGTAAATGGGATCTATCTTAAACATTGCTACTAAAAGGGGAGTTCTCACCCTGTACATATTATTTTACTTTTTTATTTCCTCTAAGTGCTTATGCACATTGTCTTGTTGTAGTGTAGATTTCTTTTCTCCTATGTGCTTTGCATGCTCGTGCATGTTCCATTTGGAGCATGTATGATTTCAAATTTTTTTATATAGTGTTGTGTTGTCTTGTGGCTTTTTCAAAGTCCATTTGGAAAGACAGATGAAACCTTGGGTTAAAACAATTTTCTTCTCTCAGAAACCTTCATTTTGAGATTTCTTATGAAAATTGGGAGTGCAAGCCGAGCTCATGAATTAGAGGAAAATTTAGTATCGAACTGTCTTTCTCGACTCCATGCCCAACAGATACAACAAGGCAATTGGTCTTTTCATCTAACAGCAGATACATGTCATCACCAATCCGCACTATGATAATTCTTCACCGGGAACTCCTCGTGCTATGATTATTTACTAATGCACACCTTTAGTTTGGTGGATGTAATGAAACAAACAACAAACATAACACAAGAATACCATCGACTATGATAAGATTGAATGATGACAAATCTGAAATATCAAAGTAAATTATAATATTAATATGAAATTGTTACAATCTCACCCATGAGGTACTTCAAGTGTTATTGACTTCACTTGCCTTCCACCAATACTATGGGAGAAACTTTACAATTACACCTCTTAATGGCTTCTTCAACACACCTTTAAACTGATGGCTTCCTTTACACACTTCATACAATATTTCTCACTACTTCCTTCTATGCTAAATGAGGGGGTGGCCTCTTTATTTATAGAACTTCCAAGCTTATCCATCTTATCTCTAAGATAGGATAAGAAATCCACTCTGACGAATCATATTCCATACCTTAACTCTTATCTGTACATGTAAGCTTATCTTTTAAGATAAGATAAACCTTATCATTTCACATGGGTTCCACATTTTTAGACTTTTTACAAATAAAATACACAAAATATTTATGACCTCACTCTTTGTCCTTATTACCAATATAATATTTCTAATTCCTAATCATGTAGACCCTACTTCTCTACTTATCCCAACTTTGACATTTTAACATTACCGGACCACTTACATTTACAAATATTTACTTTTTACAACATTCCTATTGTACTTTGATCACAGTTACCGTACTCTACATTATTGGCGGCACCATATCATCGATAAACAATTTGGCGTCGTTATCTTCTATCAGACGCTACTACTAATTACACTTAACAACATCCTATTCCTAATACATACATTAATGAAATAGAAATTACGGAGGAAAATTTTAGTGTCGACATACCCTTGTGAGTCACCAAATTGTTATCCATATTTCTTCCCCGTGTACAAATATTGGATCGACCATGATCCCACATAAGAGGAAACATATTCAAAAGGTAGACAAAAAGGCTTCAAAATTGGCCAAGTATAAAGGTATAAGCGGAGAATGTCAAGTGTCAGTATGGCGTTGATTCAAGGGGTGAATAGAGAAAAGGTTTCTAAATGAGTGCCATACTGCCATGTATCCCATATCAAAAGGGGACCCATTTTTCAAGCTATTTTCCCGCCTCCTATACGGACCCGATACAAACTTCAAAGGGGCATATCTTTCGACTCAGGGCTCGAAATATTGCAAATTTGATGCCGTTGGAAAGATCTCGGCCTCACCCATGCCATGGAGGTCTGAAACTTTAATTTTGAGGAGGTTAGGTGAAGAAAATGGAGGAAATGTCTTTAGGATTTCAATGCAGGATCTTCTTGCCTCAACAACCAAATCATATTTGATCTATTTCACCATTTCCTCTTCCTTCAAGGCACCGAACCAAGGATTGATGCAAAAGTAAAGATGGATTTGGGGAGATATTTCATCAGAGGCATTAACAGTGGTGGTTGAGCTTCAACCTACTTTTCCCGCTTCTCTCTCTCTCTTCTTCTTTCAGGTTGAATCTATAAATACGAGGGCATGATTCATTGTAAAGGGTTGGACATTCTTTGTTTTGTAGGCTCCTTCTCCTCTTAGCAAAATGGATTTGTGGGGTTCAGGCCTTCCATCAAAAATTACATTACATTTCTACCTCTTGGCTACTTTGTAATGGACTATATCAATCTACAAAGCAATAAAACATGTCTGTGATTGATTTTAGATCCTTTCTTGTCTCTTTTGCTTTCATCTAGTCTCCCATTATATATCTAGCTATCTGTGCTTGTTTATTGTATGCATTTTGTTGGTTTGTGTCTATCGAAAAATAAGTGTTCATCATTCCTTTGGTGCATCACCTAGTAGTTTAGTTATATCTTATTTCTTATACTCTTTTATCCTTGTCTCCTTGGCAAGTTTTAGATTAGGATTAAGAATGCATCCTCTACAAATTTCTATGTATGCACCTAAACAAGAATAAGGAACCATCCTTCAACTGGAGAGCTTTCCCATTTTGTAAGGTCCACACCTTGGGGAAAGTTCAATGTTATGCAATCACACCAAATGATTCTACCTTAGAAAAGCATATTTTTTAGAGCTCATTTGGGGTGATATGATTTTGCACTAACAAAGAACCTTACATGAAATTTGTAAAGCGTGTACGATCATTACTAATAAATAAATGATACTCCCTCAAAACCTTTATGTCTTCCTCTATGTTTCCAAGAGCATGAGTGAATACTATATGCGCAAATATGGAAATATGAATAGATTTGTGTTAGGTTGTGGAGCCTATTTTCATGTGTGAAAGAGTTGAAGACTCGTACACTAAGAATATCAAATTGTTTTGGCCTTAAAACATGCCCGATATATCAAGAAACGTGATATTCTCATATGGGTGAGATTTTTGAGCCATATGTTTATGGGATGGTTTTGGTCCATGGTTTTGATACCACAATTTTGTAAAACTACTTAAGCAGCTTGTCTACTTATATGGTTTTATTCATATGGTAGGTGTATGTGTAACATTGCAAATGTGTTTTTGAATTCGGGTGTGAATTTATAGAGTTTGTTGAGCATAGCTCCAAATAGATCCGGTATCAGATTGAGAGAGTGGTGGCTTGCAATAAAATCGAGCAAGTGATTCTTGGTGGATGTAACCCAAATTTGGTGAACCACGTTAAATACTATATCTTTGTGTTGTGTTATTTTATTATTACGCAATTTTATTTGAGATTTGTAATATTTTTCGCATATAAGTTTCTACTGTTTCAATTCGTGAGGGATTATTCCACATATTTTATCCCTTATTTCCTAACAATTTGTAGTATTGGGATTACATTGCATTTTGTGGTTGTAGTGTATAGTTCTCTGCAAAATCAAAAAATTACACAATGGTATCAAGAGGAAATATGTCATTACATAACCCGAATTTCGCCTAACCATCGAGCTCTGTGTGTATGTCATGATAGTCATAAAATTTCATACACTTATTTCTTTACTAATTGATTCACACATCTTGGCATATTTACCATCTTTTGAAGTGTAAGCCAATGACTTGTATTTCACAAAACTAACTAGTTCATTTCCAATTGCATGTGTATTCTTTATGCGTATACAATTTTGCAAATGTTGCAAACCACCACAACTATCACAAGTTCCATCTAAACATGATTTCTTATTAAACATTGTCCTTCTCTTATATAAAAACACTTGAGATGAAATCTCTTGTAGATTTAGGTGGAACATTTATCATACACTCCTACAAAATATTCTTAATACAAAAATTAACACATATTGGCCAAAAACATCATAATGCATAGCAAATTCAATATAGATCCTACGTAAAGTAGTATGTGCATGATTTATTTTAACATAAAAATGTTTTGTCATTTCAAAATATGTTTTACTAATTTATATTTAGGGATGAGTCTCTTTATACTTATTATAAAATTGTGTTTGTGTCATATCCAAAAATGTTTGGGATGTGATTCATGGTTTCAATAACCAATTCTTATTTTTAAAATGTCTTTTTCATTAGGTGAACCCTTTTATTAGTTTTCCAAATTTCTTCAATTTTAGATTTTAACTCTTCAACCATGGTCTTTTTTTTCTTTCGTGGCAGTCTACTAGAGAATGCCCATAATTCATTATTATTTGGATCTTCAAATCTTTCATGTATTTTGAGAGATTTCAATAGTGTTTTCTTATTTATTTTTAGTGCACTACTTGTTTTCATAATTAAACAATATTTCTTTGTTTCTTTACTTACTATAGTTGATGTAATAACACATCGAGTAGTATTACTATCTTTGGTACATGAGGTTGGACATATAAATTGATATGGATTCATTACAAATTTTACAAGAGATTTTTCACCTGTTTGGTCCTAGATGTTCTTAGACCAAGGGTCTTCATAGTAGGTCTAAAATTAATATTTTCCATCGTTTCAACAAACAAATGACATCTTGTCTAATTTTAGTTGTTAAAAATGTTTTCCATAACTTATTAGTTTTTCTTCTACAAGTGTGTTCGCTAATCTTATTATTCATTAGGTTTAAAACATTTTCATCAATTTCAAGTAAAAGTATGAGTATTTTATGCAAAAACTAATCGAGATTTGAATTGTAAGGATTGTTGAACGCCATATAAACATGTTCATTTTTATTTGTTGTTTAACTTCATAATTTGGTAAAATTTGTGTTTTGAATAGGTTGGTATTTTGGTGTAACATCTAAGTTTAAATTTGGCATTGCATCATCATTCATTGATTTAATTGGTGTTTGAGGATATATTTCACTATCAATTTCATTTGGAAGAGATGACATACCTTTAGCTCCATATGTTGATTTCTTTCTTTCACCGATTTTTGCACTTGTTCCCACGTTTTGTTTTTTTCTTATTCTTTCTTAGATTTTTTGCCTAATAGATAGTCTTTTCAACATCTCCCATCTCTGGAAAATACGTGTTCAATTTATTTTTTCATGCCCTTTTTGTATTTGTTCCCTTTTTCCATCTCTTCAAGTGTTTTCCTTTATAGTCTCCTCCCCATAATTCTCAAATATATTTATCAACACAAGACAATTGACAAAAAAAAAGAGTTTTATGAATGTTAGGGATATAAGAAACAATGAAAATACACTCAAATCTCACCCAATGATAAAATATTTCACAAAATAATGATTCTATATAAGACAAAAGATACAAAATGAATCTTCTATCAATGTAAAAAGCATAAAAAGTACTAAATTGTCATATAGAATGTATCAAAGAATAAAATGTTACAGGAATATCTAGAAAATAATGCTTTGCGGGGATCGAAATCACGAGTACTTTTATTTTTTTGTTTAGATCACATTTTTAAAGCTTGTTATAATGTGTTTGTGTTATATAACACTCGTGTTTACTCTATTTTGGATTGAAAATTGTCAATCCTTAGGCTTGGATTTTCCAAGGATATTTAATCCTAAGGGTTGGACCATGTAATCCGTGAATAAATCTATGTTTTTCTTAAAAGCGTAACAATTTCAAGTGTATTCCCGATTTTTCATGTGTTATTAGCCAATATTCTAGGAAAAAAACATGACTACAACATCAAACTTTGTTTTAGGTTGTGTCGATGTATTTCTTTCTAAAATATTATTAGTTTAAGGTTTTCATCTTTAATTTATTTCAAAAGTGCCTTCTTTTCATGCCAAAACATTGTATGTATCTTTTTATACATAATTTACGATTCACTAATCCAAATTTCAAAAAAAAATGGCACAATCTACACTCCATTCTACACACATTCAAAAAAAATATTTTCAACTATTTTCTCAAAATTAGGGGGTGTACACAAATAATTCATTTTCGAGATGTGTTCACTTTGAAAATTAGTAAAAAATTCTATATTAATCTAAACAATATGAAAAATTAACATGACCTAATGCATGGTCTTAGTTAACTTTATATTGAAGATATTTGTAATATAGTTTATGGAACTCAACAAAAAGGGGGGGGGGCGGGGGGGGAGGCCGGGCACACAACACACTTTGACACAAAAATAGGCACACTTTGTGTGTGCACCACATTTGACCTTCTTAATCTCCACCATTTTCAAAAAAATAGTAGTTTAGAAACTAGATTCTGAGCACTACGATTCTTATTCTTATCACATTGTCAAATTTTGAGCATATGCATGCCAAATTACTAGTTGAAGTTTAGTTTTTGTTGATTTCAGGAAAAAAGTGGCCACTTTTAACCCCATCCCCATTTCCATGAACATACCCTTGTACTCGAGTATTACTGCATATATCTTGAATAATGTATTTTGTAGCTTGTTAATATCATTCGTGGGCTTCATGAAAGTAGTGAGTTACTAGTTCACAACAACAAAAATATCAAGACATGTATAAGTCAAGTAGAGTAGACTTCCAACCAAATTTGTATAGATTTTCCCATCAATGAAGGAGTAGAACATTTGGTGGAAAAATTGACCCCTAATTATAAAGGAGTTGATTTGCACTTACAATCTTCCATGTTGAAGAAACGGAAAATGTCTTGAGCATATTTGGATTAATGTGTGAAAATTCCTTTGTTAAAAAGTCTAATATGAAGACCCAAAAAGAAATGTAAAAAAATAAAATTGTTCATCTCAAAATACTTCTTCTACCATTCTTTCAAATTGTGAATTTTCTATGTGGAAGATCCTACGATGATTAAGTTATCAACATAGAGGACTAGAATGAGGAACTTTCTATCTAAATTTCTTAAAGTAGACTGTAGTAGGTCTCGAGGAACACCATGTGAACCAAGAATTGATAAGAAACATGTCAATATTTTCATACCAAGCTTGAGGAGCTAGTATTAACTCATACAATGACTTTGTTAATCTACACACATAACTAGATTTCACGCTATCAATGGACCCTAGAGGTGGGGACATATATTTCTTCCTACAAATCACCATGCTAGAAGGTAATTATAACATCCATTTGGTGTACCTCTCATCCCTATGTCGCTTGATCAAGGAGATTACTAGCCAAACATAGTTCATTGTAGAAACCTAATAAAAAATTCATGGTAATCAACACATTCAACATGTGAAAACAATTTTTCTCTAAGTTAGGCTTTGTACCTTGTAAAGGACCCTATTTCTACATATTTGGTTTGGTACACCCACTTTCACCTCACTATTTTCTTCCTTTTGGAAGTGGAACCAAATCCCAAGTGTTGTTATGTTTCAAAGTAAGAATTTCGTCTACCATAGCTAACTAATTTTTGGGATGCTTGTAAACTATATAAGTCTCAGAATTTTGTGGTGTATCCAATTGTGTCAAATGTGTAATATCATATCTGAAGTAAGGATTTCATTGTGTGTCTTGATATCTAGGATCTCATGTCAAGGTAATATCCTCATTGTGAATGCTCAAACCCATTTTGGTTGAGGTTATGTGAGTTGAGTGGGTGTATTTAAAATTTCTTCTAATACTAACAATATATGTATTGGTTATCCCCTCATGGATCATCATTTAAATTGTAAGAACTCAATGAATGGGATTCTTCAAATTTTATGTGTTCATCAAAAGAATATTAAGAAGTGGTGTCTTGAAAAATAAGATGGATGCGGATTAGGTGATGTATCATAAGCTTGAGATTGTTCATCGAACACTACATCACCCCTAAAATTAATCTTAATGGTTCCTAAAACTAAAAGATGATATGCCTTCACATCCTTGAAGTGACCAACAAAGATATAAAGGAAATCCTTCCTTTTGGTTTCTCGTTTATCATTTGGAATATGTTCTCACATATAACATCCAAAAACCTTGAAGTTAGAAACATTGAGTTTAACATATGACCATTTTTCTCCGGTGTCATACCAAGAAATCTTGTATCGCATTACATCCAAAAAGCTAAATTTAAAAACATCAAGCTTAATAATAGACCATTTTATTTCCAATTTCATATCAATCATTGTTGAATGGGGAGAGTGATTTTCAATGTAATTTGCACACATAATGACTTTTCCCGAATTTGAGGAGGAAAATATTTGGAATGTAGCAAATAATTAGTCATTTTATTAAATTTGTTATTTGTGTGCTCACCTACACCCTTTTTCGGTAAATGTAGGGAATAATGTGTTGAAGGTGAATCTATGTTTTCTCACAAAAAGTAAGCATATAGTTTTTCACGAGACTCTCCTCCATTATTAGTTCTAAGACACTTTATTTTCTACTCAAATATATTCTCTATAAGGGCCTTGAAAATTTTAAGTGCTTAAAGACTTCACTTTTGTTATTTAGAAATTAAACCCGATTTCTACAAGAAAATTCACCAATGAAGGTAAGCACATAGTTAAGTTTATGAAAAGAACATAGGGAAATGACATGAGGTCATTATGAACTAATTGCATTTTTCACTAGCTCTCCAAGATTTTCCTTTTGGAAATGGATCACTATGATGTTCACCAAGTGAAAACTTTTTAAAAAATCAATCTATGAAGGACACCTTTGGAAATCTAAAAGACACATTGTTCTAATTTAGAGTTT
Organism: Taxus wallichiana var. yunnanensis; assembly: GCA_018340775.1. Taxonomy (NCBI): domain Eukaryota; kingdom Viridiplantae; phylum Streptophyta; class Pinopsida; order Cupressales; family Taxaceae; genus Taxus; species Taxus wallichiana. Next base: position 1,027,217,533 of record CM031239.1, read on the forward strand.
GCAATGACCGATAGTTAAGATGACCAAAACACTCATGTCAGAGTTTACTTAATTCATTTGCATGGACAATCATGACTTGTGAAGGTTGATTAGGCAAAAAGTGATTAAACATATATAATCTAGATGATGATCAACCTTAATAATAACAACAATAGTAGACTTGTCTTTATATTTTCTGATATAAAAAATTTATTAGCAATAAACTCAATAGTTTTTAATTCACGAGAATGAGTGATCGATAAATGGATAACAAGTTTGCAAACAAATATGGAACATGGAGAACTCTTTTGAATGTGTCGTTTTCATCTCAATAGACCCTTCAACATCAAATTTTAGAGGTTTCTTATTTCCCAAATAAATTTATGTTGTGTTACTACTATGTCAAGAGAGTTTAAAACAGAGAAACCTAATTTTCCATATGGTTTGAAGCATGTGAATCCAAAATCCATTCATTTACTATTGATCCATTAATTGTTATAGAAAAAGAAACACCTATCTTGGAGGGAGGAAGTTGTATTGTTTATCTCTACTTCTACGTATGTCATTTTCTTTGAATGCTAATGTTCACGCTCATGACTTAGTTTACCATATAGTTATAACATTTTGTCATTTTTACCTTCAATTTCCCTTTTCCTTTGTTTTGAATTGGGGTGGATTTTGTGATCTCGTAAACTACCCATTTTGTATAATAAACACATCCTATCTTAGTGATAATGAATGGTAAACTAACTAAGATTCTTGTTATCAATATATTATGAAAGAAACATTCAAACTATAATGAAATTGAGAGATGAAAGATAAGGAGACAAGAAATTTATCCTGGAGAAACCCAATTTTGGAAAAAACTCCAACTATGTGAGCAATTGCTCCATGTAGTCACAAAATCACACACTTTAGACATTATTTAGTCCCAGTCTCATACTATTATTCATATGGTTTTGAGTGAAGAAAGTACTAATTAACCCCCAATTTTTGCCATTTTACTTTGTTTTTTGTCATTACTTCCAACCTCTCACACATACTTTCCCAGTTTGTTTATGTCATTCCATGCTATTTTTCATTTGAATGGGGTGCCCAAGCTAGTATTGGAGTGCTTTGACAGTGCCCTGGTCCTAGTCGGGGCACCCTGATCTTCTTTCCACTTTCCTGCAACTTTTTGGGCACTTTCTAGCCATTTGAACATTTCATATTTCTTATGGTCAGCCTTTTCGGGGTTAATTACAAAATTGGAACAAGAGAACCATATAAATATAAATTTATGTGACCATAATGAGGGACCAAACACTAATCACTACTATCTTCACATAGGATTACATCCATCAAAGATCTAGCTCCATCACAAAGGCACAAGGTTGTTTCATCTCGCATCACACTACATAGGAGGGAAGTTTATTATATTTCATTGACCATTCTATTACATTTTCTACACGTAGTTATTACTCGCTACTTTCACAAAGTGTGACTAGCACAAGATCACACAGGGCATGATTGTACACACAAGCACATAGAACTACATCAAGTTTGATATGTAGTGAAATGCTCAGTTAATAAGTCCACCATTGTGGCATCTGAGGACTACATGACCCCTTCATTTGCATTTTTATTTTTAGGGTTTAATGCTTGTTTTGGGGTTTTGCAGGTCTAACCTTCATCACTAGTCATTGGCAACATTTGGCAAAAAGTAGCAAATTACATGCGATAGACAAAGAGGGATTCATATCATCTCCTAACCCTATAAGTTTGGTTCTTGAACCTCCTCGCATAGACTCGGGGTTCTCATAACTCATACTAGGCTGCCCATGCGCCTTGATCATCTCCCCGAGAACCCCAATCCAACCAAACAACTCAAATCTATCCTTTTTGGGACCTTTGCATGTTCATTCCCACTTCCAAAATATTCATTTTATTTTAAAACACAAGTCTGAAAGTTCTCTAAATCAGCTAAGCTCCTTCCAACCCTTCTTTGCATATTAAGCTTTTCATTTTTACTACCCTAGTTGTTTAGGTCACTTCCTATATTTTTCTTTGCTTTTATTTATTGTTGTACTTATTAGATTAACTATCCAAAATCCCCATTTTTAGTTAATCATTTTGGTGAATACTTATGGATATTTCTTTTTCTTCCACCATGGCCTCTAATATTTGACAAGTCTCTTGCTTCAATTGATTCAAATGCACCCATCTTGTAAAGACACCCTCAAAAAACCCTATAGACTATGTATATGCCTATCAACATGTTGCCTACTCAAGTCAATGCTATTTTTGATCATCTTTCTAAGGACTCTCTTGATTCCAATCAATCTATTTGTAAATCCATTCAAGCCCTTCATTCTTTATTTCAAGATAAATTTCAGACTATGGAATCCACAATTACATCTCTAAAATCTGAAATCCAACATCTTAAGGACACTTCTCAGGCTCATGTTTGTTCTCCTTCTACATCTCATCTTCATTCTATGTCTTCTACATGTGCTCATATTAGTGAACCTCAAATCTTTTCGCTCCCACACCTCTCAAGTTTGCAATCAATGTTAAACAACAAGATATTCTTTGAAACTCATAACTCATCAATTAATCAGCTTGCCATCTACTCATTGTTATCCTCCTTATCGGCTTGCAAAATATCAAGGTCTTCCATATTGCAATTATCATCAAATCAATGGACATAATGACAATGATTGTTATGCTTTACAATGAAGAATAAAGCATCTTGAGTGTCAAGGTTTCATCTCATTCACCACACAATGTTCTGTTACATGGTCCTCTCCACTTGTTACATCTCAATGGGTTTTTAAATCTGATTTGTCTAATGAGCATCATGTCATCATTTCTAAGGAAAGTCAAGATCCACCTAAGAAACCACCCCTCAAAATCAATACAACACCTCTTCTCAAGTCATCTACGGCATCACCAAGTCAACATAAGCAACCTCCTTTAAAAATCAGTGCAACACCTCTTCCTCTCAAGTCATCCACAACATTACCAAGTCAAATTATGCAACCACCTCTCAAAATCAGTCCACCTTCTTCTCCTATCAAGTCTTTTGTAGTGTCATCAATCCCACATAAGCTAAAACCAATCACTTTTTTCAAAGCTACTACTCCTATTGATGGCCAGGAAACACTTCAAACTCCACCACCATCGCATGGTCCTCCTGTTGCTTCCACCTACCATTTTTTTGGCCCTCACTCTTATTACGATACTGAGACAACGCTTTCCCACAATGACATGGAACCTCTCACGTCACTACATAGTTATCCATCATTGGCACACTTAGGGGCATCATGTTTATCCCCTAACACTATCATATATATTACATATTCTACATATCACAGCTAGCCTTTCATATACATCATACATGTCTTCACACACACACACACACACACACACACACACACAGACACACACACATATCATCATTACCTAATGACGCACTCTTGTGCTTCATTTCACACTTGACTGTTGAGGGCTTACTACACATGAACCCCACACACTGCACAATAGTTACTACACACTACATCTATTCACACATCTTGCATCTCACATCTTACATCATACACTCTACATTTAGTATACATCATTACACATCTACACATCATACATCATACTAGTCGGCATTATACATACATCACACTTTTAGGGTCTACATTACATACTTACATTGCGCATTTATACACCACACATTGTCTATACACTATATTAGTATTCATCATACATATGTCACACTTTTATCGTCCATGAGTCTAGCACCACATACTACTCCTCCTACATACTACATTGTGCGCACTCTCACATTACTATTTTATCTTACATTACACACTATACATTACATTTTTACACATCATATGGTCATATGTTATCATCAAGCATACCACATCGTCTTCTACGCATTGCACTCACTTCCTAATGATGCACTCTATTCCCACATTTTGTTATGTTTGTGGAGCTTTTTTCATGTGTAGAAGTGTTGAAGATTGTACACTTTCCACAACCTGTCTCGCTTGTGGTTTTTTTGGCCTCTAAAAATGTTCCCAATATATCGGGAAACGTATTCTTCTCAATTGGTGGGATATTTTACCCATATGTTTATGGAAGCAGTTTTGGCACATGGTTTTAGTACCCATGGTATTGTAAAATTGCTTAAGCAGTTGCCAATTTATGTGGTTTTGTGCATATGGTAGGGTTGATGTAACATTGCAGATGTGTGTGAGTTCAAGTGTGAATTCTGTGGAATTTTTTAGCATAGCTCTAAACAAATTTACGTATTGTATTGAGAGAAGAGGTGGCTTGTAATAAAATATGAGCAAGTGATTCTTGGTGGATGTATCCCAAATTGGGTGAACCACGTTAAATATTGTCTCTTTGTGTTGTGTTCTTTTTATTCTACACTTTTATTTTCAGATCTATAATATTTTTTGCATATTAGTTTCTACTATTATGATTCTATGTGTGGGATTGTTCCACATATTTTATCCCTTATTTCCTAACAATTGGTATCAAATCCTGGTTTGGTTTGTTGAAGTGTTGAATCGCAGGAAACGTTTTAGCTTGAGTGGGAGCTATGGAAGATGATGGAAGATCAAGGGTTGATAAATTCAACGGGTAGAATTTTAGTCTTTGGAAGATGCATATGGAAGATTACCTTTATCAGAAGGATCTTTATATTTCATCGCATCGAAAAGGGGAACAAACTCTTGATCATGACGGATGTGGAATGAGATTTGTTGGATAGGAAGGTGCTTGGAAAAATCCGGGAATGTCTTGCATGTCAAAGTATTATTTAATGTTTCAAAGGAAAACACTACGAAATAACTTATGGATGCATTAGGGAAGTTATATGAAAAACCCTCTGCCTCTAATAAGATATTTTTAATGAAAAATTTGTTTAATATGAAGATGTATGAGAATAGTTCAATAGTAGATCATTTGAATGATTTTAATATGGTTGTGAATATGCTAGCTTCGGTTACAATATAATTTGATGAACAAGTTAGGGATTTATTAATTTTGTGCTCTTTACCTGAGAGTTGGAATAGCCTGGTAATGGTGGTAAACAACTCGGTTCTAGATAACTCAAAGTTGAAGTTTGAGGATGTTGTAGGGGTGATTTTAAGCGAGGAAATGTGAAGAAAAAGATTTGGAGGATCTTCTACTTCGTGGAATGATTTGACAGTGGAAACTAGAAGGAGACATAAGAGAGAGAAAGGCGTGGAAAATCGAAATATCGGGAAAGGTCAAAATCTAAAAGCAAGATGGTATGCTGGCACTGTGGAAATTTTGGGCATGTAAAGAAGGATTTGTTGGGAGCTTTGGGATAAGAAGAAACAACATGAAAAAGGAGGCAATCGTGGAAACGGGTAATGTATGTCGGGATACTTTGATTCTTTCTTTGCACAATATTGTTGAATCTTGGGTTTTAGATTCAAAGGCTTCTTTTCATGCTACTCAACATAGGCATTATTTTGTTGATTATGTTCGAGGGGATTTTGGCATGTTTTCTTGGTGATGATGAGCCTTGCAGCATATTTGGAAAAAAATTTGTTGAGGGTAAGATGCGAGAATGGGAATACATGGTTATTGAAGGATGTCACACATATGCCTACATTAAGATGAAATTTGATATCGGCGTGGCGGTAGGGAAGTGATGGTTGTCTTGTGATATTTACAACAGACTCTTAGAAGGTTACCAAGGTGCTCTTGTAGTGGCAAGAGGTAAGAAGGTTGGAACCTTGTATTTAACCAATGATATCACTAATGTTTGTAGTCTTGTGTCTTCGGAAGAAGATACAACATTGTGGCACTATAGGCTCAGTCATATGAGCCATAAGGGCATGGAAATCATAAAAAGGATTTTCCCAGGATATACAAAAATAGGTTTGGAGTTCGTGAGAAGCTGTGTATATGGGAAAAAGAAGCATGTAAGATGTTAGCAATTAGATTTGTACGCATGCAAATGACATGCAACGGTCAGGGGACAAAGTCCCTCCTCAATGAAGGTGAGGTTTCCTTTATTGAAAACCAAAGCTGTATTTACATCTATACATTCAAAATTTTATGTGGAGGGTGTTTTGGGACATCAAATGGAAAGACGTGTGGATGAGGGAAATGGAATGGAATGAAGGAAATAAATGGAAAGGAATGGATGGAATAAGAATATAATAGTTAGGTAAAACAAATCCACGTATTTCATAAAGAAGAAGAACAATGAATAACTAACTCAAATAAAATAGAGTTTGAATCAGCTAAACAAGAATAAGTGAAAGGGAACACACATGAGCAAGTAAATATCAGAGCTTGATCACTGTGAAAAGAACAATAAGATTCATAGCATTGACAATAAGATCAAAGACAATATCCACATGCAAGATTTAAACACTAACATCTAATGATCATAAGAACATCAAATGCTACAAGAGACAATGAATGGGACACAAAGTTCATATTTCATTAACTCTCCAAAATGTCTTCACAAAATAACACAAAGTTTCTTTCTTGAAACAAAGCTTGCACAAAAAAGTATTTTCTTCTCCTCTCTCAAAGTCACCCTTACAAATGAGCCCCTAACTTTCTTTTATAACCCAAAAGTTGGTTACAAAGTAGTTAGGGTTTACATGAACATTAAATGAGGGTACCTTAAGTGACTTTGAATTTTTCAACCAACCTTTGAAAAGTAATTTAAAATTAGAAAACACTTAAGTTATCAAAAAAATTCCAAAAGTGATTTTAACAATAACATCACTTTGAAATACCATTTAAAACATATAACAAGACCCAGTGCATTATCCATTAAATTGGGGTCCGCCTATCTCAACCGTATGAGAAATGGACTCTCCCACTTCATTAGATACCAGATTCCATCTCTTCATCACATGGGTGAAATTAGGATCTTTCACCTTTTCCAATTGAAAATATCTTAACCTTTCCAATGTCTCGAACATCTTCTCTTCCTCGAGAGGTTCACTCGGTTAAAGCACAACTTCACAGAACACCTATAATTCCAAAATCCTAGCTGGCATATCATTTAGATTGAGCATTCTCAAACAAGTTCCTCAATTTGATACAATGTTCCATTGAAGTAGAGGAGAAATTGATGGCAGGAATGTACATGTCTTTGAACAATTGTGAGAATTGTTCCTCAACATGTTCTGATGAATGCCTTTGATTATGCTCATCCACGAGATCACAAGGGATTTCAGCTATGAACTCATGAATTGAAGTGAGAGAAGTGAAGGCTTCACTGCATATGCTCTCATAATGAATCATGGAATCTTCGAGAAGTGTCTTCCATGACTTGAGATGTAGACACCAAAGAAAGCATGTCCCTCGGCATTTGAATTCAAGGATTCCTTCAATGGCTAGAGTTGTAGATTCCATGCTCATCATCTCTTGCAGACTAGGCAATATCTCATCCAAATTTGATATGTTAGAAACAAAAGATTCCTTAAAAGAAAGGATTGGATCTAGGTATGCACTAATGTCTTCATGGAGCTTTACGGCTGCTTTGATTGTCTCTCTCCCAAAGATGAGAATTTCCAAAAGCCAGGATTTAGTGACATGGCCCAAAGTGTTTATCTCCTTCGACAGATTGAGTGTTTCTTCATCGGGGAAACCACTACATCAAGTACTAGAAAAGTGAATGATATTGGATTTATCAGATGTTGAACATAATTCACCAACTGATTCTTTTTGGCCTTAAGTTGAGAGTTCTGATATTTATATTTCTCAAGCCTTCTTAGCACAATATCCATGGAATCTCGGGCCATTGCCATGTCACTTTCCAATGTAGACTTCCCAAGTCCAAGCCTGGATACTTCATAGTCAAGCAGACGTCATGGCATTACATTCCTTCTCGACTTGGGGAATGGCAAGGTCGTAAATTTGTTTCCATCTCCATCCACCATTATTCTAGAGAATACTTTAGGCTTCTTGGGGATGACATCATTTGAAATCTTGGAGAGGGCGTCAAATTCAATATTGATTGCCTTGACAACCCTCTTTCTTTTCTTGACTTCACAATCAACCCAAGAAGGGGTCTCCTTGACCAATTATGCACACAGAAGCCTGGATTCGAAGCAACATTCACATTGTTCTCGATATCATTGGATTCTACAAGAGTTATTTCCAAAACTTCAATTCTCAAGGAAACAAATCCGACATCGACCTTTTGAACCTCAAGGAGACCTTGAGAAACATCTTCGTGAACTAGGGGTTCAGGAGCATTCAATATTTGGACCACTTGCATTTGAGTATACTCTTGTTCATGACATGGTTGAGTAGTGTTTATTATGAGCTTCCTTGAACTATTAGTAACACGTTAGATGAGTCTCTACTCGAAGTGGAAAACCCTGAGACATGTTCTCTTCCTTCAATAGGGCCAAGACCCTTGGATGTTTCTCCTCATGACATCTTCTTTGGAGAATTGGATTTGGGCAACCATTCTCTCCTTGTTTGATGTGTATGGGTTGATGGCATGGAGGTTGACTGAGAAGAGGTTTTAGTTGACTAGAGACCTCCTCATGTTGGCAATTTTGTGAACTGGGGTATGAACTTGGATTGACGGTAACTTTGCAAGTTCTCATTCATACCAGGCTATGCTCCTTTCTAGAATCGGTTGATTCTTGCTATCAAGAGAGAATTCATCTCTTTTGGTCCAATCAATTTGGGGAAATGGAGTGAAGGAAATGACATCATATGAGGGATCAATCAAATCATCACCATCATCTACTAATGAATCTGGAGGATCTCTGATGTGGAAGGCCTTGATTTGAGAAAGGGTTAGGTGGGAGAATTCTCGCCTTCTTACTTCGTGTTCATCTAAGCAAGAAGCCTAGAAGTCTTCCATGGTGGGATTGTGTTGGTACTTTGCTCCAAGAGCCTTTTACATGTATCCATTGATGTCAAATTGGGATCTCTTCACAAATGGATGTATGGTAATGAGAGAAAACTCCTTCTCCATGAGTTGTGCACTAAAAAGATTCGGGCATTGGTATTCCCCAATTTGGATTGGGAAGTGGATGCATGAATGATGTTTGTCATTGAGAAGATAATGAACTTGGAAAAAATTTCGCGCAAGCTCCATTAATGCCCACTTATCACTGACATACTTGGGAAGCTTCCATGGAGTGCCTATAAATCCACTCACACGAATGTAGGAAAAGGATGGGAACTGAATGAACCATGTTCCCCACTGAGAAATGACCGCCATGGCATCCTTGGAGAATATTTCTTCTAGATTCCTATTCAGGTTTCTAATCACATGGAAGGTGAAAGCATCATTAACTCTCCTGAAGTGATGAGAGCTATTCTTGAAACTCAATTGTGGATAATAGTGGAAAACACTATTTGATGGACCCATGATGCCTTTCGTCTCTAACCCGAAAAACACTTCCTTCTGGCCACCGCATAGGTTAGGTATGATGTCATGTAGAAATTCCCTAGTCATCTTCACCTCGATCAACTATTTGTGAAGAGTGTCACTAATGATGGTGGCCCAATCTACAAATTCCCTCTTTGCAAGGATGATGTAAATGAATTGATACATCCATGGGTGAAAAAGTCTGGCAAAGGGGAGACCAAAAACTCGGCTCAAAAGAGTGATCATATCACTGATTTCCTCCACAAATTCAATGTGGTACAATTCCTTGGGAAACCAGTCAACACGAGTCCTCTTGGTCACTAGCCAATTGTTGTTGACCATCTTGGTCCACCTAAGGGTTCTTCATCCCAAAACTCTTATGTTGACTTTCGAGTGATGTCGAATTCTCAGGGAAATCAAGGATGTTGAGAAATTCTTTGATGTGCTTTGGTGTGATCAAAAGGAAAGGCTCGCGATTATCCTTGAAAATTCCTCACCTTTCAGAACATAATGTACTTGCACAAGTAATAACTAGCTCAAGACATTGCACTAAAACAGAAAATTTGCTACTTGAGGTAGACCACTATTGTAGAGTCTATCCGAGAATATGGTTTTCCCTCGGCTTTCACCGATCACAAAATTGTGTTACGTTTATGTGGCCAAGATCAGTGTCGTTGATATTATCATACGTAGACTTGATGGAAGTGGGATGAATAATGCCTTCGAATTCGTATTTGAGTGTGGACTTGTTTGACCTTTCTACAAGCTTCTTTGACTTTCCCACAAATTTGTTAGATTTTTCGACCATTACAAATTTTAAAGAAAAACAAAGTAGGCACGCAAAATGGTGTAAACAATGTCGGGTATAAGTCTCAGAGACCACCATCACCGCAAGAAAAATATGACTCTTTTTATTATTATTATTATTTTTAAATAATAATGAGCGATTCTGAGTAACAATTATTTCTTTAAACGTTAACACAAAAAAATTGAGACTAAGCTCAAGTTACAAAATGAGCTAAAATACTAGGAATTTGGACAATTTTTAATTTCCCGATTGCATGATGGCTTTGTGCATGATCGATTTGAATTGTTTTGGCCAACGTTGGAATTGCATGTGGATTTTGTATCTTGGTTTTGGGCAAATGTGTGAGCTCTTTGAATAGTTGTGTTCCCAATTGTTGTGTTTTATTCTTCCTTAATTTGGCGTGGACCCCAAGGTGAATGCGTGGATGGCTTTTAACTTGCGTGACCAAATCTTTGACTTGTACTTTTATGGGCAAAGTGCTTTGTTTTTTTGTTTTTTGTGGCCAATGCATATACGATTGCATGGACTATGTGGCTCTTGTTTGTGTTTGACTAGCGTAATATTTTCTCCTTAATAGTTGTGTTTGTGGTCGGCTTGGAGTGCGTGGGTTTCTTTACCTCTAGTGTGGATAGCTCCTCTTGACCTCTGCGTGATCATATCACCGATTTCCTCCAAAAATTCAATGCAATACAATTCCTTGGGAAACGGTCAACACGAGTCCTCTTGGTCACTAGCCAATTTGTTGAACATCTTGGTCCACTAAGGGGTACTTCATCCCAAAACTCTTATGTTGACTTTCGAGTGATGTCGGTATTCTCAAGGAAATAAAGGATGTTGAGCAATTATTGGATGTGCTCTAGTGTGATCAAAAGGAAAAGCTCACGATTATCCTTGAAAATTCCTCACCTTTCAGGATCATAATGCTTTACGTGCAAAAGCGATTACTAGCTTGGGACATTGCACTAAAACATGAAAAGTTGTTGCTTTGAGGTAGACCGCTATGATAGAGTCTATCCGAGAATATGGTTTTTCCTCGGCTTTCACCTGATCGCAAAATTGTGTTACGTGTATGTGGCCAGGATCAGTGTCGGTGATATTGTCATATAAAGACTTGATGGAAGTGGGGGGAATAATCCCTTGGAATTCCTATTTGAGTGCGGACTTGTTTGACCTTTCTACATGCTTCTTTGACTTTCCCGCAAATTTGTTATATTTTTCAGCCATTATGAATTTTACAGAAAAACAAAGCATGCACGCAAAAGCAGTCTGGCAAACGGTGTCGGTATAAGTCTCCATACCACTTTGTCACCACAAGAAAAATAAGACACTTTTTATTATTATTATTATTATTTTAAATAATAAAGAGTGATTCCGATTATAATTTTTTTTTAAAACGATAACACAAACAAAATATTGAGACTAAGCTCGAGTTACAAACCGGGCTAAAATACTATGAATTTGGACAATTTTTAATTTCCCGGTTGCTGATGGATTTGTGCATGACCGATTTGAATTATTTTGGCCACGCGTTGAACTGTGTGTGGGTTGTGTATACTAGTTTTGTGCCAATGTGTGAGCTCTTGAATAGTTGTGTTTCTAATGGTTATGTTTTATTCTTCCTTAATAATGGCGTGGACCCCAAGGTGAATACATTGATGGATTTTAACTTGCACTTGTGTGACCAAATACTTGGCTTGTACTTTTTTGGGCGAGTGCTTTGTTTTTGTGTTTTTGTGGCCAATGCATATACAATTGCATGGACTATGTGGCTCTTATTCGTGTTTGACTAGCGTGATCTTTTCTCCCTTGATAGTTGTTTTTGTGGTCGACTTTGGGCTGCGTGGGTTTTTCTACCTCGGCGTGGATAACTCCTCTTCACCCTCTGTGTGACCCGATTTCCTCCACAAATTCAATGCGGTACGTCCTCTTGGTCACTAGCCAATTGTTTTGACCATCTTGTCCGTCCTTTGAGGGGTACTTCATCCCAAAACTCTTGTGTTGACTTTCGAGTGATGTTAACATTCTTAGGGAAATCGGGGATGTTGAGAAATTCTTCGATGTGCTCTAGTGTGATCAAAAGGAAAGGCTCATGATTATCCTTGAAAATTCCTCACCTTTCGGGATCATAATGCTATACGGGTGATAACTATCTCGAGACATTACACTAAAATAGGAAAAGTTGTTGCTTGAGGTAGACCACTATGATAGAGTCTATTCGAGAATATGGTTTTCCCTCGGCTTTCACCCGATCACAAAATTGTTTACGTTTATGTGGCCAAGATCAATTTCGGTGATATTATCATACGCAGACTTGATGGAAGTGGGAAAAATAATCCCTTGGAATTCGTATTTGAGTGCGGACTTGTTTGACCTTTCTACATGCTTCTTTGACTTTCCCACAAATTTGTTATATTTTTCGGCCATTACGAATTTTAAATAAAACCAAATAAGGCATGCAAAACGGTGTAAATGGTGTCGGGTATAAGTCTCAGACCACCGTCACCGCAAAAAAATATGACTTTTTATTATTATTAAATAATAATGAGCGATTCAGGGGCTTACACTGCATGTTTGTTCGTACTAACACTTCTCTTTGGCTAGCCTCTTGTTTATGTGTGCCTTGGTTTCTACCAAGCGCATTCCTTTCCCCTGCAGGGCATAGTCACAGATTTCATATGATTGGTCCTCTTTTGGGGCTGCATTCTCCTATCAATGATGTCACATGCGCCCCAAAGAGGAGGGAATCATTTGTGGTTTACATACTATATAGTGTTTTTACACCGATTCAGATTGATTCGATTTCCACCCTTGGCATTGTGGGTTATACAATGAGTGGGTTCAAACCAGTCATCTGTGAACCCCGTACACAGTGGATTTTACAGGACATGGTAGTCCTTAGCATTCTGGGGAGCAATTAAAGGTTAGAGGATATAGTAGACTTCCTCTCTACACTACTTTAGCCAATGGCGTCGGATCACCCAAAAATTGGGAAGTACAGAGATCTTTTCATACAATTTCAAGGAAACATTACATGTTGGAGATTAATCTGATTTCTCCCTACACTTCTTCGGCCTAGGTGTCAAATCACCCAAAAAACCAGGATGGGATATCCTCTTTCTACACTTTTTCTCTCAACATGGATCAGGTGCACATGTTCCATTTTTCATTTGTGTATTTTACATTTACATACTTTTACATGCATTTTTTACATACGTTTTTACATATACATGTGTATTTGACTACTTGATCGTTTTCTCCTTACAAGTTCGTTTGTATGAGAAACAAGCAGTCAAGAACAACCAAAACAATGGGGGCAACAACAACGACATTTTGAGGAAGCACAACAAAGATACTAACCATGCAAGTACATCACACACATCAGCAACTACACACGTGTTTCCTCCCTAGGTTCACTCTCATCACTTTTTTGCGCTTTTGCATCTTTAGTTTCCACACTCCATCTTTTTGTCACTCCACACTTTGTCTAGTCCTTCGGTGCATTTCTACATCACTCTACATGGATTATTAGGTATGCATCTCTATCTACTTTATGTTACCGAGCTTTCCGCTCACCAACATAAAGTGGGGAAAATGTAGTCACAAAATCACACACTTTAGACATTATTTAGTCCCGGTCTCTATACTACTATTCATATGGTTTTTGAGTGAAGAAAGTACTAATTAACCCCCATCTTTTTGCCATTTTACTTTTCTTTTTGTCTTTACTATCGACCTCTCGCACATACTTGCTCGATCTGTTTTTGTCATTCCATGTTATTTTGCATTTGACTGGGATGACCAAGCTAGTATTGAGGCGCCGACATGCGCCCTAGTCCCATTCGGGTGCCCCTGGTCCTCTTTCCACTTTCTCGCCACATTTTGGGCACTTTCTAGCCGTTTGAAAATTTCATATTTCTTGTGGTCGGCCTTTTCGGGGTTAATTACAAAATTAGAACAAGAGAACCATATAAATATAAAGTTATGTGACCATAATGAGGGACCAGGCACTAAGCACTATTATCATCACCTAGGAATGCATCCATCAAAGGTTGCACTTACATCCATCTAGCTCCATCACAAAGGCACAAGTTTTGTTCATCTGCATCACATTGCATAGGAGGGGAGTTTATTCTATTCCATCCACCATTCTATTACATTTTCTACACATAGTTATTGCTTACTACTTTCACAAAGTGTGACTGGCACAAGAGCATCTAGGGCATGATTGCACATACAATCACATAGAACTATATCGGGTATGAGATGTAGTGCAGTGCTCAATTAGTAAGTCCACCATTATGGCAGTTAAGGACATTTTGAACCCTTTATTTGCATTTTTATTTTTTAGGGTTTGATGTTTGTTTTGGGGTTTTGCGCAGTCTATCCTTCATCACCGATCATTGGCGACATTCAACATAGAGCGAGTGAATTACACATGACAAACGTCGATGGCTTCATATCATCTTCCAACCCTACAAGTTTGGTTCTTGGACCTCCCGCATGCAAGCAGGCACTCAAAACTCATACTAGGGCGCCCACAGGTGCTCTAATCCTCTCCCAGGCGCCCTAGTCCAGCCAAAAATTTTAGATCTATCATTTTCGGGACCTTTGCATGTTCATTCCCACTTCCAAAATATTCAATTCATTTTATGACACAGTCCAAAGCAAGTTCACCGAATTAGCTAAGCTCCTTCCAACCCTTCTTTGCATATTAGGGTTTTCATTTCTACTTCCTTAGTTGTTTGGGTCACTTCCTATATTTATTTACTACTTTTATTTATTGTTATTTATTGTTGTACTTATTATATTAACTATCCAAAAGCCCCATTTTTAGTTAATCACTCCCCTTTCATAATGTAAATCTCCAATGTATCACAAGTTTACTATCAATGGATGGCCTTCAAGAAGGATTCAATCTCCCTCTACTTGGATTACTTACTTACAATCCTCAAAAATGAATAACACAATTTTCTATGAACAAAATAAGAATAATTCAGACTTTCTCCTTTGCTCACACTTGAATTCACTCAAAACCACTGCCTTGAATGAGTAAATGCACTTGTATTTATAGTTGTTTCTACCAAGAATGGAAGGAAAGG